>OX940803.1:2824390-3143188 GCA_954870605.1 Acer campestre | reverse complement strand
CCCACCTATTTTCCCATTTTTCCTCAAACCTTTCCCCCTAAATGGGTATAGAGAAGTGAGGATTTGGATATCCGGAAATAAATACCCATCCCTAAGCCCGTGAAAAGTTGGGCCAATCCACGTTAATTTAGTTGAGCAACAAACATCAAATTTCCTTTTCTTTTAGTTTTTCTTCTACCTTTCAAATTTGTAATAGTTTCGAACAAATAAATTATTTATATATTTTAATAATTATATGGTGGTGTGGATCTATTCAATCTACTATTTTTTTAATATATATATATATATATAAAAGTTATCGATTAAGTTTAAGAAGACTTTTATTATAAATCTAATAGTTAGAGTACGTTTGGAAGAGCTTCTCAAATAGATCTTTTTGCAGTAGATCTTTTAGAAGTGGATCTTTTAGAGGTAGAGCTTTTAAATGAAAGTCGTTGTTCGTTTAGTTGTCAATTAAAAAAGAGCTTTTTTAATGAAAGAATTACCAAAATACTCTAGCAAATATTAAATTATAGGGTTATATTGGAGATTTTAATATTTAAAAAAAAAAAAAGCTCAAAAAGTCTACTTGGAAAAGCCTAAAATTTGAGCTTCTCCAAGTAGACGTAAAACAGCTTTTTTAATCATCGAAAGCTCTACTGGAGTGTCAACCAAACGACACAAAAAAATTAAAAAAGCTCTTTTAGCCAGTAGACAAGCTCTCCCAAACGGACACTTAATAGTTGTAAAACTGATATAAAAAAAAAAAAAGTCAATTCATCTTAACGAGAGAATATATATATATATATTTATATTTATATATAATATTTTTATAAAAAAAAAAAAATGACAGTGAAACTTGGGCCTAGCTGTTGGGCCCATGTGCAGTAGACAAAATTCAGACCCGTTTATAATGTTCAAACTTGGGTCTATGCCTCTATGGCCCTTGCTAACCCCTCCATCTCTTTTAACCACTAGTTTCGTCTGCCTTGTATTTTCAAAATAGTAATACACTAATACTACACATCCCACATAAAATCCCATATTTTTTATCACACTACATGTGGCATGTGAGGTATTAAACTGTGAGTGGATGTATGTGGTAGGTGAGATCAATCATCATTAATGTGTATCCACTCACAATTGACACCTCACATGCCACATGTAGTAGGATGAAAAACGTGAGATTTTAGGTGGGATTTTAGCATTATTGCCCAAAAATATAGACAAAAATTCAACCCAAATGATATGGCAAGTAAATTATCATCACCACACACAACATGAGATGATATGGTTAATGAAAAACTCACTAGCCACATCATTTGGGTTAAATTTTTGGGTTAGCTAGCATTATTTTTTCAAAATCGATGGTTGTATTTGTATTTTCTTTTATAAATCTAAACAATAATTGGAATTATTATATCAAATAATTAGTAATCATCATATTATTCCTTACAATATTTACCTTATAATTATTGACATGATAAATATAAAAACTATTGGGCACATCATTAGAAGAGTTTATTTTTTTTTATTTTTTTTTAATAAAAAATATGTTTCAGATTTTCCTATATATCCACGTAATTTGCATGTTCCTCCCAATCTTCTATGCATATTATTGACGTGAATTTTATATTATAAACCATACTTAAACTTTGTAATACAATTAGGAAATGCATATGTGAAAAGTTTCAAAGATTCTATTTCCAAAACATGAAATTAATCCACTATAATCTTAATTATTAAAGATGTTCAAATTATTTGTAACTTTTTTGTGAGTTGAGATATTGGAGTGAACTAATTTTCGGTGGGTATATATATAAATTGAAATTGCAAAATCTTCGAGATTAATGTTTAATCATCAAATATGGACGACCACTTAAAATTTTAGCTTTGTAGACAATGTTATGTTTTTTCTTCTAATTTTATTAATGATTCTAAGTTGCATTTGCTCTTTTTTTTTTTTTTTTTTGAAGAAAGAAATTTAAAATTTTAAAATAACTTTTTAAATTTGATTTATAATTTAAATCAATGAACTAAATAAAATTGTTCCATTGGAATTGTCCATCTATTAATATCATTATTCAATTATTTAGCTCTCATATTTTTCTTGGATTTTTAATCCTAATCTATTTAAAATAAAAGCGAAAACTTTGACAGTTATTTAAAGAAAACATTAATTAATATGTTAAATAACTAACAATCTGTTAGTTTTTTAATAGCTTTATAATAAATACAAACTATAAGGTTGGTCAGCTGATAAACCTCTCACACCTACACCACGAGATTGCGGGTTCGAGTCCTTCTCCTTCTTAAAAAAACCCCGAATTTATGTAATACTTAAAAAAAATAAAAATAAATAAATAAATAAATAAACTATGTTTTTAATTATGATGAAAATGAAAATTGACACTTGAGATGTTTGCATCTTCAAAAGAGAAATCGTACTTTTTTATTTTTATCAAGGCATGCTCTTTGTTTTAATTTTAAGGTGACTCATCATCAAACTTTGACTATAGCTGCAAATCGAAACATTTCAACATTCAAGTTTGCACTTTCCTTCAATCGGGTTTTGGGTATGGGGCACACCATTTCGGTCCGATACAATCCAATAAGTTGCTATCTCTGTATCTAATTATGTATATATCTTTTTTTTTCTTTTATGAAGAATAATTATGTATAGATCTTGAATATTAAATAGTAAGGTATAAAATTCAAAATTTGACTTCTTTTTTTCCATTAAAAAAAAAAAAAAAAAAAAAAAACATTTGTCAGGTTTCAACGTGCCTTAAGGGGTGCGTGGGCTGGAAATTCTAATATAACTCGATAAGGGCATTCAAAAAAACTAAAAAAAATTCAGCTTTGTAATAATTTGTTCAACTAACTTAAAAATGCAACACGCGCATTCGCATTACAAACAATAAAAAGGCTGGAGAGAGTGTGGTGTGGGAACCAGAGTACTGTATTTGTGTGCACCGGCGTTTTTTTTTTTTTTTTTTTAATTTTTTAATTTATCTTTGTGTATTAAACTATTACATAAATTCGGGATGTAGAGATGTGTTTATCACCTGACAAACCTCATATTGTCGTGTACTTACACTTCACTTACAATAGAGTGGACCACTACACACCCACCATCAATTCACAAATCACAGCCAAACCCAATCCAGCCCAGCCCAACACTACTAGAAAAATGAAGTTTTATGACACAAAATAATGATGGTTTTTTAAAAGTGTCATAATGTTATGACGCTTTTTAAAAACAATTACAAATTTATGATGGTTTTTAAAAACCATCGTAACGTTATGACACTTTTTTAAAAACTATCACAACGTTATGATGGTTTTAAAAAATTGTCATAACATTACGACGGTTTTTAAAACCATCAAGACATTATGACGCATTAGAAAAATAGAAACAACAAAATGTTTAAAGTTAGATGATGGATTCTAACCGTTATAACCCAATAACTGGTTGATATTCATTTTAATTTAAAATTTAATATATAATTTAGGCGTAATTATTATTAATGTATACTTTTTTGGAAATGGATTTTAGATTTTTAATTTTTGGACAAAAATTATTAAAATATTTAATTTATTTTAATGTATGTGGCATAGAATGATTGGTGGTCACATACTAATACCCTAAGAGCATCTCCAATAGGCCGGAATTGGAGACCTCCTTGACTATATTTAGGGAGCCATAATCGGAAAGTGCTCCAATAGGCTCCCTATCTCGCTCCCTATTTCTAATTCCGGCCAAAGCCTCCATAAATTTAGGGAGCCAAAGACATCCTCCCTATTTCTGATTCTCTCTCCTCAAATGAAATGGATGGTGAGGATGAGTCCACATCACTCATTTTCAATGGTCCAAATTAATTCTCCTTATTTTTTGTTTAACTCAAATTCTTTTAATTTAAACATAAATAATTAATTTATTTTCCTCCATATTAATTCTTTTCCAACGGCTACCAGTGCAAAATTCAGTTTTATTTTTTTTTAACCCAAATTTCTTGTTTGCAACAGCTTTGTTCATTAGCTATGTCTAGACTTTTGTGCAGTAGAACGACTCCTTTTTTTTTTTCATTTTTTTTTTTTTTTTGTATAAATACAATTGAACTACTTCAATTTTTATTACACTTTCAACTATCAAATTTTCATATGACCGTTAATTGTAAATAATAATATTATAAATTTATTTAAAAATAATAATTTTTTAATTTAAAAATAAATAAATAATAATATGGAGCCATTTTTAGGGAGGCTTGTTGGAGTCTTCACTCCTTATATGGCTCCCTATTTCTAAAAAGTACAATTGGCTCCCTAAATCTAAGGAAAAAATAAGGAGCCTTATTGGAGATGCTCTAAGCCCATCTACACCTTATAAGACTATATACTAAACTTAAAAGCTTAACCCTAGATAATTTTGTTTTTACACGGCAGCAGCCACCACCCGTCTCTTTCATCTTTCCCTATTCATGGTCGCAGTAGTAGATTGAGATCGTCTCCGTCATGTTCTTGATCAACTACTTCACTTGCAAATGCAAGAATGAGAATTTGGATCTCGCTTGGGCAGCGAAGTTCGCGACAAAAGATTCTATCTTTGAGAAGAATTTTAGTCTTCTGTCGAAGAAAGGGATGCCTCGCCGTTGCTTCTAAAAGAATGTCAAAAATGTGTTCAAGTTCTACGCTAGTGGGCACAGGTGCTGGGTTCTTGGTTGCTGGCGAAATCATTGGTATTTCTTGGTTCGATTCTTCGCTCTCCAATGAAGACTCGAACGCTGTTTTTGGTAAACTTGTAAATTTTTTATTCAAGTTTATAATGTGTGTTTTTGATTAATTCATGATATATGGGTAGTGAATGTGTTGGATGTATATTGTGCATACAATGTGTTTGATGAAATGCTTGAATGAGAAATTATTTTTACTTAATGACTTGGTTGTATTTTACTTTTATATTTTAAAACAAACCTTAAAATTATTTATATCAATTGTGTGTTTAATTGTTATTGATATAAAACTTTGAATTTTTTTTTATTTGAATCATGCAGGTTGTCAACACTCAACACACTTAGCTTGAAGATGAAGCTGAAATCAAATATGATTAGATAAATTTTGCATATGTAATTTGTTACTTGCAAGTTGTAATCAAATATTTTATCTTCTAATTATGATTTGTTTTTGTTTTTTCATAGTTATTCATTGTATATGAGAAAAAAATTGTTAAAAAAAATTTATATTAATTTTGTGATCATTTAGTTGTATTTATATTGTTTATGTATTCAAATTTAAAATAAAAAATTAAAATTAAAAAATATTTATATAAAAAAAGGAAAATAATATATATATTGATTTTTTTTTTTTAATAAATGTTTCAAGATTTATGATGGTTTTAAACCGTTATAAGAGCATCTCCAATGCTATGCCAATGCTAAAATTTATCAGAGGGTGTAAAAATCCTCCTCCAATGCAGTGTCAGATGATGTGCCATAAAAATAATTAATTACAAAAATACCATTATATATATTTCAAATGAAATAATGAAGGGATAATTACCTTGGTGGCCATCGAATTGATGACACACTATCAAAATGGCCACTGGATTGGAAAGTTGTTCCAAAATGACCATTTTTGGCGAACTTTGTGACACTAATGGTCATTCCATCCAATTCCATCCAATGAGTGGCATTTTGGTAAATAAGGAGATGCCATTAATTTATTTTAGATTTTTTTTTTGGAAATCAATTTTTTCTTTTGTTTTTGAAACGAATAATTATATTTAGTGTATATATGTATATCATATCTCATATATATATATATACATGTTTTAATAAGTTTAAATGTTATATATATATATATATATCTCAAAAACACACACATACACATATGTATATATATAAATATTTCTTTTTAAAGAAGATTAAGGCTAAAAACATCTAAAAAACAAAGAAGAGACATGTGTAATGATCTAAACCATTTTTTTTTTTAAAGAATAATTATATTTAGTGTATGTAAACATATATATATATATATTTACATACACTAAATATAATTATTCTTTTCAAAAAAAGAAAAAATTGATTTCCAAAAAAAATCTAAAATAAATTAATGTCATCCATTTATTTACCAAAATGCCACTAATTGGATGGAATGGCCATTAGTGTCACAAAGTTCGCCAAAAATGGCCATTTTGGAACAACTTTCCAATCCAGTGGTCATTTTGATAGTGTGTCATCAATTCGATGGCCACCGGGGTAATTATCCCAATAAGGAATGCATTAATGGAATTTTGCATTGGAACATTAAAAGAAATAATGAATGCATTTATGGTAAATGTTTACTTTTATAATTTTAATTAATAAAATAATAAAAATAGAATTTTAAATATGATTATATATTGGAGCACAATACTAAATTGATGTGCCAAATATAACATTTTATACTTTTTTGTGCCAAATTTGGCATTAGCATTGACATATGCATTGGAAATGGTCTAAGTCATATGTTTATGACGGGTAAAAAGCGTCAAGAATTTATGACATTAAAAACCGTCATAATTAAAACCATCATAAAACCACTCTTGACACTAAATTCCTTGACGGTTTTTAACCATCAAGAATACTTGTTTATGACGGTTTTTAACCATCAAGAAACTTCATTTTTCTAGTAGTGCCAACTCACACTTCAAATTTCCCATGCGATCTAGTGCATCAAATATTCAAATGCAAGCCCTCTTTTTTTTTTTCTTTTTTCTTTCTTTCTTTCTTTGTTTCTTTCTTTCACATTCTTGACATTAAATTAAATTAAAGGGTAGTGTATGTAGGACACATGTTAACAACTATAAAAATACTATAAAAGGAAAACATTTATATAAATGTTTTCCTTTTATAGTATTTTTATAGTTGTTAACATGTGTTCTAATGGCACATATTAACATTGTCCTTAAAAGGAGATCTTATAGTACTACTCTTTCTAGGGCACGACAGAATTGGGCCTAAAAGACCTCAAATGAGCCTGGTTGGCCTCGTTAGACGAGCCTAGTTGGCCTCGTTAGACGAGCCTGTCGACCTGATATCTCACATTGAGGTTGTGAGTTCGAATAACGTTCTTTTCATCGAATCTGAAAGTGTAATATTTCAAAATCCGACTCCTACAAAACAGTAGGAAAGATGATGTGTAATAATTGCTGGCTACATTTTGCTGCCCTTTATTGTGGGGATGAGCTAGTGTTTGTGGACCAAAATAATAATTTTTTTAATAAAAAAAAAAACTAACAAATATTCCATATCCTGCAAAGAGAGAGCCATTTTCTTTCTTAATTGCATGGTTGTTGTATGAAATTATGGGTATTTACAATGGCCATTAATGTTGGTCTATTATTACAGCTCAGAAAACTGTGTACACTCTGGACACTCTATTAATTCGATCACCAGTACTCTCTCAGTCTCTCACGATTCAAAAACTCAAAAAATCTTTCAAATCGGCACTAGCAGTACTGTTACTGAATTCTTGATTTCAGTGTAGCTGTTTAAAAATATCATTATTGACTAATTAAAAGGCCGCAAACTTTTTGGTTATCTTACCAAGTCAAGCCGCAGCAGAGAGATATCAAAATAATAAATAATAAATAAATAAAAAACAAGAAGATGAAGAAAATTTGGATTCACATGGTGGCTCTATCGTTCATGAAATCATATACGATAAAAACAAATATATCGGAAGAACTACATTTATAAAAGGCTGTTTTTGGATATGGAATAGATTTCTATCTAATCATTTTTACCGATAGAAAAAAAGTTTAATCAAATCATATCATATCATATCTGATAACAACAAAAATGATGCCCAGAAAAACGAAATTAACAACACAAAAATAATGATACTGTATATATAAATAAAAAAGAAAAAAAAAAGATTTAAACAGACAGTAATCCATCATTTGAATTAATTAATTACCTTCTGTACAAAGACTACCCTCTCTACACTTGAAGCTAAACTAGGTCTGTAGTATGATAGTATCTGATTAATAATCAATTTATAATTTTGATGATCATGTTGTCAAGCTATATATCTAATTAATAACATGGAAAATAGTAAGAGGAAAAAGAAAAAGAAAAAAACAAACAAATAATAAACATATAATTATCTGAGTTGTATATGGAGGCGCCTGATCCCTCGGAAACTTGATCATCATCATCATCGTCGCTTGTTGTGTAATGGATTGGATCCTGTAGGAACCCTACGCTTCTGCGACTCGAATTCTCTGGTGGTGTCGGTGGTGGTGGTGGTGGTGGTGGAGGAGGAGATGCTGCTGATGGGAACTGTAGCAGATGGTTGAAAAGTTGATTCTTCTTGTTGTTTTTGTTGGTGATGGTAGTGGTGGTGCTGGTTTCTTGTGGCGGGGCTCGGAAAACTTGTTCGAGCAGCTTGAATTCTTGGAGTGAAGACAAGGAGAAGAGTAACAACAGCCAGAATAAAGAGGCAATAAAACTGAAAGCGATTCATTTTTATGTTTTCTTTTTGGAAGAATGTCGATGGATTACTTTGTGAAAGATATAGAGAGATGAAAAGGCAAGCAAGGTCGTTTGTGATCTAGTTAGCTTGTATTTATATTATATTTATATATATATATAGAGAGAGAGAGACTTTTTTTTTTATTTTATTTTTTTTATTTTTTATTTTAAGGGATCTCTTGTTTTAATTTCAGTAAGAACCATCATAAAATCACATTAATTTAAATGAATTTTGATCTAAATTTTTGTGTGGATGATAGGTTCATTGAAATCTACATATGAATAAATTTGAAATTTTTTTAACTATTAGAACTATTTATCCTGATTATTTCGAATATGAAGGCATCCAAAAAATGAACGAAAAAATTCAAGAAAAATAGTTTGAGTGCTTGAAAATTTTTCAAATTTTAATCATTGGGAGATTTCGATGAACTTATCATCCACATAAAAATTCAGATCAAAATTCATTCAAATCGATATGATTTTATGGTGATCCTTACCAAAATTAAAATAAGAGATTATTTATGAGAGACTCATTATATATATGACCTATGGTTGGTACAATTAATTTATTTTTAAAAAAGTAAACCAAATATATATGCATTCGAAAAACGAAAACAAATTCTATAATCAAAACCCTAGGGATAGTTTTTTTTTTTTTTTTTTTAACCTTAAAAAAAATCTATTTAATTATCGGGTGAATGTACGAATATAAGGTGTTTCATTGACATTTTTGAGGAAGACTTTTCAACATCTTAGACCTATGACCATGTATAGGAGATATAGTACTTCTCAATTATAATTTTATAATGTAGTTAGGTCGATGGATGGTAATGGAACCGTGTGATCATGATCAAACGGTGGTGGATGGATCATCATTGTGTGAATGAGAGATTAGATTAAACAAACAAGGGTCAAACAAACATATGTGATCATTAGCTGAGAATGGCGGTTGATGGGGAGGTGTTGGTGCTGGCGGTGGTGGTGGAGGTCACAAATATTCAATTTGGATTTTGGAAAATGACATTAATTTTTCTTTTTTTTTTCTTTTTTGTGAAATCTTGGAGGAGAAGGGAAGCGATTGCCGTCTGTGATCTATCTGTCTTTGTGTGACTTTGAAAAAAAATTGAATGTTAAATGCTAATTATTTATCATTCGATGGTGTGTCTTTTGAAAAGACCGAAATGGCCATTGGTTTGACATTGGAATTGGTATAATCTTTGTTGTTTAAAGAGGGCATTATGGTCAGAAAAATATGGTCAAAGATCCAATATTACCGACCGACGCACGCACTTGATTAGTCTTGAGGAAAAAAAAATTGTTTGAAAATAAACTACCATGTAGCGCGTGGTTTCATTAAATATCAAACTAATTAATTATATAAATATAATTAAAGGTCGGCTCTTGAAATTGAAATCTGGTTTCTCATCCAATGAAGGGACACCACGTGGTATCCAAAGATTTCAAGAATTCCCACAATATATAGTACTCAACTACTCACCACTCCATTAGTCCGTTGTATGAAAACATGGTTTTGATTAGAAGTTTAGTTCTATCTTTTAGTGATTACACGTTTTTCATCCTACCTTTTTCATCTCACTATATGTGGAATGTGAGGTGTCAAATTGTGAGTGGATGCATGAGGTAGGTGAGATAAATAATTATTATCTTTTAGCGATTAAACGTTTTTTATCCTACCTTTTTCATCTCACTACATGTGGCATGTGAGGTGTTTAATTGTGAGTGAATACATGGGGTAAGTCATAAGTGAGATTTATCTCACCTATCCCATGTATCCACTCACAATTTGACACCTCACATGCCACATGTAGTGAGATGAAAAATGTGAGATTTTAAGTGGGATGTTTAACATTATTGCTACTGATTACAATGATAGATGGATGTGCTTGTGATTTAAGTAAATGACTCCCAGGTCAGTGGTCCGAATCCCACCAATGATGAAAACTTTTTTTAAAAAAAAATACCTGATCGCGGAGTAATACATATTTTTTAAAAATTACAGTGATAGAGAATGAAAATAAAAGAAAATCGATCATCCGACAAGAACTTAATTCATAATGAGTAATGCTAGACGTCTCAATTTTTTTTTCCCAAATTCTGTTCCAAATGATGTGGCACGTGAGGTGTCAACATCTTATAAATCATGAGATTACAAGGTAACTATTATGATGTTGACACCTCACATGCCACATCATTTGGGACATGATTTGAGAAAAAAAATTGAGACGTCTAACATTACTCAGCATTACTCATTCATAATTTACGTAATTTGATTCATAACTTACCTAACAATTTTTAATAGACATAAGTTATGAATATACCTCGTTCGTACGTAATTGATAGACCTTATCTAACCTCTTTTTAAAAACATCAAAACCTTGTCGGACTCAAATTAATTTTGATCAAAATATTGTAAGATTGATCTCTAGCAAACTTTTACCCTTCAGTTCAGTCTTCACTAGTGTATATGATGATATGAACAAGCTAGGCTTATGGAAGGAAAAACAATGTTTATGTTGCATCATGTATGGCCAATTGGAAGCCATTGTTTTAAACACTAAACCAACCAACCAACCAACCAAATAATATGTAAATCTAATAATTAGTGGTTCTTTATTGCAAAGTTATGGAGTTTTTTTCAAGTATAAAATGATGTAAAGTTGAATAACTAAAAAAGAAAACATATATGAAAGCACATCTCCTTTGAGTTTAGGAGGTGGGCACCTCTTTAAGTCTTTTTGACAAAAATGTGTGAAAAATTTTCTTCTCGTTATTGTGAGGGTAGACAATTAGACATCTCTAGATTATATGAGCAAACATCTATCGATTGTGGAAGTAGACATTCGGATCACATATATAGTGCTTGATTTTTTAACTGATTCCATCAAACACACTAACCCTGTTCAAGATTTAGAAGAATCAAATACACTAACCCTGTTCAAGATTTAGAATGTGAAATCGATTGTAGGATTTAGAATATGACTCATGTGAGAGATCGATCGATCGATCACTTTTTAATGCACGGGTAGAAAAAAAGTTGCTTTACTTTATTTTTCTTAAATTCTCTTTGTATGGTATGACTAATTGACTATATATATTAAGGCATGATTTTATAGCTTGACTCATCATTTCTTCCTTTTCCATTCTTGACAAAGTTAACAATTTTTTCGTGTGAAGTCCAAGAAAGAAACAGTTGACAATGTTTAAAAAGGAAAAAGGTAAAAAAAAAAAAAAAAAAAGACAAACGTGGTTGTAAATTGTAATTAAAATAAGATAATAATAGAGCTTGTATTAGAATATTTGCAATACTTCAAGTTTTTATTGTTAAAAATGGTTTTTTTTTTTTTTTTAACAATAATTTTATTATTATTATTATTTTTAACAATATATATCTATCCACATATACCAACTTACGCCCCTTAGGGCTTTTTTAATTTATAATTTATTTTGTAGTTTTTATTATATTGAAAATTCGTAACTTATCATATAAGGTTAATTAGTTTAATAATTACCGGTGATATTTCTTTCATATGTATCTATAATACTATGGGTTCGAGTTCATATCTCATTTTCCAAATTCTGGATTTTCTATTATAGTTTAATAAAATAAAATGAAGATTTATAATAGATTTCGAAAATTTATCATGAATATTAAAATCATCCAAATCTATATCTAGTATTCTTGAATCAAAAAATCATATCATATTTAAAATAAATAAATAATAATCTAATCAAGAAGTCAAGTGATGACTTTTTCCTTGTTGTACGACAAATAATCTGGTTAGGTTTTCCACTTTTCCTCGGTCTGACGACATTAAAAAAAAAAAAATTTTGACTTTCAAACATGTGTTCATTACTCTACATAATTAATTAATTAATTAATAATTAACCGGCTTTAATTAAGGATGATAACAGTGTGGTTAATATTATTAATTACTACTTAATTAATGTAATTATTTATATTTAAATGTGGTGGCATCGATCTTTTTTAAATGTCTCTTTCATGAGATGTCTATCAAGTTGACAAGTTTACACATTAAGTTCTTATTTAACATCAATTATACAAAGACTTAAATCCAACTTAATTAATAAAGATCTGATTTTTATTTTTATTTTTTTATTTTTTTATTTCTG
The DNA here is from genome assembly GCA_954870605.1 of Acer campestre. NCBI lineage: Eukaryota > Viridiplantae > Streptophyta > Magnoliopsida > Sapindales > Sapindaceae > Acer > Acer campestre. The sequence goes on along the minus strand of OX940803.1, from coordinate 3,130,538 downwards.
GGATACTATACTACTCTGATTGTGTACCATGCAATTATTGAACCATAGGAGATAAGCCTTGAACAGTTCAACATAATTAATTTTCAAATGTATGATAATTTGTGATTGAATTTTTGATCAAATAATTCAAATGCATTGAATGCTTAGATGGGTGAGTTATATAATTCATTAAATTTTAGATATAGTTAGTTTCATTGAGAGGGTATTTATGATACAATACAATGAAAAAAAGCATTTTTCAATATTTAAAACGCGTTATTAATATTATTGTTTCTTAGACGGCGACTGTTTTCTTTTTTATTTAAAGATTTTTCGTGTTGATAATGAAGTTGTGCAAGTTTGAGAAATTTCAAATAGTACTGAAAATTAAACTTCTTGTGAGTAGGGAATGTTGAAATGGAAGAGAAGAAAGATGATGAAGAGGAATGGCCACCTAAAATAATCATTACGGGGAGTGGTCTAATCTTTCATGTACGATATACTTAAAATTCATAATGTGACATCAAAACTTTGACGATTTTTTCTTATTTTGCAAACCACCACACTAACAATTGTTCTTTTGTTCCATTTTAGTTCATATGTCATTTCTTCCACTATACATATAGTATGTGTTGTATACGATTATTTAATGAATAAAAAATTATAGCAGAAGTGAAAGTGGTTTAATGATAAAATTTCTCATATTGAGATCGGTAAAATTATAGGCATGAATCATTGTGAATCAATATCGGTAATGATTCTTCTTCTAATTAACTCTACAGCACTTTAATGGAAGTGAGGGCCACAGATAAGAAAACCCATTAAGATCAATCAATCCTTTCAACTCCCATTTGGTTTCCAATGACACTAGAAAGACAAAGTTGGCTAACTCCAATAATTTTCATGTCCTTTTGGTTGTCAAAACACAAACCCATTACATTAAATGTTCATGCTTTGAGAGTTTGAGTACATATGTATGGAATGTAAGGCACTTGAAGAAAATATTTGGTGGGGAGAAAAAGAAAAGGAAAAGGAAAAGAAAAAAAGACTGTGATGAGTTTTTGGTGTAGTAAGTTTGTATGGTGTGGCATCAAGTACCCAATAGATGATCTGAAAGGCATCTTTTACTTTTTTGTGGTGGTTGTCTATAGAAATCCACTTGAGTGGGAAATTGAATCAATTCATTATTTGTCTCCATGATATTTTACTATTACTTTTTTTTTTTTTCTTTTGTGTGTGTGTTTTTTTTCTTTTTTGAAATACTCGTTTGTGTGTCATGGAGTCCTAGAAATAACATTGCATTATATTTTGTTGGGTTTCAAGTCGAGAGACTCCTGTTAATTAGTCAACTCCATTCAAAAATTTCATGTCTAGGGACAAAGCCAGAAATTTAAGATTGGGGGTCAATATACGAAAACAAAAAAAAAAAATTAGGGAGACCAAAGTGAAATTTTTTTTTTAATTTTTTTTTATAACTATGTTATAATTTTTTAAATATGAACTTTAGAGTTTTTTCAGAGGGATGGGGAGACATGGCCCCCCTCTCCCTTCGCCCTTGTTCATGCCTATGATTATGAGTATATTGTGAGGATGACTTGGAGAGTGCATCTAGTGCATTGCTGATGAGTGGTCTATCCGAACATTAAAAATGTGACATGTAATTGATATATGTGTATTTTTTTTTAAAGATATATGTGATTTTATTATCGTATGTCACATCTTCAATAATCGAATGTATAATTCAACAATACACTGGTGCATTGAAGTTTTTTCATGGAAGACTAGTTGCTTGTCTATTAATATTAAGCTTTCAAAAAAGTTGACTTAAATGTTTTAGTTTGAAATCATTTTATAATAGGGATAATATCGTTTTAGTCCTTACTGTTTACCATATTATCCATTTGGGTCCTCATAGTTTCAATATTGGCCAATTTAGTCATTCTGTGACATTTTCCGTGAAATATTGGCCAAATGACTGTTATGCCCCTAATAAAGATTTAAAAATAATACATTTATAAATAATTAAATTTAAAAATAAAACTAATTAAACTATTAAAAAAAAATGAAAAAAATAACCTAAATTAACACAACCAAATCGTATTTTCCCTAACCTAAATTAATCACCCATATTTCTCATCATCTTCTCCACTCTCTAGTCTCCACTATCATATCTCCCACACCCAAACCCTAAAAAAATAATAAAACCTAGCCACATCTCACATCTCATATCATCATCTTCATATCCTAATCCAAATCATTAACACCAAACCTGGATGTCTAGAACCTAAAACTTAGCCACCTCCAAACCATCACCACCAAACGGCCATCACACTAGACTCACATACAAATAAACAAAAAATCACCATTTCTCACACACTAAGCCACCATCTCTCACACACACATATCGCAAATCACACAAAACCCCCAAGATTAAGTTTCGAATTGGTTTCGATCTGGGTCAATTAGGTTTCGAAATTTTAAAAATTTAATTTTAGGTCAGATCAGGTCAGATCAGATCAGATCCCTCATCTCTCTCCCTCGTTACCATCTTCTCTCTCTAAATCGAAATTCTCTTATCTCTCTAAACCCAAACCTAGTAGCGTCTCTCCCATTTTCTAAACATAAATCTACTAGTGGGGAGCACTGATCTCCTACACTGAGAAGAGATCGGCAGTCTTTTCTTTATCTTACGCTGAGTGGTGGTGGTGGTGGTTAGAGAAGATAGAAGGACGGTCGATGTGTTGATGGTGGGACTTCAGGGTGTTACCGGCGAGGATTCGAGAAGAAAATGAAGTTGATCCGGTTGGGTTCTGGTTTATGTGGTGGCGGTGGCGGTGATGGTGGTCCAACTTTGGGTCTGGTGGTGGTCACGGTTATGGGTCTGGTGGTGATTATGTTGTGGTGCTTCTTGGTTTGCTTAGTGATGATCATGGCAGTTTGGCGATAATGATGATGATGGTGGTTTAGTGTTGATGATTGTATTGAGCCAATGGTTGGATTTTTCTGGGTTTTGGTGGTGATGCTTTTCTGGGTTTGTAGTGATGGATGATGATTTCCCTGGGTTTGTTTGGGGATATGATGCAATGGTGATGATTTTTTTATATTTGATGGTGGTCCGACTCTCGGTCTGGTGATGATTTTCCTGGGTTTGTTTGTGGTGTGAATCTGTATCAAATATTTGGGGAAAATCATCAAACTGATTTATGTTTGATGCAAATTATTTTAACTTAATAAATATTTAATATTATTAGTTTAATATTAATCTTTTATTAAAATATTTTAATTTGTATTTTAATTTTTATTATTTAAATTAATTATATTTATTAATTTGATTAAATGATTAATGATCCATTTACTAATATACCCTCACTTGTTTAACGGAACCCTAACAGAACCTAACGGTAAGGACTAAAAAAACAATTAATAGTGAACGTTTGGACCTGTATAACCAATACTGGAACCATGAGGACCCAAATGGATAATATGATAAACAGTAGGGACTAAAATGATATTATCCCTTTTATAATATATTGTGATTTTGTTGTTGTAACAAATCATGTCACGATATTTTTAAGAATCACTAGGTTTGGAGACACATGCAAGGCATGTGCTTCCTAATATATATTTGTCAAATTGATTTTTGTGTGTATAAATATATATATATATATATATAAACCAATAAATTTTGAATATTTTTTTACTCTTTATTTTGTATATATATAAACTTGAAAAAGTATTAATTCAGTTTTAAGTTTAGAAACTGTCCAATCATATCTGAATTAAAAATAACAATTGGAGATAAGAAAATCAGATTGATTAATTAAACTAAAATATGTGAAGCTTAGTTGTATCTTAGTAATTTATCATAAAAAAACAAAATATAAAAACCTAAAAAGTGAACCACAGAGGAGAAGATACCTTATACTTGATCAAACAAAATATAAAAACCTAAAAAATGAACCACAGAGGAGAAGATACCTTATACTTGATCCTAGTAAAGGATCATATAATCAAGTAAAACCTATAAAACTGATTTCCTCATGGTACTCGGTTGTAAACCATTTGTGGATAAGTATCATCCGAATTATAAAAATAAAGCACAGTACAAAAACATATCTACTTAGTCACAAAGAAAAGTTAAAGCTATATAGCTAATATTAAAGGTATAAATACTCTTACAAAACATTTTAAAGATGAATTTACATTGTAATGTCAAGGTATAGACACAATAACAACCACATCTTATAATTTTCTACATAATATCAATAATAATACTAATAATGATAACAACGTTACTAATTATCAGCAGTAGATAATGCACAATCGTCATCATATTTTCGTTTTAAAATAGCTAATTTTGGCTTTCAAAACTTTATTCTCTTCAAGTGTCTCATCGTATCCTCATATGATTATGTGATAACACCATTTATAGTATTGGTAGTTCAAGAAGTTAACATCACAAACTTCAAACTTGTAATGTTTTTGTAGATAATCAACTGTTTCTTTAGCGGCATCCTGTTTAGACTCATTTTTGTGCTCTGAAAGTTTACCCCCAAAATACTTCGATATTGTGTTCGGAGTCAATACTAAGATTGATCTCAACGTATGCTTTAAACAGTTATGGACCATCAACTTCATATCCATAGTTGTATCAGCCTATTTTTAGTTTTTTGACAACATTTTCAAGTAAGCTTTTATAACATATATCGACACGCAAAATTTTCATATTGATTAATCTGCACATGTACAAATATAAGATAATCATATTACAAAGTTATAATATATAAACTAAGTAACTTCATAAATTAATTTTAAAATCACTTTCCTTTCTTTAGATCTGACTCTTCTTTTTCAGTTTTTGGTCAATATTTCTTTTAAGCTTAATTTGGGCCAGTACTCTCCTTTTGAAACCCAAACTCTCATGAGTTGTTAATGAATTATCAGAATAAGTGTATTCTGATAATTTTAAACTTCTCATTTTTTACCCTTTCGTGTTAACCAATAACCCTAATTTATAAATGCTTTCTTTTTTAATTTCTTTAATTTTTTCTTGGTTTTGGTGCATATCAGATATCCAAATAGGCAGCTTCTCGCCCAAATCCCTTCTCTTGCATCAAACACCCACTTCAAATCCTCTATATCTCTCTATCTTCTTACCAAAATGACACCCAAATCCATGGCAAAATCCCTCTACAATTGTAACCTAACAAAGTCTTAACCAAACAAATCTCCAAACTCTCCCTCCTAAGCCAATACCTTATTCTCTTCTTCAGATTTCATCTCTGGTTTGGATTTTTAGATTTCTTATTTACAGATTTTTATTTCAATTTTCTTTTCTTGTTCGGTTCTTGATTATAAGGTTTTTTTTTTTTTTTTTTCGATTACCGAAATCGGTTATGTTTTATTTATTATTTTGAGGTTTTTTTGTGGTGCTTGTATGCGAGTTTTTAAATAAACCAAACTCCCTCTTCTCTTCCTCAATTTTTTTTTAAAAATTTGAAGATTTTTTTTATAATTTGAATAAACCGAACTCCCTCTTCTATTTCAAGATTTTTTTTTTTAATTATATATGAATTTCAAATTTAATTTTTTTCATTTTTCGTTTGTTCTTTTAATTTAGATCCATGTTGTAGCATCAATTTTATTAGTTCAGTTACTTTTTTATTTTTATTTTTTAGATCTCAGTTTTTATGTTATATCCTTCAACTTTAGATTTGAAGATTTTGTTTTGTTTGGTCTTCAATTTGTTAATGACCTATTGTTCAGATTTCTATTTTATTTTTCTTTTCGAGTTTAGATTTTTGTTTTCAATATTTTTTTTTGTCATTTTAATAATTTCTTATCAACCTAATCGACTTATATTTTGATATAATTTAGTTTGTTTTGTCACAAATTGGTTATTTTAGAGCTGCTTTTTTATATGATTGTTTTTAGGTTTCATATTGATGTGTTATGTATCTTTTATCTCAATATAAGGGTTTGATTACAATTTGATTTAGGTCGCACATGTTGAATTTGAAGTTTAGGTTTATTCAAATATGTTATTTTTCTCATGTTCTTGTTTATTTTTGTTTTTCAGGATTACTTCATGTTCATCATTGTGATTTTAAATTCAATAAACCCAGTAAAAAGAAATCAATCATATCCAATTGTCATCATCACAACTACAACCTTTATACAGCAATATCAATAACCATTAAAGCAATTAATTCAAAATCAAATTCAACAAACCTGGATGTGATGCTTGTATTCCGATATCTGTTAGATCCATAAATAATATGTTTTTTTTTTCTCCTTTTTTGTTCTTTTTTTTTTTTACCTACTCACTCTTCTCTTGTCCCAATCCCCTTTCTTTTCTTTTGTTCTTATTTTTCCACATCTTCCCCTCCACAACCTAGCATGGCCTAGCATAGGTTTGTCACCTGACTCACCTCCAATCATAAATAATACAAGAGAGACACGATAAAAGGGAAAAAGAAAAAGGAAAAAAAAATTGGACAAAAGGGGCTACAACCTATATAAGAAGCACCTAGATAAGAAACGTACAAAGCACTCTTTGTCTTGTTTTAAATTTTTAAAATTTGTTTAATAATGTGGACCCCATGTACAATATGTTATAAGTCCTTTAAACAATTACAAAAAGATACATTTTTAATTTCTAAATCAACCCCCAGTTGTAAACATAAAATGACATTTTTATCCTTCATAATTATTCATGTTATGTAACTTTTATGTATTTTTTGAACCCTTGAAGGGTTGTTCTGTCTTCTCACTGTTAAAAAAATTAATAAACTAATTTTAATTTGTAAATTACCATTTCACCCTTCTACTAAATAAAGTATTCATAATTAGTTAGGAAATATTGAAAAGAGCAAGGGTATATAGATCTTTTCACAATAAAAAAAAATCACAACAAAATAGGAGGGTTAAAAATATGGCTCAACTGCCAATTTTTTTTTTATTTTTTATATAGTGTATAGATATTGTTTGTAATTTCCACCCTTGGCTCCAAATATGTTGACTATATAATTTGGACGTAATACTTGGTTATTGTTATCAAACTTTGACTAATGATAACAAAGTTGAGGTTGTCCTGTGTTAAAGCTCCTCACGTCTATGTCAATAAGATTGTACGTTCCAATCAAATCCTAACAAAAATTCTTTGACTGTGGACCGTAATAATAGGATCATTGGGCCTATGACCAGAATGACGATTGAAAACGGCCCGGCCCAGTTACTCATTTGTTTTGGGCCCAGTCGGTGTTGGGTTTTATTCTTTTGAATACACATGGACTTTTAGTTAAAAAGAAAGTAATTTCAATAGTTTTGAAGTTTAATATAAGAATTATGGACTTAACTAATAACTACTATACATTATATATGTATATAGTTTAATACATATTTTCTTTTATTTATTTATTTTTTTCCTTTTTTCCTTTTTGAGATTGATCCGGTGGTAAACCCCTCACACTTGAACCACGCACGAGATTGCGGGTTCGAGTTTTAACAATTTTTTTCTTTCAAACAAGACATCAAAATGATCATTAACAGTAAAATGTGCAGCACAAGACAAAGAATGGGCACTACAAATAATATTTTATAGTATTATTATAGAAAACTTTATCTTGTTTGACAAAATGCATTTGAATACAGTTTTTTTTGTTTTTTGTTTTGTTAATTTTATTCAAAATCTTTTCCTCCAAGTAAGACATATGACAAGTTTTGCTGCCTCAGCTCTTGAGTCTTGATCCCCAAGAAACAAACAAACATATTGCTGTAATCTTGACTATTGTTTCAAGTAAAACAAAAAAACCATTTTAATATAGCAATTAGCAATTATACTTGACTAATTTTAATTTAATATATCACTATGTTCTCTAATCTTGGTTAGCTATCTAAATATGATTTTGTTTTGGATTATAACACTTTTTTTTTTTATATTATTATTATTATTTTTTTTGATAACCTGAAAGTTTCTCAAACCTGCTTAGCAAACCCGAGTTTGAAACCAAGACCCTTGTCATACAAACAGTAGGAAATAGGAAACTATGTCATTTGCACATAGCTCAAATCAAACAAAAACCTTCTTAACGAACTCTAGTTTGAAATCGGGGCCACCGATCCTTACAATATTTGAAAAATAAAAAACTGTCATTTGCACATAACTCAAGTGCTCAACTAAGTACTTCTAGAGGTGTAGTTCAGTTGGTTAATGAACGAGCTTGAAGCCTGGGTAAATATCTTCAAGTTGACAGGTTAAATCCTATCAATGGTAAAAAATTTCAAAAAAAAATAGCTGATTTAGAAAGGTAGATAGATAGTGTAAAAAAAAAAAAATGCTCAATAAACAATCATCCGAAAACGACGGCGTTTTAATTGGAATTTAATTTTTTCGCTCGAAATATTAACAGAAACCTAACTTTCTCTTACTATAAATGGACCACGAACTCAAAAAATCTGGTAGTCGACATTCAATCGAAAAAAAAATAAAAATTGAATTCAGAGAGAGAAGAGTAAAAATGAGTTTTCTTGCAGGAAGATTAGCAGGAAAAGAAGGAGCTTACTTTTTCCAGGAATCCAAACAGGCAGTTCAACGTCTCATAGAGAAAACTCCCACCGCCAAAACCTCTCCGCCGGCTTCCTCGCTTTCGTCGGCCGAGCCGGAACTCCAGGCTGACGTGCTCCCGGAGGTGTTGATGCACTCTCTGCCCCCAAAGATCTTCGGCCGACCGGCTGATAAGTCGTCTCTGTCGTCGGTGGCGTCCAAGTGGTGGGTCCCCGCCGCCCCGAAAACCGGCTCCGGCGTTTCAATTTCACCTGACGCTTTGAACCCACTAAGGGCTTACGTTTCTCTGCCCCAAGTCACATTTGGCCCCAAAAGGTTTTTTATTTTTAAAGTTAGGTTTTTTTCTTTTTTTGGGATAATTGTTAGCGAGTGTTGATTGGTGATTTTATTGGTTGTTAATTAGGTGGGCATTGCCTAATCAAGAACACTCAGTGTTGGCTTCTACAGCAAATGAATTGAGAACAGACAAGTATACTCCTATCAATCCTGAGAAGTTAAAGGCTGCAGCTGAAGGACTTCAACAAAGTAAGTTCCAATTTTTTTTGTTGCCATTGTTTACATTTCAGTCATGTTCATGGATCTATAGATAAATGTGTCATGTTCATTGTATTCCAGCATCATATGGCATTGATAGATTGTGATGGTTTCTGATGCCCTGTGTTTATGGTTTCTTTGTAGTTGGGAAGGCATTTGCAGTTGCAACTGTGATTGTATTTGGTGGGGCGACTGTAATCTTTTCGATGGCGGTCTCCAAGCTCGATATGCACAATGTAAGTATAGTTCTGTTGTGCTCTATCAACTTTGATTGTTTGTTATTCACTTCTCTTAGTTTACATTAAGTAATCTAATTTCTTTTCCCTTTTTTCAGAGTGACGAAATCCGAACAAAAGGAAGAGACTTGATTCATCCAAAAATTGAGATCATGAAGGAGCAATTGACTCCTATCAGAACTTGGGTACGTGAAATACAAATAAATAGATAACACAATTGCTCGTTTTTCCTCTCCTACGTTTTCATTTTGCTTATGCTAACATGGAGCATCTAATTACAGGCCGAAAACACGTCAAAGAAATGGCGTTTGGAAAGAGAGGAAAACATTAAAGAGAAGCCTATTATAAAGGAACTTTCTAGAATTTTGGGTGCAAAAACATGAAGTTGATTTTCATTTACTTTTTCTGTTTTCATGTATGTAAATATGCCCTGAGCTGTTGTGCCAGTCACTATAGATACAAATCAAGAGTGTTTGAGAATAATAAATGTGTTATATGTTGGTCCCTGTTTCTATAATCGCGTTTTACGCGCAATCTTTGAATAGAAATCTCAAAGTTTATAATCTAAACCTGCTCCATATTTCCATGCCTCGAGATATCGCTTCCACTCGTATTTCATTTTGGGAGGAAATGCATTCATCAATGACCTTGCAAGAGAGATGAAACCAACCATATTATTCAGTGTAGAGAAAAACTCCGTTAAGAGCGTTAGCGCATGCATGGTCATGGTCTTGTTATTATACCTTATCACAGGGTCAGCAAAGGTTGAGAGAAATGTATAGTATCCCAGCATGAAAAAATGCACAGACCAGTCGAGGAGCACTGGAATACCAACCTGCATCGCCATATAACTACTAGTTTGAGACTCGAGGCTCAGATGGAGCGTTGTCATTGCAAACATACACTTTCAAGGACCTGCTTGAGTATTGACAGAAACTTATCGATGTACCTGCTTGAATATCGATGGAATAATTTGGGGTTTCGTTATCATTACAAGTCCTAATGTCTTGGCAAGAGGCTCGAACTTTATAACATCCTGTGACAACATATGAAAAATTAGCTGCTCAAATAGACTAATTCAATCAATCTAATGATTAATATTCTTAAATCCAGCTGAAGAAAGAAAGCAAAAAAACCTGAAGAAACGGTCTCAAAACTGGATCACCGAGCCTCTGGAGAAGAAAAACAGAAGTTCACAACACAATGACAATAAAAAGAACATAAGCGCAAGTAGCTGAACTGAAAAAGTCTCGGCTTGGCTTCGTCCCCTTGCAACATAGCCTACCTGCATACTCTGGAAGTTGACATGAAGAAGCTCATTGATGAACTCTGTCGGAACATCAGACTGTTGCTTCGCTGACATTGCACGCTGGAATAGCCATGAAGCACTCAAGTTGGGCTGCAATGAACAAAATTTGGTTCAGATATTATGTCGAAATCACTGTAATTATATAACTAAGAAATGCAGGTCACCAACCATGTATGGGTTAAGCAGTGACAAGCTGTATGAGTCGACAAAATCTCCATTGATTGCCTCGTATATCCCTGTCCTAATCGACAGGTTCAACATGTTGAATTCATTTAAAATACGGGTAAAAGTGATGATAATAGTGATAAAACAATACCTGTTGATAATCTCCCGAGGTGCCTAGTCAAGCTTCCGAAACCACCAAATGAAACAGGTGATTGTATACCACTAGCATCACCAAACTGCAGAGAATAAATTTGTGACAGTTGCATTCAGTTTCTTAAGTGCCATAATCAATTGGATGCTTTAGAAGTATAAAATATAAACCACCTGTATAACACGGTTAAAAGCAGCCGGCAGTGGACTGTCAAGCCAATCCTCCCCCCATTAAAAAGTTAAAGATGTTAGTTCTGAAGAATTCAATAGCTAGCATATTCAACTCGAAATATATGAGTGATTTTTTCCTTCTTTAAGAGAATCAATCTTTGCATATAGTCATTTACAAAATGCTATGGGAACTGAAACATTAAGTCATGGATAGCTATGGAACAGAAGGACATTTCATTTCTATGTAACTCTCGAGTTTTCCGGTTAGACACCATATCGAAAAGAACAATGAAAGTAGATCTTGAAATACATGCAATACTTGCATTCTTACCTGTCCCGATATGTAGGAAAAATTCCATATACAACTCTCAGTATCTCCAGATTGTCAAGAGAGACTCCCTACAACATATAAGTTTACACATCATTGTTCATCATTTTGTTGGGGTGGAGATATTAAAATTACACACTGTTGTGTGACTTGCGTCTGGAAGTATAATTATAAAAGAAATTGCTAAAAGGGTAAAATAGCAATCTCGAAGGATGGCAAGAGGCCGCAAGGCACACAGAAAGGTACTGCTATCGGGAGAAAATGGAGAATTGGTAATAAATAAATAACAAATATTTGAAGAGCAGCAGCTATCTCTTATATGACAACTTAAGAAAAATTAACACTACTAGTCTGAACTAACCTGATATTCGGGCATCAAATCCCAATATGCTTCTAATAATTCTTCCAGTTTTGGGGATTTTGGTTGAGGATCAAGATAAGTGAACATATAAGTAGTGCGATCCAATGGGTCCGAGCCAGATGGAAATGCCTGCGAAACATTTTCAAAACCCTTGATTCCTGAAAGAAATAAGATCAAATGATGTTTATAGGGTACACTAAAGAGTCAAAATACCTCCCAGAACAATTGTACTTCCGAGTCTCCAACTTTCTTCACAGACGAACTGCTATATATAACATCACTCGTAGAGTTATTCTTAAAACCACGAGCACAAGATCCAACAACAAGGCAAACACCATCTGGCTTCTTACTGCGTCTTATCTGTAAATTCCACATTGATAGTCAATTTCAGCTTGATAACCGTCAAGAACTAGGCATATAAGCTGGAACATAGATAAAATCAGACAATCTTGTGTGTTATACATCAATTATGTATAAGAAAAGGAGCTGACCTGTTTCACCACCGGGGAAAAGTTCCCCATTGCATCAACAATGAGATTGGATGACAGGATCTTCCCCTCAGCAAGTTGCAAGACCTGTTAAAAAAGAAGAATTCATGCTATGTAATAGTTAATTAACAACGAATAATCCAAAAAGAATTCAAATTGTTGTCTATTTTGTAAGCTTAGTGCCTGTTGAAAGCAATATCCCCGGTCATAGCGAGATGTCAGTTTTGTACCAAATTCTATATCTTTCATTACCACTCTTTAAACAAGAATGATTTAAACATTCTCTTTCGGTCTAATAGGAATATGATATGAAATACAGCTAATTATTAGCTCACTGTGGTGCTTATCATGATGAATGTACGGTAAATGACAACATCAATAAAGTACTTTACAAGTGTTGGTCAACTCACAGCTGCATCTTCGTATATGCATATGTTGGAGACACCGCGACCTTCAAGGATGACTCCACCAAGGGAAATAAAACGTTTCTTTACAATCTCTATAAGCTTTACAGGCCTGAAATGTTAGTACAATTATGTTATTAGTTGCAGAACAAGGCCAATTCCCCCATTCATCAGCTTAGAGAGAATAAAAGAATTGTTTACATGCCAACGAAACGAGTAGAGTAGAGGGTTCCAAAAAAATAAAGCTCCAAGATAGATATGAGATACATAAATATTTGTAGACAAATTGTGAAGGGACGGGGCATATTTACAGAATTTCAAATCTAACATTATAAAAACAAGAACATGCAATCTCAATTAATGAATTCTCAACAAATACTCACGAAACACCAAGATTGAGAATATCTTCAACCCAGATTTCGCCCTTTCCCTCAAATCCACATCTGTTCTGCACATGTTAAAAATGCCAAAGAAAAAGTTGAAAAATATACAAAATAGCGATAATATCAGTATAAAAAAGTTGGACAACCTGATGCAAACTTCAAAACTTTATGGCCTTAATCATGAAGTTTTACTTACAGGATTGAATTTCGAAGCTGTAGCTTGATCAATGTCATCCTCTAACAGGATTCCAGATTCTACAAGTTCCAAGAGCTCTTTCCTTGAGATATTCCATTCTTGTTCCCTCTAATAATTGGTTATGAAAACGGATTTACATCTGTTAGAACACCCAAAATCGAAGCAATTTTTCATAAACTATCTCCTGATTCTACAACGAACGTCTCAACGCAACATACACACACAAACACATACCCCTTTCAGTATATTTCTTTCCACAACGGCAACTCGAAGACCTTTACAAGTCAAGGCTGTGGCTATGAAGATCCCCAAAGTACCTCCACAAACTATAACATCAAATGTATCTACCGCCTTTACATCCATATCAGACCGGCTAAACAAACCAGGAATACTTGAAACTACTTGCTGAGGCTCTTGGAAAACTACAAATAAGAAGTAAAAATCATACTCTACAGTCCCAAAAAAAAAATATTTAAACTTTGCCATACATAATACATTGTATGATCATCTTGTATCAGCAAACCAAATAAATTTTTCATTTTTTTCTACCTGTTTGAGCAGAACAAATGCCTGACCATATTTTGTCCAATCTTTTCAAGGCCTCATATGAGTATGCTCCACCAGCACCACCAACTTCCCCATTCACAGAAATGCTCTCCATTATCCTCTACAAAATCAAAACAAGGCTCTATTTGTCATCTAAGCACACAAAATTTCAGACCCTTTAAATTAAGGCTGTCAATGACTCAATATAGATTCAAATGACTACAATTCTATGAGAAACAATATATAGAAAGCATACCTGGGTTCTAGAGGGAGCAATTGTGGTCTGTGCTTGTGAACAGATACTTCTATGAACTCTCATTCTTCTTCTGAGAACCAGTGGACGATTCACTGATGGACATTGGAAGACCCCATTGAAATTTATTTGCTGAAGCAACACCATGACTTGAAAGAATCGAAACCAAAGCAAATTCTGAAATCTCCCTTCAACACTTCAATTGTCACGGCCTCTTATTTTCACTCTTATGTGTGTAAAAGAACCTGACACGTTTAACGGCCAAATCTCTCACTTTTTGTGTTATGAGTTTTGTCTTCTTTTCACCGAAAGAACCGGTACCTGGTGACGAGTGGTGACTAGGAGCCTGCGGGTGAGATGTAAAAAAGCCACCAACATGTGATTTAAGATTAGTTTCTCTGTGGATAATAAATTAAAAATTAATGCTTTTGTAAAACCTTAGCTATTATAGGGTTTTAGAACAACCCCAGCTTTTTGCTCTTTCAATCTCCAGACTCTTCAAGATATTCTCTTTATATATTCAAGTATCAGGTAAATGCCCAAGAATTTTGTTTTTGTTGTTCTTCTAGTTATCTTTTTTGCTAACTTTCAACTATGTGATAAATTTTTGTGTTTGCTTGCTGAGAAGATGAGGAAAAGGGAAATTAAGTGAAGTAAAACTTGAGTTTTTAACTTCCTTAAATTTTCAATTTAATTTCTTCTTCTCTTTTGGGTTGTCAACTAATGAAATATCTAAACTTCTGTTTGCATGCTGAGAAAATTAGGGAGAAGAAAATGAACTGAAAGAAAAAAGGTTGAGTCTTTAACTTCCATTTGTTTTCTGTTCAATTTCTTTTTTCTCTTTTGGGTTGTCAAGTAATGATATATATATAACACTTTTACTTTCAAGTTTCTATCTTTTGTTGAATTTTGTTAGAACCAAAGAGAAGTGAATGATTAAAAATGTCATTTCAGTACCTGGGTCGTTTCATTTTCTTCTAAATTTTCCCTTCAAATGAGTCTATAGTGTGTTCTTGAATTGTGAATTTTTTTATTTTTTTTATTTTATTCAAGTAGATCGTTTTAGAATGATAGAGTGATGTTAAGATTTGCACAGTAGTAAAACTGTAGACTCAAAATATAAACAACAAATAAATGATGTTTATGTAACAGTGTGCTCATCATAGTAAAACTTCCCAAAGGATGTTCCTGCTTTCTAGCTCCTAGAGACTTTGCCAATTGCCATCATAAAATCAGTATCTGATCTCTATTAGGCATACATTTAGCAGAACCAATGAAGCCTAATATGTATAGTTGGGCTGCAGAAGAGCATTCTAGTCGCCCTGTAAGTAAATAGCTAGATTGAATTAAAGTGATTTTGTAGAAAATGCACAAATGGTCACTTTTACTGTCTGAAGATGCTGGCACAAAAGTTCTTTAGTCTTGACTGGTCCATGAGAACTTGTCTACATGTAAGCTTTTATTTGTATTTGGGGTGCAAAGCTTTCCTCTTTGCTTTGGGATCGCAAAACAATGTTTGCCAAGAAGGAATGCAAAGCCTGGCAATAAAGTTCCAGAAATGGAGAAAAACCGTCATCTAAGGTGCATGAGATGAGAGTTAGAACTGAATGCATGAAGCATTCAGATATGCATAAAAGAAATCGGAAACAGTAAAATTGATGATATCACATTTATTATAGGCTTATAGCTGAGGAAAGTTGTGTTTGAGAGAGTTTCTAAAGGCTTTTGCACTTCTCTACTTTTGATCAATATTGCTTTTATCTTATTCTACTTCACATAGTCAAGTTGTTGTATACTTATTTATTTATTTATACTATTCTGGCATCGACCTTCAAGGGAATCACATACATTCCATTTGTTAAGATATCATGATCTTGGTTTTCTGAATCTATTACTTGATGCATATAATTAAATTTAGATGTTTCAAACTTCTCTTAAGACTCTGCATACGGGATTTTTTCCATTTTAGGCAGGTGAGTGACATTAAGGAAGCAACTGTAGATAGGCATGGCAAGTGTATTTACAGCCCCAACCCTCGGCTTCTTTTCTATCAAGAAAGGCAGTAAAGAGTGTAGAACATTAAATAACAAAAATAGGCTATGTCATGGTATAAAGGCGATGCAAGTTGAGAAACCCTTGGAGGAGCTGTACAATGTGAAGGTGGAAAGAAAAGTATCACCAGAGCGACTGAAGGAGCTTGGGGTTTCAAGATGGTCAGTGTGGAAGACTGGCAAGTCCAAGTTGCCCTGGGACTGGCAGGTGGACCAGTTAGTTTATATTGAGGAAGGGGAAGTGAGGGTAGTGCCTGAAGGAAGCCAGCGGTTCATGCAGTTTATGGCTGGAGACCTCATTCGTTATCCCAAGTGGTTTGAAGCTGACCTCTGGTTCAATGGTCCATATCAAGAGCGATACAGATTCCAAGCATATGGGGATGACTAGTAGCCATGAAGGTCTTATTTCCATCTCGCTTTGTCTTTACATCTTTCGGATGCATTTGTCCAACATGTAATTTAGTGTTTAGAAGGGAGTCTCAGCCATCAATCTAAATTTATATTTCTACCATTCTGGGCAAGTACCCCAATACATTGTCCCATGTAGACGGTTGTGTATCAAATGTTTCTAGTGATTATGACATGGTAACGTTGAAGAACTGGAAACATTACTCAACTTTATAAAATGGGAACAATCTCTTTGCATCATTACACAAGAAATATTATCGGGTAAGAAATCCAAAGAACTACCTTTATAAACCAAATTTCTTATGTTACACACATCATGGAAGAGGGGAAGAAAGGAGAAAAAACAAATAAGGAATTAGCTTAGAATCCGAAAAGAGGAGCAATTGATATTCACATAAACATCTTCTCTCTAATCATTCAACCAGCAGAGTTGTACAATAAGGGAAGTCGGACCAAACAATCACGACAGAGCACCATTTATGTGTGGCACCTGGTACTGCTCAACCATTGGCAGTAGCCAGTGGAATTGTGCTGGTGGCAATGGCAACAGAAGAGGCAAACCTTGAGACAAGCACAGCCTCATTGCTAACAGCCTTGGAGGCAGCCACATCTTCCAAGCGTTTCCAGATTGATTCACGTTTCTCTTGTGTCTCTCTCTCCTTGGCTTCAACCTCTTGGAATCTGGCCAAGCACTCATCAAAAAGTGCTTGATCAGTGTCTGAAAATATCCTCCTGACATTCATTGTCAGACTCTGAACAGCTTGGTTCCAGTGATCCCGTGTGTTTCTTTCCAGAGCTGGGAAAATTATGGGCAGTATCACTTTACGATTTAGGTTGATCAGATTTCTTATGTGATCGTTGTTCCACAAAAACAGTGCACGCTCAGCTACCTAGCAAAGAAACATGTAGATCAGCATCCCATTTAGTGGTATCAGATTAAACTTTAAATAAGCATTGCTTCAGCTGGATCAATGAGTTCCAACTTAAAAAATGAGTTCCAAATTCCATCCGAGATCAAGATTTATGTCAAAAGAGAAAAAGGCAAGTAATATCGCTGCTTCCGCAAATTATAGAATTTGCTCACTACTAGTACTAATATGCCTTCCAAAATAACAGTACCGCTATAAAGAAAAACTCACTAGCAAAATGTACTGCCTTCTACTACTAAAATCAAACCGATCATGTTTCTCATCATTCCACATATCAACATTTCTCAAATTTTGTTTGATAGATACCCATTTTCTTGAATATGCAAATATAGATCAGTGACAGTGACAGGCTATAATTTGTCTTCTCTGTCATATAGGTTAAAAGTTTTTCACAGACCTAATAAAAGTACATATAGAATGCCTTCAACCGGATCATCAACGAGACTGCTAACCAAATAACCCTCAGTTTATTAGGATACTGTTTGCATCTTTGACATTCATGCAACTATAAAAGAAAAAAATCTGAAATATGGGCACATAAACTTAATTTTGAACTTACTTTGTTCAGTCACCAACAATAAGATGCATATATACATTTATTTGACTTCAATAACATATCAAAAGTCTCATATGGAGTAAAATACGTTTCCTTTCCTACGAATACTTAATCAAGAGTTGATGTTTCGGAAGTCAAGATGATATGGATAGTTGGATACCTCTTATCAATTCTTGCATTCATAAGTAATAATTTATATTTGCATATTAATTTTCGGTAGACACTAACAATAGAGACAAATTAACTTATTATAATCTTGCTGGTCAAACTCAAAGATATCAAATTATGCAGTCCAGCAGCCATCTTGCAGACTCGATTTAAGGAATTAAATGAATATAACAATAGAAATTAAAACAATTCAGACAATGACAACAAGAATCTCAAAGATATGCACATAAATCTCGCTTTCCTAAGAAAAATACTTAAGTAATCACAAATTCCTTAAGAAAATTCCACATAAAAAACACAGCTTCAAAATTTTATACATGCAACTTATGATAAAAACCGTGTGCCCGAATGAAACAACATTTATATGGAGTCCAAAACTCATTATCACAACATCAACTTCCTTAGGAGCAAGAAATCAGATATAAATAACCAGAATAATTCCAAGACTAACAAGCATATGAAGACAACATACACAATCATTGCATCATAAATATAACAAAGCTAGACAAATCTGAAATCAATACCTGAAAATGTGAGCTGTTGAGGCAACGACTGATTTGGCGGAAGAGAGGAACCATGCAACGTTGAAATTCTGCAGCCTGGGTAGCTTCTAGAACTTCTTCCAACTCACCAAGGAACATAACCTCCTTGGAACTATTAGTTAGGGGCCAATACTTCAAAAGACCTCGAATGACAGTATCTGCGAGCTTGAAATCTTTCTCCACAAACTGAGTAATGCAATACGAAAGTTGTTGGTGGTACATCGATACACATTTGGGTTTGTGCAGGGGAATTAATGCCCGGACAAGGAAAAGCTTGTGCTCTTCCTTCAAAGGCAATGCAAACCCATTAATAATACTACCCAAAATCTCAAGCAATTCTGCAATCCCATTGTGCTTTTCTGTCTCAAAAATGAACCGGTAGAAGATATTGTTGATAGCTTTCCTGATAAAGGGTCGATGCACCATGAACTTCCCATAAATACGATGAAGAATTGTCTTCAAATACTCCCTCTCTCTTTGGTCCTCCGAATCAAACAAATCCAGCAATCTCAACACAAATGAATGGTCAATGTATCTTTTAGCAAGCTTGGCATCAGTCTCTGTTGACGCCACAAATCTCAGCAGAATTTCATACACAATCTGAAGATGAGGCCACGTCGGCTCCATCATTGGCTCGTCCTCTTCTGGATCAAACATTTCCAAACCCTTGTCATTTGAAGACGGGAATGTTCTAAACAAATTAACAGCTACCATCTTCGTAATCTCTTGCATTGCCGCCTCATTGAACTTTGATGTTACAGACGAAATGTAATCAACAAGCTCAAGCAGAGTTTGCCTCTTTATATCCTTCTCTTTGAGATTCTTTGAGGGATCATTAAAATCGAATACAACACAACACATATTCAACTTCCTAATGAACAGATTCGGTTTCTCTGAACTAGGAACATCTCTAAAACTCGGCAAAGCCTCATAAACACTGGAATTCAACACAGAACCCATCTGGTTCACAGTGGGCGCTGCGGATTTCTTCCCTTGATTCGATTTATTTGCCGGGGCAGGAGTCCCATTATTCAAGCGAGTGCCCGAATTCAAAGATTTCGAAGAAGCCAAAGTGGGCTTCGAGCTATTTATTGAATTGGGTGCTGAGGATGAGTTTAAAGACTCATGGTTTGAGTCATTGTTGGATGACTTGGAGGGTTTTCGAGGTAACTTTCCCAATATTTGTTTGATCATATCTACAAAAACCCTAACCCTAATTTATCTCAAACAACAGTCAAATTCTCTCTACCTTGAAACAGCTCAAAATGTACACATTTCTAAAACAAATGAATACAAACTATCACGAGTTGAATGTGCACAAGAGATATATGTATATATTGTCTTTATAAATAAAAACCCTAAATTGGACGATTACAGTTTAAATAACTCAATCCGCCAAACAATATACAATCAAAGTTGGGTCTTTGAGAATAGAAAACAAACTTACATTAACAACATGATTGGAGAGATCCGATGAAGTGACAGAAAATGCGAGAATAAAACCCTAAAAACCATAGCTTTAAAGGATCTTGAATCGATAAACCCCCCAACAAGCTCTTTTTTTCCCCAATTCAATGCACGAGAGCGCGAGAGAGAAAGAGAGGGAAATTAAGTAAAAACCAAAACACGAATTAATTAATTAAAAAGCAGAAAAAACATAACAAATTTAAATTTTAAAAAATGAAAACAAAAATCTAATAATACAAAACGAAAAAAGGAAAATGAACAAAAAAAAAAAAAAAAAAAACACTCAAGACCCTCTCTCCTCCCTCTTGTCTGAAGAAAAACAACTAAAGTTGTTGTAATTGAAATAAAAGCAGAAACATAGGAGATTGCAACTAAAATGAGGTTTCTGGTTTAGATAGTTTCAGAGGAGGGGAAGAGCAGGACAGGACATGGTTTTATAGGAAATGACAATTATGTCCCTTTGGATTTTGATCGGTGATTATGATGTAAAATGGATCCATTGTCATCACAAATATTTGTAGGTGAAAATGGGTCCCATCATCTTATGTATCATATGTGGATTGGGTAGACCTGGTTTGCCCTCCACTACTGACTAACTGACTTCCTCAACCCCTACTGGTTGGGTCGGATTCATTCTTTTATTGTCCGACACCGAAATCGAGTCAAGGGTTTGTCGGTACACGATATATTGAAATCACATGCTATTAGCACGATTTTTTGACAGGAAAAGATTACAATCACTTTTTTTTAAAAAAAAAAAACTTTCGTCATTGGTAGGATTCGAATTACTGATATATGAATTATTTATCCAAATCTCAATCTCATACATCTACCAACTGAGCTATGCTCCTGTTGGCCAATAATGTAGACACAGTTAATTCTTGACACCGTCCGATTGAGGTCATTAAGTCAACCGAATAAACTTTCTACGGAAATTTAATTAGAAAATTGATATTTAGCTTATCGTGAAGACGATTGATGAGGACTTAAGGAGACTATTCGAATCTAACCCCTAAAATAAGTGTTCAAAATAACTTGTTTTAGACTTCATTGAATCTTGAAAGTTTTCAGAAAAAGTGTGACCGTGTAAAGAGGAATAAGTATATATATCAAGTATCAGCCATAAGAGTCTGAGTCAATGACCAAGGAGCATAAACTTTGATTTCAATGAAAATTCAAAGGTATTGTTGAGGGGATCAAACATTTCATGAAACAAAACATTGACTTGACTTGGTTACATTTATTTTGAAAGCAAATTTATACATAAGAAAAATCAAACCATTTATAAAATTACAACACATTTGTACATATGTATACATAAAGAGTGAGTTTTAAGATTATCACCAACTTAATAATTTAAGTTTTAATAGAACACACTCATATGAATAAATCTCGTTTGTATTTCCAATACTTATTTTGGTGTTTACGATACTTATTTTGTTGTTTCCAAGACTTACTAGGCATATTTACAATTTCCTAGATTTATTGGGTAAAAATAAAATTTTCTAAAAAACTATTTGGTCATCTTCTTCATTGAGACCTCCGATTGGAAGCCGATTTCAACTGGCAATGGAGGTCGAACTGACCTCCAGTGGAGGTCTTTCATCTCCATCCTCCATTGATCCTCCATCAATAGAGGTTTTTGATAAAAAAAATTAATAAAAAAAAAAAAAAAAAAACCTAAAAATGGTACAAACGTAATAAAAGAAGGAGATGATGATATT
The DNA here is from genome assembly GCA_954870605.1 of Acer campestre. NCBI lineage: Eukaryota > Viridiplantae > Streptophyta > Magnoliopsida > Sapindales > Sapindaceae > Acer > Acer campestre. Next base: position 3,108,624 of record OX940803.1, on the reverse strand, counting down.
TTAGTCTATTAGTATCATTTAAACTTATTAAACTAGTGATACTCTCAAAAATCAACATAAAAAAGAGTAATATTTTCCTGCATTTCCACTTTATGTGCCCTTTTTTTCATTGCAGTATAACAATAAATTCTGACACTGAATAGATCAAGAGTCTGTATACACCTACCAAGATCAAACAAGTCCATATATCTTTGGTTTATTCGTTGTGTTCTACGTGATTCAAGTTTGGGGTAGAATTGATTTATGAAAAAGTGAAGAAAAAAAAGTTAATCAGGTTGCACACGACTACACGAGCGTACAGCATCAGAAAAGGTAGAGATTGTGGAAACTAGAAAAGTTAGAAAAGACAAAAAAAAAGTTTCCTCTCGTGACTTCGGGCAGAGATTGTGGTGTATGCAACGACCAGGTCACCTCTGGTGACTGGTTTACAACGGAAAGTGTTCAATTGAATTTATGATATCTGTCACCATAAATGATTTTTTCAATTTCATTTCTTGCATAAATGTAGAAACTCTTGCACCATTTGTCATCTATGAGGAATAAAAATGAAATGAAATGAAGATATCAACTTGGTCATATGATGCTTCTATTGACTTGTGAACTTGAGAGCTGAACCCAACAAATTACAATCTTTTAGAAAACAAGAAACACAAGATAAGCTAAAACATGAACAATATGTGAAAAGTTCACTACTCCAGATGACAATTCACCCAATTTAACACTTGATGTCCACATACCGGGTTGATGATGATCCGATGCTATCCATCACTGCACCATGCTTTCCGCGGACCATTTCAATAGACTAGTCAATCATCAACTCCTCGGATGGGTTAGTCTAGATATTACATATGTATACACATATATTCCTAATCCAGTGAGTAAAGTTTGTACAAAGCTGTATATCTACACCTTAATCCCACTGATATAGAGCATTTGTCAATAGGGTGCCACATTAATCTCGGAACCCGATTACAATGCTGCGTGTTTTAAAGCCGAAAACAGTAAAAAGTGCAGCCAGAATGAATTATTTGCAGATATTATGCCAGCAAGAAGCATCACAACAAAATCCATAGTTACCCCTAAAAATTTGAGTTCTAATTTTTTCATGTTTTCATTTAAATAAGATTCAGATAAAAAGAAAAGTAATTTTTTTTTTATGCACAGATTATAATCACCAGGACATCACATATCACAAAGTTCTTCTCTCTAAAGTCTAGCACGCGTACAAACATTGAGACATTGTAAATTATGAAGGAAAAAAAAAAGCCTCTGGTTTGTGCAAGCACAGTATTTTCTCTGCACTGTACAATTCCACAACACAAAGATGACATCGACAACAATGCTGGAGCTAATGTGCAAGAAAATCAGTACCTCCTCATTTCGCATCATGATCACTTGGTCATCTCTTTCTTCGCTTTGACTCAACCTATCAACAATCAAAGACGAGACCACAACCCATTAAAGAGAGAAAGAGAGAGCTAGAAAGCTGTTTCAAGATCAAAGTATTACAGACAACTGAATGCCACAGCTACACATGTATTAACGGACCATTCAGAGAAGCAAACTGGTTCCCTAGTAACAATTTTTACAATAAATCCCATAAGATCTTAATAGGAGATAAAATGCCTCGATACCAAATTATACTTTGGTTTCAAGAAATGACATTTATTAAAGCTTGTCATGTCTACTGTGTTGATGCAAAGACTTTATATCTGTTAAAATTACTACATCCCATGCCACCCGGGGAACTGTTTCATTTTCCTAGAGGGGCAAACGCCAACTTCATTATTGTCTATGCATTAGGTTTTTTACAGAAATCATACTTCCAACCATGCAATTAATGACAAAGACAATGTAGGGTACACTAATCCTCCACTATGGAGTTAGGCAACGTATGAAAATTTGCAATTCATTAAGTAGAGTCACTCATATAATTCCAACAACATAGAAGGTTAGAATCCATAATACATGCTGGATATTGATAGTGACCATCGATGTGACTTGAATAATGCTAGGGTTTTAATAGTGTGAGAACAAATACAGAACTCAAGGAAACTCCCAACTGCAGAAACTTCCAAAAAAATGAAGCCTTTCACTGTAAGCAAAGGTTTAGCAAAAGAAACAAGAGCGAGATGGTATTTTTTGAGAAAGTTATAAACAAAGCCTGCTAGGGTTAAAGTTCTCAGCTTAAATAAATTTTTACTGATGAAACTATCACATATAACCCCATTCAGGATTTCCATGAAAGTTCTGTGGCACTCGATAAATAAAACTAAAATCATTAGTATGTACAATCCGCATTTTACAGTTACAACCATAGAGGCGTAGACATAATAGCTAGAGTACAATCATTTGAACCATTTGTTTAAAAAGCATCAAAATGATTTGGTCATACAAATGGTTCTCATGCATGAGTAAGCTGAGCAAGAAGATGGTAAAATCCTCCCAGTTCGAGACAATAAAGTTACTTCTTCCTACATCCCCATGAGAGGGTAGGGATTGTACTACACCCCCATGGTTGTAGCTGTAGGGGGGGGTTGTTGCGGATGGGGAGAATGCGGAAGAGGAGGAACGAGCATGATATAATTACGAACATGATAGACACACCTTAGCCTTGTAACCTAGGTTAAATAACCAATGATGGTATATCGGTATCAACTATCAAATATATATTGAACTGTCTGGTATGAGAGAAAGGAATAAACAAACAGTTTTAAAAGAACATGGCCAGTGGACCAAACAAACAAATACGTGAGTGATCCTCATATCTTTGGACGTAGTAATAACCAGAGGCTGAGAAGCTAGCCTACTAATTTGTCTCGACTAGAATAAATCACATAGAGACAATTATAAAAATGGGAATCTGTGTGCTCATACCTTAACCTCTACAGATGGGGACACCGGGAATGTATTCAAAGATCTTTTGGCATCATCATCTGCTGAACAATCAGAGCACAAAAACTGATCCAGTTTTTTGGCTTCTTCAATAGTCATACCCATACAAGAAGGATGAAACCTGCGAGACATTAGTACGTATGATCAGGAAAACAGGATTATCACTGTCATGATTTCATCATTGATCAAGATATACACAATCTGCATAACCAATAGTGAAGAAAGCAAGCACCCTGGAACGAGATATATAATTCTCCGGCATAAGTACATGATAATAATAATTTGTAAAATGCACCTCTTAAATGAAAATTCAAAACATACCAAGGCATTAAGATAATGTTTTTTTTTTCCTACAGCAAAGTCCCAGCAGAAGTCATATGCTTCATATAATGGATTGTCTATGTCCAGTTTCAAATTTTATAATTTCAATCAGATTAAAATAGCATAATGCATATATGAGCAACTTTCATGCACTCTGCTCCTCGCTCATAACAAGGTAGGAACCAAATGTGAGACAAATATAATACAATTTAACAGTCCCAAAACTGCATAAATGAACAAAAAGACCCTCACCATGTAAGTTGGAATAAAAAAAATAGTAAAGTATCTACTCCTTTATACGTTAGGCTTCAAACATAAAGTTCGATCAAATTTTCACCTCTGCCAGAATAGTTTGAACTTAATAGTAATAAGTTTCCAAAATAAGAATCCTAACATGAAACCCAGGTAGTAAGAGTTCGCTGCAAGCACAAGTTACAGACAGCCTATGGTTTCATAAAAGGATTAAAAGAAAGAATTTTGCAAGTGTATAGCAACTGAAGTTGATCTAATACATAAGATCTGCTGCTTCAATACAGTTGACAAAGCCTACAAACTTGCTTTCTATTGATTACCAGATAATACGACAAGAGCATTCAAGACAAAGATTCTCCAAGAAAAAATCTAACCAAGCCACATTATTCAAAACTCAATTAATATACTACACAACACAACTTCAAAAATTATAAATTGAATCCATAGTTCAAGTTACGGAATGGAAAATGTATGCGACAACTTTACCAATCCTTGCACCCTTCACACTGCACCATTAGGTCATCCGGGTTATATGGCATCTCACACTTGCAATACCTTCAAAATGGAGCCCCAAAAGACACAATTAATACCAGAAGGTCCAGAACTAATGAACTAATCAATCATAAACATCAAAAGCCAGAGAAATCAACACAAAAAAACAAAATGAAACCACCAAACAAGCAAACTCACACAGCCACACGGTCTGGGGTGAAACCTCCAGTGGCAGCCTTATATTCAAATCTACAAAAGTAATCCTCTGCACCAACATTTTCAAGCTTTGTGTAGTTTTTGAAAGAGTGCACTGTACATTTGCCTTCAATGGTGTGTGCACTTTGCACATCATAGTGATCTGATAAAAACAGTTCCTTGGCTCCATGGAACTGCCTCCGTCCTCCCATGGACTCCTCGGGCCGATAGTACCACCGAACACGAACCTTCACGTTGTTCCGATGATCCGCCTCGATCTTCTCCACACGCGCCACGTATGGTGGCTTGTCTGAATCCGATGGTCTCATCAACACACAATCACCAGCTGCAATACAACCACAAAAAAAAATACACAACAGCCTAAACATTAAAACAAAACATAACAAAACCCCAATTTGCAACAAATCCATAGCAAAAGAAACAAAACACAAAACAAAATCTGGGATTTTTTTTTAGATTTTTTTTTAAAGCAAAAACAGAATTTGGATTTCTCGAATTGGAGACCAAAAAGGAGAAATTTTGCGCTTACTGAGCTGAAAATGAAAGCAAATAAAAATCTGGGTAGTTTGAGAGAGAGTGAAAACACATACGTCTGACTACTTTGTTGGTGCCTTTGATGGTGTAAGAGTCGAGGTCCTTCTTGCCAGGTTTGGTCTTAGCCATGAAAGTTTGTTTTTTTAGCAGCAAAAATGTACAAAAATTAGTTCTTTCGAAGAGAATGTGAGTGAATTGTCTTCAATTGTTGTGTTGATTTGTTAGGTTTCTGTGGTGAACACAGTTTGTTTCTTTGTTCGGTCGAGGGGCACACAGATAGAAACCCTAGACACTGCAGATAGAGAGAGAAGGAGAAGAGAGACAGAGAAAAAAGAGTTTTGTTTAGAAGCTAGAAGGAACAGTACAGATGACACGTCAGCATCATCTCTCTCTCTCTCTATATTTATATGTATATGATAAAAAGACATGCATGGGACTATGGGAGTATGTTTTCACATTATGTGTATAGAACCTTGTACATTGTATTTTTGGATAATAGTATAATACAATGTTCTATTTATAGGGACATTATGATTCTAATGTATGTGAAAATCGAAATAAGCTATTTATTAAAAATGATTTAATATATATAAATAAGAGTTGTCACGCAATAACTTTTTTTTGTTTTGAAAATAGGAACTTTTATTAACAAAAAACGAGATTACAAGGAAACGGGGATATCCCCTAAAACCACCGGAGCCACACAAGGGGGCACCTCTTCCATCCAAAAATTATCACGACCTAAAGAAATACCAAGCTTGGCTAGGCAACACGCAATAACTTTTTAGTTTTTTATACGTGTGATAAAAAATCATAACACGATTGATTTGTATAGAAATTTGTTGTATTTATATGGTATTTTTAGATAATACAATTTTATGTTTATAGTAAAAATTGTATGAGTTATAATGTTAAGAACATCTTCGGTGGACAGTGTCATCATGTAACACGGGTGGCCATCTAATCGGAAACACGGTATGTACTTATAATATTAAAAGTGATTTGATATATCTATAAAGAGTTTTCACACTACACCTTCTAATTGGTTTTTTTTTTTTTTTTTTTTGATACAACACCTTCTAATTGGTTGGATCCAATAAAATCGTCTTATGAAAGTTTTTATTAAAAATATTTAAATATAGCATATACATTTAATATTATTTGTTGTCATTTAAAAATTGGTTTAATAAAAAAAAAATGATAATCTAACCTTTTCCAAAGTAAAATTTTTTAAAAGAAATAAAAGATTGTGAATTTTTACTGAAACACAGTTTTCAATTATTTATTTGTTAAAAGTTAAAACTAACGATGTCATTTTCACTGGTTTTCAATTAATTACAAGCGTTGTGACTTGTGAGCAATCCATCACATATTTTTTCTACAATAAAACAATTTCAATGCCATATATGTATGTATGTAAAATATATGACATTAATTGAATATATTCCCTATTTATGTTAACTGAATATGACATATACTGTATGTATATAAAATATATTAAAAAGATTGACGGTTGTCATCGTACGTATTATATATTACATTAAAAATATTTACGGTTGTCATTGTACACGGTAAGTAGCATAATACTTCTTTAATCAGGACCGTCCTATCTTTATAAGTTCGGGACGTCCAACCATAGCTACACATTCACAGTGGGCCTATAGCCCTACATTAACAAATACCCATGGTCTCACACTCAATGTGAATATGTGGCTGTGATTAGACGTCTTTTACTTATAATTTCATGACGTCTTTACTAGAGAATCACTATGTATATATATCAGTTCGTCCTAATATAGTCTTGATATTAAATATATCAGCAGAGGCGGACACACTAGAGGGCTGTCCCGGGCTGTAGCCCAGGTAGTCCAAACAAAATTTAATACATAAATGGTTAATTACACAAATATCACCTATACAAGAATATGATATTTTCTCTAAATTTAGTGAAATATAACTATTTTGTTATTCAAAGTAAGTTATAAAAATATACATAATATCGCGGCTTCTAACATTATAGAATTAAATCATCCAAAAGTTTAAATAATTTTGTTAACTACGAGTTTAAATAATTATTTATGCATAAATTTTACTGTGTATTTCATATGCTTAAGTAGTCCATTATCAAATTGGTGTCATCTTATTATTCAAAAAAATAAACAAATATTCATCGAGAATTATATATAAAAAAAATTATTTTTAATCAACGGCTCGCATGTCTCACACCAACTTTATTATATATGTGTGCATTGAGGAAGAAAATCACAAAAGTTTTCTTCACAATATACACCGAATTTAAAAATATAGTGTGAGAATTTGTAAGTCATTAATTAAACATTATAATATTTTGACTAACAAGAAGTAGATAGATCAAACTATTGACTTTGTAATGTTAATGTGTAATAGGGAAAAAAATAATATATATATATAAATTAGCCCGGGCAACTAATTTTCCTGGGTTCGCCCCTGTATATCAGGACGAAGAATGTGAACCATAGATTATGGAGAAGTTTTGATAAGTGTATACACTTTGAGTCAAAGTATGCAAATTTAATGGTTAACATTTTTCGTCATGATGTATTTTATATTATGACGAACTAATAATAGAAAATTATATATATAGTTTTTCTATTATCAGTTTGAACTGACAACAAATATATCAGTTCCTTGCATGTGGACCATTGGATTTAAATACTTTGACTTGACTGCATGCACTTGTCAAAACATCTTTTAAATCCAATGACTCACATACAAGAAACTGATATATTTTTTGTCAATTCGAACTGATAATAGAAATATTATATATATATATAGGCAAGATTCATGACCCAAATTTTTTAATACAATTTTTGACACTTTTATAGCTCTAGGATCTAATGGGATTGAATGGTTTAGATTTCATAATTTATTCTCTCTCCATTGTTCTCTCACCTCGATTAAATCTTTAATTTTAATTTTTCTCTCATTCATTATACTTTCTCTCTCCTCTCACATCAATTAATATATTTTCCTTCTTTTTCCTCAATGCTCTTACCCCAATCTCTCTTCAAAAGTTAACTTCTACAGAAAATTTTTGTTAATTTATTTATTTATTGAACTAATGTGGGTAAATCATATCAAACATTTTCTCTTCATCATTTTTAGTTACAAAATGTTAATGTGGGAAAATTTAAATGCATTTTTTTATTACTTAATTTAAGAATGCTTTGGCCTTTTGGAGATATAATCAACAATTATGGAAAAAAAAAAAAAGAATTTGGATAACCTATCATAATATTCTTTACTAAAAAAATATATATTATCAAGAGAGGTTTGAGTGAGAAGGAGAAAAGAGTAGAGATTAACAAAAAAAAAATGTAATAACAATTGGCCAGAGAGAGGTACCGGAAAGAGGAAAGAATCGTGGGAAAACATTTTAGTGGAATTAATTAGGAGAGAGGAGAGAGGAGAGAGGAATTTAATTCAAGATTTAATTAAGTATAGAGAAGTAAAGAGAATAAATCATTAAATCTAAACCCTTCAATCCCATTAGATCCTAGTGCCATAAAAGTGTGTTAAAAATTGTATAAAAAAAATGGGACCATGGATCATGCCCCATATATATACAGATTTTCTATTATCAGTTCGTCCTGACAATAAATATATCAGGACGAAGAATGTGAATCATTAGATTTACATATTTTGACTCAAAATGTATGCACTTATCAAAATTTCTCCATAATCTATGGTCCACATTCTTTGTCCTGATATATTTATTGTCATGACGAACTGACAATATATATATATATATTTGGACAACTAGATTTACATACTTTGATTCAAAGTGTATACAGTTGTCAGAACTTCTCCATAATTTGTGGTTTACATTCTTCGTCGAACCGACAACCGACAATAGAAAGACTGTATATATATTGACAATATTTAATAATACGGGACCATGTATTTTTTTTGAAGGCTTTCATCATTGATAGGATTCGAGTTATTGACCTGTGAGTTATTTATTAAAGCCCAAGCTCGTTCATCTATTAGCTAAACTACGCCCCTGTAATGATTAAAAATATTTATCATTGTCACTGTAATGATTCTGACCATTTATTCTTTCAATTGCCATATGTAAAAGGATTCTCAAAAGCTTAAGGTATGAGAGGATCTTGATTCGTTAATTACATGATAGTAATACATACTACGTACAGTTATAGTTTTAATATTATATATATATAGTTTTTCTACTGTCAGTTCGTTCTATTATAAAATATATCAGGACAAAAAATGTGGACCACTATATTTACATACTTTAACTTAAAGTGTATGCACTTGTCAAAACTTTTTCATAATCTATGGTACATATTATTCGTTCTAATATATTTATTTTCAGAACGAACTGACAATAGGAAAACTATATATAAATATATACTTTTTAGAGTTTCTAATTAGCTACCATTACCAACACCAACCATTTAAATTAATCTATCATCTATGCTGATTTATCTAAATAAAGTCCACTTTTCTTATTAAAAAAAAATAAAAAAATAAAAAAATAAAAATCTGTAGCTTCAATTATTCAATTCAAAACCAAACAAGATTTTTCCAATGTTTATGACCAATGAAACTCAATTCCAATCCGATAAGATTGTGACAAATGATAATTAAAAATCATTCGGTTTAGCCTGGATTGTTCGAATTCCAAAGGATTGAACATGTATACGTATAAAGCTATTCAAACATTCGAATTCTAAGGATTGAACTGTAGAAATATTCAAACACTCATATTCACATGACATAAAAGTATAATACAGAACCTGTATAGTTACGGAAAACAAACCAATTTTTTTCTAATGGAACTAAATCTAATCGTTTCGATACCCCCGAGTCGATTCGAAACCCTAGTTGTTCAATTTCATCCAAGCCACTAAGGTCATGCATAATGAAAAAGCAGATCACAATTCAAATGGCACAATAACTGATTTTGTTATACATCAATTTATTCTGATCAATTGAAAAAGGAAAACCCTAAATATAAGATAATATGGTAATCCTTTTCTTGTCCATGTAAAATATATATATATATATATAAGGATTCAAGTTTCCACAAGCACTTTTGCAAGTTCAGTGCTAGCTAGCTAGTGATCATATTACAAAAAAGGTTATATATAATTTAACACATAGAGAGAATTACTGGAGTTCCAAACACCAGGGATCATGCAATTAGAAGATGATATATATATGGTAAGATTAAAATCTGTCATCAGAAACGGGTCGGAGCGCAATCCATGGGGAAGGGATTACCCACAACATTGTGATCCATATAGTAGTAGGGGTATGTGGCAGCATCCATCACGACAAATTGCATGTCCTCCGAGGGCTTCCAGTGACGTTTCCTTTGATTGATAAACCAGTTGTTAATTTGTTTCTGATCCAACCCTGTGGATTGTGCAAGTGCTAGCTTTTGTGACTCCTGCGTGCATACATACACATGAAACTACATTATTAACAAGTAGTGTTTCGCCTTTCACGCCCACATGAAACACAAACGATCGACACATTATAGTTGAAAATAATATATAAGAGGCTAGATATGCAGATCTAGCAATGTTTAATAGAAAAAATGGTAGTTTAGTTAGTTCTCCTTTTTGAGGCATGACTGATTTTTTTATTCGTCTATGGTTCGATATATAAAGGCACTGTCTTATCGTAACTTTACATTGAAAACATTATCTTATAGCTAGGACAACAAATTGGGCATATTTACTATATAAACTAAAGCATAAAACATGGAATGAGCACTTGTAGAATATTGCATTGCATAATCAAGCATGTCATCTCTTACTCAGCTAAGCAAAAAGGTTCGTGAAATTAATCAAAAAGCAAGAATATTTAACGAACATTTGAGCTATTAAAAATTATGGCACTGAGCAAAAAGAAGAATGAACAAGGATGTGTATGCATATATATATATATGTAGTTTACCGATGGGTAAGGCCACTTGTCGTGTCTGCTCCACCAATCTAGCAACTGCTGGCGGGCTTCCCTCGGCAATTTCCCTTTCTTTTTCTTCTTCATGAATTCCTGCTTGAGACTGCCTAGATGTCCACTGTACTTGCGCAGAAGCTGACCCTTCAGTTCCCCATCCTCAGCATGAGGATCAATGTAGTTGTGATCGTTTACATCGAACTCTTCCTCAGATGATCCATTTTGACCTATAAAAATCATCACACATTCGCAATCCAATTAACGGCAGGCAAGCATGTAAAAGCAAAATCAAATGCATACGTGCAATCAATGAATTAATACAAACAAAAGCAAAAAAAAGGGCCCAAAATAACAAAAACAATCAAACAACTAAATTGAGATAGACTGTTGTAGATCAATGAATCAAAATATAGAAACAAGAACATCACTAGGAAAAAGCATTCTCCATTAACATAAATATACATCAAGTGGAATCAAAAGTCAATTACGTGTTGATTTACAATGTAGATTTTTTGTAGTCAGTTCTGCTTTATTGATCATTGAATTCACAGAATGATCTATAAAACTATTTTTACGCTAAATATCACCGATGTTTTACTCTAATTATTAACCAATACAACAATTAACAAGTATGTCAAGAAATTAAAAGGCATTCTTATACAATTATATGCTATCTAATTAAGCAATAATAATAAAGACACACAAACTGATCATGGTATATCCATTTCAACCAATAAATTCATCATTTCTCATAAATTAATTAATGGAATCCAAAACTTCATTGAATTTAACTTTTGTATGAGATCTCAGTTGCCTTCAGAGTCTGTACACAATTAGACAGATCAATAAGCTTTTTTGCAAACAGTTTGATTCCGAATAACACAACTGACATTCATCAAATAGTGAAACTTTTAGTAGGATTCTTTCGAAACAAGTACTTTCATCAGTTATTATACGTAAAGATGTTCATAATTATAATTCTATATCACCGGGAATTACTTGATGAATCAATGACTTAATTTGCTAATCTTCTCATCACACACACACATATATATATATATGTATCTCCTAAAATATTGGTAAAACTGAGAGATTAGCACATTCCATAGAATGTAAATATATATATCTTCTTCTATATATCAACTTTTTTTTTTTTTTTTTTGAAAGATTCTATATATCAACTTTATATATATTGAAATTTGGTTTCATACATTTAAGAAAATAAAATAAAATCATCTACATAAGAAATTACGCTTACAATTCTCAGTCCCTGTCATGTCAACCTGTACTGATAAGAAATTAACTCAGTAGCTATTGCTAGATCCTCCAAAATTGATTAGAAGAGCAAAAACTGCAGCATCTGGGGTTACAAGTAGTGAAAATAATAGTTTGTGTAATAATGATTAAAATATTTTGAACCCTAGCTACAAGGATTAGAAGAGACAGATTATAATTAATAAACAAACAATTTTCTCAGTTCTCTAGATACAACAGACAAAGCAAAAGAGAATCAAAAGCTACAGAAAATCTAGCCAGCCATCTATGATCTATATATCTACCCATCACGGAGCCTCCAAACAGAAAAAGCTGCACATGCAAAGGACTTGTGAAGTATCAGTAGTATCTTATTAATAATTTAATTAATTAATTATCTGATCATAATCCAGTCCTGCACACTTATTATAGCAGGAAAATTATTTTAAAAAAAATAAGGGTTTGATTTGGATTACCAGAAAAAGGAGGAACAAGAGTTAGGGCTTTGAGCTGAGAGTCAATCTTAGAGAGGAAAAGCATGGCTTCTTTGAAGGGTTTGGTGAGCTCTTGTTCATATTTGGTTAACATTTCACAGTAAGCTTCCATGAACTGGTCAAGTGATGGGTCTGTGGTACTACTACTACTTCCACTTCCACTTGACCTAACATTCATGCCTTCCCCAAAAGCAAAACCACATGCTTCTTCCAACCTCGCCACCACTTCAGGAGGAGCTCCAACCTGATGAGATATAGAAATATTTATAAATATTTTAATCTAATAATTTTCCTCACATCAAAGTGAATAAATAAATACTTTTGGTTGGGTATATATGAAACTTCACCCAAAAAAAAAAAAAAAAAAAACTAGTACAATCCCAGAAAAAATAATAATTGGGTTTTGTAATGATAACTGGGGTTTTGATGTTTTTGAGATTTAGAGAGAGAAAGAGATGCATGTTATATATTAAGTGGGTTTTCTGTTTGTGGTGAAATTTGGACATGTTAGGGTTTTGAAAATCTTTGTTTCACCTTTTGACAATTGACATAGGAAGCCAGGAGGCGAGGGAACTGAGGGTGAGCCATGATCTTTGCCCTCATAGAATCACAAATGTTGTTGCAGCTGCGATTTTCAGTACTGTCTTGTTGCACAAACACATGAGGAGGAGGTGCCTTCATTTGGCCATCACAATTGTAGTTATTCAACAAATTAGGAAGAAATATCTTACTAGAATTCATATGATGTTGATCTCCAAAACTACCCATCATAAAATTATCAGGACAAACCCTATTATTATTATTACTACTACCAGATCCTCCACCTTCCATAATAAAAATTTCTCAGAAACAACCAACCATGCACCACCCACAGAAGATCTTAGTTTATCTACTGTTTGTCTTCAAAGAAAAGAAAAACACTCCCGGTTTTTAAGCTTAAAAAAAAAAACACCAGACAGAGAAAATCCTAGTCAGTGGTAAAATAAGGGCAGATTTCAGAGAACTTCCCTTGGAAATGGGTACTCTTTCTCTATCTCTCTGTACAAAAACAGTATCTCTCTCTATATATCTCTGAAAACACAGTAGGTCAGTACTCAGTAGTAACAAGTATTATTATTATCACATGTAAATAGAGACTAGAGAGAAGAAAAGAAGGAACAGAGAAGATAGATAACGTGCGCTTCTGCAAATACTAGTGAGTTTATTTCCTTCCCAATGAAAGACCAGACCTCGTTTATTGCACTGCCACTGCTACTTTTATTGTTTGTCTCATAGACTCATAGACAGACATATAACACTACAACAGTGCAAGAACAAGAGAGAGAGAGAAAGAGTTAATTAATTATGGATTTATGGAGAGTATAATCTCATCACACATCAAAATGGATGACAACATTGACAAGCAAGCTAAGCTCTTTGAAGAGATTGATGGGAACAAAGGTCTCTGAAAACCCTTAATCAAAGGACATTACACCTGTACCTGTACTCTCTTTCTTTATTGGTTGATTGATCTCAACCGTCTAAATATATTCTCTTTTGAGATTTTGGGTTGTCTTCTCTTCTCTCTCTAGCTAATTCACTTTTAAGGATGCAAAAGACAAGCCTGGTGGTGGGTGGAGACAAGCCTGGTGGTGGTGGCAATGGCATGCACATGATCTCAGTGTAGTAGCACTGTTAATTTGCTCTATCTTTTTGATGCATACAAACGACAGCGTTTTTAGTCTCTTTTCAGTTCACAAACCATCATATAGACCATATATGTATCATCATGTATGTTAATGTAACCAAGTCTGGGTCATGAGGTCAAATCAATGGTAGAGAGACTGAGAGAGTAATGATTCAAGCTGAGAAAAAGTTAGGTTTTTGGGAAGCTCTCATAAACAATACATAGTAAAGAAAGAGTGCAAAGCTGATATTTTTAGTGGGGCACTTCGAATGTGAACATCTCTCTCTCTCCCTCGCTATTATATCTTCCACTCTTCTTTTGAGTGAGAGACAGAGCTTTAAGCTTTTTCCACTCATAAAATAATTATAGGATATTGACATATTATTAACATGTGTGTGGCGTGTTTAGAAGGTTAATTATTTCTTACCAAGCTTAAGTTGATATATATAGTATATTTTTTCTTAATTTCCTGTGTTCTTTGATCATCACTATATATATATAGGTGATTACACAAACTTATTCTGGTTATATACATAATAACACAAAACCCACAGAAAATTCACAATGACACTCACACCACCTTGACTTGTTGACCACCTGTTAACCATCGTTCATCTGTCATATACAATGGGAAATGCTGTCTTTTTGTAATATATAAACAATAAAGTAATATATAAGTCAAAAACAAAATAAAAACAATTTTTTAAACAACATATAAACAATTTTTTAAACAACATATAAACAATGTTGTTTCAAAGACGAAAGTAGTTAATGGGTCTTCATCTACGATGAAGCTCCGTCGTAGACCGTTCCATTTGAGATGGAGTTAGGAAGAGATATGGAAAATTTCCAGATCTTTCTCAACTTTTCCTTTTTTTTTGTTGATAATTTTCGTTATTTTTTTTTTTTTGTTATTTGATCTCCATCGTCCATCTTATATATGGAGTTACAGACGGTGGAGATCAATCATTTTATTTTTTTAAAAAAAAATTTAAAAAAAAAAAAAAATTGTATTTTGTTTTAATGAATATTATATCAAAAAGACAATATTGCACCTTGTCAATGATAGAAACGGTGATCAACATGTGGTCAACCGTGAGCCAACAGGATAAAGAGGTGCGAGTGTCATTATAATTTTTTCGTAGATTTTTATGTTATTATACATATAACCAGGGTAAGTTTGTGCAATTTCCCTCTCTATATATACAAAAAAAGGGTATCAATTTGTGTTCTAAATTCTACTATTTCTCTTATTATTACGTATGTGAGAAATATATTAGCTTTTGGATGGATGGATGGATGGATAGATGGATGGATGGATTGATTGATAACACACTATGACATATTGACGTGAAATGAAAAAGTATTTTTATTTATCAATTAATTATAGATGAATTAGGAAAAGAAAACATGATTTAACACATTGCTATAGAAATAAGCACGAGGAGCCGAGGAGAGGATAATATAAAGAGTTTGATTTTTGATATGATATCTAGGTGTGCGTCATGAATCAGCAACATGAATGGAAAGTTGATCAAAAAGAAAATATTGAGAAGACTTCAATGGGACCGCCCAGGGATGGGTATTTATTCCCGTATACACAAATCAACACTTGCTGATCCCCATTTGGAGGGGGATTTTTAGAAAGAAAAAAAAAAAAAAAATGAAAAGGAAAATAAAGAGGGATGTGGATGATTTTTATCCCAAAAAAAAAAAAAAAATGGAGCCTATCCTCATTTCCCAATTTCCCCAAATCTTATATAATATATAATATAATGTTATTATTATTAATAATAAAGAACAATATTAGATTTCATTTGTATTTGTAATGAATTTTGTTTTGTTTTTTTTATTTTTATTTGTATTTGTAATAGAATGTTTGTTTATTTTTTAGTAATTTTAATAAAACAGGAGAAATGGGGGAATGAGAAAAACGGAAAAACAGTAAAAAATTACAAGGAAAACAGAGAAATGAGGATGGGGATTATCTCATCCAGTGGCGGACCCAGAAATTTTAATCAGGTAGGGCACTTGAATAAATTAAAATCATAGTTATTTGAAAAAATACTGAAAAATTAAGATCATAGTAAAATAGTTTTTTTAGATAAAATAAAATAAATAGAATACTTACTCAGATGAATTAAATAATTTTACATTAAAAAAAATAGAAACAAGAAAAAACATTAAAAAATAATAATAATAACAAGAAAAACAACATAAATAATGAAAAAAAAAAGAATAAATTACCATCTAATTTTATAATAAGAAATTTTGTTTTGCATTTATAATGAATTCAATTTAAATTTATTCAAAAATAATTTCTTAATAACTATTACTAGACATGTTTTTAAATTTTTTTTATTCTTCAAATTATTGGTAAATTATTGATTTATTGATTCTAAATAAATTAAAACTATAAAATAAAATAAAAATACTAAGGATGAAATAAAATGAATCATTGTAATAGATTGACTATTTTAATCCAATCAAGTAAAATATGAGATTTTATGGTTTATTGATTGGACGTGTTAGGTATGTCAAATTAAAACTATTAGAAATAATAAAAATACAAAATAATAATATAAAATTTAATATAAAATTAAATTAAATTAAGTAAACACAATTTAATGGTGACAACTGACAACAATGGAATAGAGAAAATGATGGTAAATTAAATAAGATATAAAAAATTAGAAGAAAAAATTGAATTAAACAAGGCACATAAAAATTTAGAAGAAAAAATTGAATTAAAAGAATTACCTATTTGATTGAGATGGGGACTTGAACCATGCACCTATGTCTAAAAATACTAAACCACAACCAGCTATACTAACAGTAATATACTGTCAATGATTCTTAACAAATATATATAAATAATATATACTGAATCATTTTTTTTAAGAAAAAAATGAGGTAGGGCACGGGCCCTACCTGGTCCACACGTGGGTCCGCCCCTGACCTCATCCCAAAACTCCTCCATCCTCATTTTCCTCAAATGGGAAAATATAGGGGGAAGGATTTGAGAAACGGGAATTTGGATGTGAGAACCTATATCCATTCCTATTTCTTTAATGCCCCATCCCTAGGACCAAATGCTTCCTACACAGCATCTGATTCTTAAATATATTCAACTCCTCCAAAATTGAAAATTCCAGCCTTGCAATTAAATTTTCACTAATATGCTATAATTAGTCCAAAAGCCAACTTAATGATGTGGTAATTGATTTGTTTGTACAATAACATTCGTCATACCCTAAGTTTTATTTTTGATATGATATCTAGTTGTGCGTCATGAATCAGCAACAACATGAATGGAAAGTTGATAAAAAGAAAATATTGAGAAGACTTCAATAGGACCGACCAAGGATGTGTATTTATTCCCCGATACACAAACCCACACTTGCCAATTCCCATTTGGAGGGGGATTTTTAGAAAAAAAAAAAAAAAAAAAAAGAAGGAAAATAATGAGGGATGGTGATGATTTTTATCTCCAAATTGAAATGGGGTCTATCCCCGTTTCCCCATTTCCCCAAATCTTATGTAATATATAATATAATGTTATTACTGTTATTATTATTATTATTAAAGAACAATATTAGATTTCATTTGAATTTGTAATGAATTTTATTTTGTGTTTTTTTTTTAATTTGTATTTATAATGGAATGTTTCTTTATTTTTTAGTAATTTTAATAAAACAGGAGAAATGGGAGTATGGGAAAAAAGGGAAAACAGAAAAATGAGGATGGGGATTACCTCGTCCCAAAACTCCTCCATCCTCATTTTCCTCAAATGGGAAAATATGGGGGGGGGGGGGGGGGGGGGAAGGATTTGGGAAACGGGGATTTGGATGTAAGGACCTATATCCATTCTCATTTCTCCAGTGCCCCATCCCTAGGACCAAATGCTTCCTACCCAGCATCTAATTCTTATATATATTCAACTCTTCTGAAATTGAAAATTCTAGCCTTGCAATTAAATTTTCACTAATGTGCTATAATTAGTCCAAAATCCAACTTAATTATGTGGTAATTGATTTGTTTGTACAATATCATTCGTCATCATATCATCTCATGACTTGTAGAGTCCATTTTTGCGCGCACACACACACACCATGACTTCAAGGGGAGTAAAAAGATGGCAAATGTTTAAGGAGGGATAAATTTATCAAAAAGATAACCGTGTTTGGATAAGTTTACCCCATCCATAGACACATATCATTCATTTAGGAATGAGGTAATGGTTTCCTCCCTTGAAGAGGGGTGAGCAAAAGTGTTCCCTGACTTGTATGATAATAACAACTCATTTGATATATCATTTAGATATGTATTACCTAATTCTTAAAATTTACTTGACAGTTGATTTTTTATTTTATTTTATTTTCATAGGAGTCCAGTAGCTTACTTATTGAGTAGGGAGTCTACGAGAAATCAACCGCTGCAACCCTACAAGCACAACCCTAAACAAGGAAAAGGGTATGCATGTGTGAAGGGGAAGCCAGAAATGTCCAAATTTGTTGTATATATCCTCTCTTTTTTTTTTTTCTCAGAAAAAAGTCACAAAAATGTCTTTTGATCTCTTTCATTCTATATAGAGGATAAAAAGCCATATAATTGTTAACTCTTTAGATTTTTAAATATACTGTGATTTTTGACTGGAGTTTTCATTATATTAAACAAATTTAAAATATTTAATCTCCAATAATTTAAAGATGAAAAATAAGTTTATATTTATTTATTTATTTTATTTTATTATAAAGACAAATGGCATCTGTGTTGGTCAGAACTCAGAAGTCGAACTGACTAGACTTTGAGGAAATAATGTATTCAAAACTGACTAAATAATTGACGGCGTTGATTTCCCAATCAGCTTTCGAAGTTGGACGGACCACCACATGATCTGAGCTTGATGTCCACGATACAATTTCCATTATAAAATCTACACAACATTTCAACATCTTGTCTCTATACAAAAAGCCATTGATGAAACAAGCTTAAACTATAAGAAAGACAAGTAAAAGAGATAGATTCTATTTTATGTGTCCATAATCAAAATAAAAATCCAATTATGTTATAAATGATGACATCAAATAAATATTTGAACAAATGTCCGAATTAAGACGTACTAATTAATCATGATTTGAGAGTTGAAAGTTGGGGGAAAAAGAAAAAATAAAAATACCCTAGGAATGCAAATTTTAGCTCAGAGTTTCTGCATAACCACTGAATTGGCTATGCCAGCTTCCTCTATTGTCTGGTTTGGATTGGTTAGTTGTTTGGGAGGGAAACCCATTGCCTGCAGTTGGTAATCTCTTGACCCACCGGGTCTCGATGCGTCGATGAAGGCGTGGATATCGCTGATTGTGTGGTGATGGTTGAAGCGTGAGACCATGCGTGTACCATCTGCTAATCTCAGCTGTATTGAGGTTGTTGGTAATGATGAATCCACAACTAGGCCCGATGAGGGCGTGGGAGCAGTGTTGAAGGGAGTGGCAGCAACACTTGGCTCAGCAGCAGCTGCTGTAGGGTTGTCGCTGCCTAAAGTTCTACTCGTACCATGGAAAGCAGATCGACGCTTTGGTGGTTCCTGTGTACCAAGAGAAGAATAAAACAACCTTAAATGCCAGATGCAAACAAGAGGAAATATAAATACAGGAATAGAGGAGAGATTGACTCACAGAGTAGTCTTCCTCCCTCCTACTGAGTTCACAATGCACACGAGTCCTCCTATCTGCTGGCTCAAGTTCTTTCGGGCACTCAGACTTCCTGATGCTCTGGATTCAGATACAAGCAATTCATAAGTATACATCATTAAAGCATTATATAAAAGCCACTCTTTCATTAGATATAAAAATGTTGTTTCATTCCTGCAAAAGATACAACCTAGACTAGACGTTGAATCTGATGACCAAGTTGAATCCCTCAAAACCTCAGATTGTCAAAATTCGTTAGAGAACTACATGCATAGTTATCAATATTGCAGCAAAAGCAATTTCCACGAAGACACTGAGAGCCAAAACGTGAACAATCAAGCAACAATACCAATCTGGAGAAATTATTAATGTTGAATATTACCTCCAAGAAAGATGCATTGGCAGGATCATCCAACCTCCGCAATGGACCATTATCTACAGTGAATCCGTTCCTCCAGAAAGTGATGTTATGTGAGACGACTTCAGGTTGAGATGGAAGAGATGGAGCAGATGACACTGACTCTCCTGAGAGTAATCTTGCTGTTCCAGTGAAGGCTTTTGAGCTAGAAGACGGCCGAAGATGATCTGGAGGCCCGTCTACAGCTGAGTGTCTAGCTTGATCAAAGATTGCGTCCACATCGTTACCCCTGGTAGGATCTTGGACTAGCATTCCACTGCAACCAGAAGAAAAATAAAAACAAACAATTATTCCTGCCAAATAGAAATCATTTATAGAGTTGCATAACATTTAGTTGTATAGAACTCACTAGATAACATCTAAATGCAGAGTTAGAAAAAAAAAAGAAAAAAAAAATAGAGAGAGATAGAGACTTTAACAGTTCATTGAAATTAAAAAAAAAAGTTTAAAAAGAAACTAAATAATTTAGAAACCAATGTCACAAGGCAGGGCCATCACAAACTACATTATGCCCTTCCGATGCAAATTTGATCGATCACTCTTATATTATGCTTCTACATTACTCTCTATTTTTATTTTTATTTTTGTTTCTTATATTCCCAAATCAAAAATCAAATTGTTCATTATATTAAAAAGTATATGGTATGAAAATTGACGGATCTAGCTGGCACAATGAATTCTAAACAATGGCTTCATTGTACATTAAGCAGTAAAGTTAGAACAGACATTACTTGGATTACTCAAATCACCAATGATAAGTTGTTAACATTCCATAAAAAAGCAATTCAAGATAAATTGTCTCATCGTTTTCTCAAAGCTTGTTGATTTTTGCTTCAAAATTTTACACTTAGAGAAGAAAGAATTGTATTCCCACCATATGTTGTGTGCGAGCATATGCAGTCAAGTGAAAGCGAACCCAAGGAATAAAAGGCAAATCCCTAATTAGTGCACCATATATATATATAGATAATTAACTGCTAATAAGTAAACAGATAAGCTGCGAGTAATGATTAATCATTGATTAAGAAGGGAAAAAAAACACAATCGAGCAAAAATTCATAGAATTCCATTATAAAATCAACAATCGAAAACGAAAATAAGTTTAAAAAATATGAATCACATTCAAAATCCTACTAAAGCATAGCAATTTAATTCGATTTAGGTAAAAAAAAAAAACTCACCTTTTCTCACCACCAGTGTAATACCGCTGCGGCTCATCGTCATCGTCACTATCAGACCCACCAGGAGGAGTCCTATTCAAATCAGCAAGCGTCCGGATCCCGCCACGTGTCCCCGAAGCCGGATTCTTCTTCTGTTCCTCCTGCTTCCTCTCCGGGCGGCGGCGCGACCGCAGCGGGTAAGGATCCCGAGCCGGGACCGGCGAGGCGGACCGAGAGCGGGACGCAGACCGGGAGGGCGACATCGACGGAGAAGAAGGAGACGCGGACGGAGACTGCGAATGCGACGGAGAGGGTGAGTTGACGACTGCAGGATGAGGAGGGAGAGCAGCGACGGCGGGATGCGGAACGGCGACGGCTGCGTCGGCGGCGTTGTCTAAGAAAGTGGAAACTGCGGAGTCTAAGTCCCACTGATGCGACTCCAAGAAGAAGTGAGCCTCGTCTCCTGTCGACGACGTGATCTCGATGAAGGAGCTGATCAATTTAGAGTTGGTTTCTTGAGTAGAATTCTCCATTGGCTTGTCTTCTGATTCCGATAAATTTTCGATTCGATGGATCGAAATAGAATTCAAGGATCTCTATATATAAATATAAATTATAAAAATTTGAGTTAAAGTGTTTGTGTGACTTAAAACGACGCCGAATTTGGGAACTGTAGAGACTTGACGTTATGAGCAAGACTACTCTAATACGTCATCCAATAATATTTATTCCTTAAGAGGAAATTAAGGGTTAATTGCAATAATATGCCCTGTCGTTTTGCAATAACACAGTTATATTCAACTTTTATGTTTATTACGAAAACATACCCTTGACTACTTTGACTAACTGGAAACTTAACGATGCATTTAATAGCTGAAGGGAAAAACTGTCTTTTAATAGCAAAAAATTATATATATATATATTAATATAAAAAATATGTAAAATAGAACAAACCTTTAAATAAAATATTAAAAAACTAAAAAACCTATACAACAAAAAAAAAAAATCACGGGAAATCGCACCGTTTGTGCTATCTTATCTCTCCCACCAAATATCCAAGTATCCAACCAGATCTCAAATGAATCTCTCATGGAGGAGATCTCTATGGCACCCTTCCTTATTTGTGTCCCTCTATAACCTTCTTCTCCGGTCATCTCACTCCCTCCTCCTTTGACCGTCTCCCTCCCTTCTCCTCCCACTTCCATCTGCTACCATCAATGTCACCCCTCTGGTTTTGGGTTACTTTGTTCCTTGTTTTTTTTTTTCTTGCTTTTTTGTTGTTGATATTCCTAGGTTTGTGTTAAATATTTTGTTGATTGATGTTAAAGTGATAAAATGTGTTTTGGGAGGTTGATTTTCAAATATGGGATGTTGAATTTGTGTGGTTTATATGAGATTTTTGGTCAAGAAAATCAGTTTTACAGAAGTCTTGTCAAAATCAGTTTTGTTAATCGTTATTATTCTCGATTATATTTTGGGTGCCGATATTGACATCCATATTTTATTAAAAAAATTTAATTGTAAAAATATCCCAATAGAAATTTACCCCAATAAGGACAAATTATTTTAATTAAAAATAAACCAAATATTATATACACTCATTAATTATACTCATATCTTCAACTATATTTCTTTATTAAAAAAAATATGTACCTTTCAAAAAAAAAAAAAAAAACTTATGATAAACCTTAATTAAACTTAAATTTTATTTCAAGTTTCAAACTTTCTCACTCTCACATGATTATCATTTTTATTTTATTTTTTTGTATTTCTTTTATGTATAGTTATGAACACTATCAATGAACAAAATATTTTTTTTAACGATAACTATAGATATCAATAAGTTTTTATTTTTATTTTTTAAGATAGCTGTATAAATAAGAGAATTTCATATTGAAAATCTTTTGACCTCTATGGTTCCACATATTTCCTATTATAAAACTCTTACATTCGAGATATTTCAAAAAGTAAATTGGACCATCATTAAAAGATGATTTAATTCAAAAAATATATATATTTTTTAATAAATTGAGTGTGATAATAATTTAAGAATGTTTATAAATAATATGCATTAAAATGAACATATTTATTACAATGAGGGTACTATTGACATTAAGATGAGTGTTTATAGTAATATTTATTTTTAAAATTTTAGACATGGATATACTTATAAAAATGAGTGTACTAATAAGTTTTATGGGTGTCAATATCCATACCCTTATATTTTTGGGCAAATCAATCCATGTTTGAGATTTTACTTTTTATTTCTTAAATTGTCTTAGATAATATATATATATATATATATATTAATCTATGATATTATTGGGTGGATGAAATAAAGATGAATTACTTTTCCTTAATTTGTTTGATTTTTATTGTTACGAATTTTTAATCTTTTTTAAAGGATAATATTATAATTCTTCATAACACAGTAAAAGACGGGCAATTTTGACAATTCATAATAAAGTGTTAGTCCACCGTTAAATTTATAGTTAATCAAAGTAGTCAAGGGTATGTTCTCGTTAACAAATGCAAAAGTTTAATATAGTTGTATTATTGTAAAATGTCAGGGTATGTTACTGCAATTAATCCAATTAAAGACTTTGAATTTTTTTTAGACTAATTGGCATTGATAACCCCTGAACTATGCTCGAATTTACACTTTACCCTATTAAACCCCCTGAACTTTCATAAATTGGCAATAGATGACGGAATTGTAATGTCGTCCATTTTTCCGTCATAGCAAATTGCACTAAGTTCCCCTTATTATATACAAAATTGCATCAAACTGGAAAATATATAATAATATGACCTAATACCTCTCTAACCAAATTTCAAAAATCAAAATTTTAAATTGAAACAATGGTTAAATAATAATAAAATTCTGAATTTTTTGGTAAAGAAAATTATATAAATGGTGAAATGAAAATAAATTAAATTTATTTAACAATTATTTAAATTATCTTTTTATTTAAATATCACTAAATATAAAACCCATATGAATATTTAAATTATTTAAGGGGAATTATCTTTGTTATTTAAATATCCCTAAATATCACTTGTTCATTTACAATAACAAGGGTATTAATATTGATAATAATAATAATAATAATAATAATAATAATAAATAACAAAATAATAACAATAAAATATAATAATAATAATAATAATAATAATAATAATATAAAAATAATAATAAATTATATTCTTAAAAATAATTAGGTATATATTTAGATTGATCTCCACCATCCATCTCAAATATTCATGGTGGTGATCAAATTACAAAAAAATAAATATTATAATAATAATAAGAAAAAAATTACAAGAAAATATAAAAAACAAGTAAATAAAAAAATTGATGGGTGTGGAGATCCAGGATCTCTACCGTCCATCTCAAAGGACGGTAGAGTGAGCGGATTTTGATTCACCATCCAATCTAGATCTACACTAGGGATGGCAAAAATCCCCGACCCACCCCAAAACCGACGGGTTGGGGATTTGTGAATCAAAAATAATATTATTGTTGTTGTTATTATTATTATTATTATTATGCTAATTGGCACTGATGCCCCTTAAACTCTGACAAAATATGAACTATGCCCCATATACCCTTTTTTCGCCACTAAACCCCTTAAACTCTCGTTTTTTGGCAAATACTTGGGTTTTTTTGCCCCCTGTGAGGGGGCATCTACAGTTGGCATTTGCCAATTTATGAGAGTTCAAGGGGTTTAGTGACGAAAAAAAAGTATATGGGGCATAATGTATATTTTTGGAAAAGTTTAGGAGGCAGCATTGCAAATTAGCTTTATTATTATTATCATTATTATATTTATTATTATTATTATTATTATTATTATATCTATTATTGTAAATGAACAAGTGATATTTATGGATATTTAAATAAAAAAGATAATTTAAATAATTGTTAAATAAATTTAATTTTTTTCATTTCTCTATTTATTTAATTTTCTTTATCAAAAAGTTCATAATTTTATTATTATTTAACCATTATTTCAATTTTAAATTTTAAATTTTTATTTTTAAAATTTGGTCAGAGGGGTATTTAGGTCATATTATTATATTTTTCCGGTTTGATGCAATTATGTATATAATAAGGGGAACTTAGTGCAATTTGCCATGAAAGAAAAATGGATGACATTACAATTCCGTCATCTATTGCTAATTTATGAAAGTTCAAGGGGTTTAATAATAAATAAATAAATAAATAAAGTATAAAAAGGTAAGGTGTAAATTTGGGTAGGGGGTATTGGTGCCAATTAGCCTTTAAAAAAATAAAATAAGAATTATTGAAAACCTTTAGTTGTTTTTCTTTTTATACACAATTTTGAGATCAGATATGACTCAAACCACGACCTCTGCATAAACTCATAATAATGTAAACCATTGTATAAATCCAATGACTAGCAAATAACTTGTAACTATATAAAATTGTATAATAGCTAAACCCGGCAAAAAGATGTTCCAAATGACATTCAAATTCCAAAACCAAAAGTTGCTATTACACACTACATTCTGGAGGTCACAAACCATTCTCACTAGTCTCAACCACCAAATGAACCAACAAAGAGATGATTCACTGAGTTCAAGCATCGCCACGGGAGGAATCTCCGGTGTTTCTAAGGCGTGGGACAACCACTGGTTCTCCCCGAACCCTTTCGAGAGCATGGCTTATCCTTAACGGTCGACCTAACAATGCCTGTAAATAAACACCTAGTCAGTTGGCAGTTTTTTTTCTCTCTCTCTCAATTTTGAAACAATAGAAAGATATGGGAAGATCACTTCAAGTTGAAGCAACCATTATAATGATTCTTTGCTTTGTACCTTTCCATCCATGGCATCTTTTGCAGATACGGCATCCTCTTCTTTAGAAAAATGAACAAATCCGAATCCTCTTGGCCTACCAGTGTCTCTATCGTATATTATTTTCACTGGAAAATCACCACATTTGGAGGAATTAGTAATGCTCTCTACTACCATTGTCTTAAAGTTAGACACAAACAGAGAAAACTCAACATGCTTCCACATTTAATCAAATGGATAGGTTAGGGTGCTGAAAACAGAAACCAATTTGGGTTCGATGTTCCAAAGATTGATGTTCTGTCTAATATTCTTCAATAGCTACAATTTCCTTGCTTACAATGACTCCATGACAAATGGAGGAAAATTTCTTAGTACCCGGATGGGGCAGGCATATTGTGCCCGTCCACCCACTCATAATGTCACCCGACAAAATCTTAAATTCTAATCTTTATACATCCAATCATGTATGATTATTTTTCCACGAGGCGAGGCGTGTAATGAGTGAACAAGCGCACAAGTTATACGATGCTCCCCAACCCAAGTAAACTAGTGATTATTATTGAGATTCTCTCTTCTAAAAGTGAACAAAAGACACCCACATAGACATAGTTAGAGTTTAATATTACATTTTTAATCAATTTTCATATTTAACTAAACAAGTTCACAAATTAATCCAAAGATAACAATGTAACTGGGTTTTCAAAACAATTCAATAAAATGCTTCCTATAACATGATTGATATCAAAATGACTTCTTTTTTTTCTTTCACATAGAGAGGTAATGGATTAAGTTCATTCAGACAATTCGTCGAACACTTGAAACAAATATCTTAAAGTCATGTTAATTGGTTGAGAACTTAGATATAATTTACCTTCAGTGACTTCTCCAAAGGAAGAGAAAGCGTCTTGCAAGGACTTCTCGTCGACTGACCATGACAAACCTTCAACAACCAAAACCACCACCACCCATTAAGATTCCTATATGTATACAAATAATGAATGGAGAGAAAAAGAAAAAAAAAAAAGGACCTCCGACGAAGAGTTTAGCGTTGGATGACGAAGGCGGTGAGCAGTAGCAGCGCAAATTGAGAGCTGTGTTGTTTACATTTGTCGTCAATGCTCTTCTAGCAATGGATATAAGACTGTTCTTCATCACTGTTCAATTCCCAGTTATGCCGATGAGTTACAACTTTCAACTTGTGACATCCATTTGATATGACCACTTATATATATATATATTTGTAGGATTAAGATATTTAAGATATTTTGGTTCTCACCCACAATGATATTATGATATATAATACAAAATTAAAAAAATTAATTTGTATGAGATTGTAGGATTTTTTTTCTTTACCTTTCTTTATTTTTTTTCGGGGAATTTATTTAGTATGTTTAATTTCCTTTTATTTCATTAAAATATTTATATGTAACATGTTTTATCGAATGTAAATATTATATGTAATAGTAATTTATAGGATGGACGCACCACTTAAACATCTCGTAAATCATGATATCGAACCTTAATCCGATAAAGATCTAAATAATTGTACTCAAAATTCAATCACATGAATCCTTATTTTCTTTGTCAAACAAAACTTGCAAGATTTGCAGAGAAAAATTATTGAATCTATGCCATGTTATAATACAAGTATACAACTATGCTGTCTGTAATCCAAGCTCCAGTATCAGAGTGTGATTGATATCGTTTGCCGTTGGTCCAACAAATTGAATGGGTCCTGACCCAAAAAACCAAAAGAAATGAAACACTTTTCGTGAGAGTTCAATAAAACTGCTTCTGAATTCACCCTCTACTTCCACCACTTCATTTTAGTAGTTTAGATTTTGCTAATAAGTTGAAATTGATTTGCAGAAGAACATAAACCAAAACGAAAAATATTAACACATACCCGGACTGACATATCGGTTATTAAGAGCCCACTTGTCTCTCAAAGATGCAAATTTCTTGAATGGTGCACCTGATATTTTCACCAACAATGCCAGAAAACATATAAGCATTCAAGAAGTGTGGAAGCTGTGTGTTACTAGTGCAAGATCACTGCTTTATTAGTGTCAATTAGTCGTGTAATGGAGAAAATGTTACCTTCAAGTTCCACCATTGCCTTTTTAATCACAGGTTTGAATTTCCCTGAAAGAGGTTTGAAGGACAAAACAAGAGTTAACATAAGTAGTTTACTCAAGAATTCAGAATTCCTGAAGAAACATTATAGGTTTGATACCGTGTCTTCGCTCTACATCCATTAAGGAAGTCAATGCTGTTCCTCCGACTGTCCATTCTTCAACGGTTGCACCCAGATTTCCCACCTGCATTTACCGTAAGAAGCTTTAATGTACTCGCTGATAGATAGTATTAGTACGGAAGAAATACAGGAAAGAAGGAAACAAACTAACACAAACCGATGAAATCAGTCCAGTCTTTCCGGAATGAAGGAGAACTCCAGCAGCATAACCCAATGCATAGCAGTAATTTGCATCAAAGTTGGTTGGCAAACCACATCTACCCTCATAGCTGCATAGTAGCGTGATCGCGCAACGTTAGCTTTTTTACTCGATGAAAAATTACATCGCGAAACAGTTGATCTAAAGCTTTTAATTAGATGAACAAGCATGTCAGTTTACCCAAAGAAGTGAGACTGTCCACTGAAGTGCCCTTTATATGCACCCACTTGCTTTCTTTTATTCAATTCAGTTTCCACCATTTGAATGAGCATTTTCTCTGTTTCTATCTTCGCAACCTAAACAAACGATCCCAAATACGTTACGTATATGTTCAGCTGCAGTAGCGCGCAAAGATTCAGAACAAAGAACATACCTGCACATTCCCATGTGGATCTCTTTCAAGCAGAAGTTGTCCTTGAATTGCTTTGGGAAATAACTCAAATAGCTCCTGAGATTGACTTCGAAGTTTCTTCTTCCACGTTCCAGCTTCATCAACGATACCACGATCTAAGATTTCATTTAGCTCTGCAATAAGTTGTTGCACCTGCAATTTACATGGCAAATACAAGCAATTTATACACAATAATTTATCTTGTACAGTACTATTCAAGATCGTACCTCAGGAATGAAGTCGATTAGGCCTTCAGGTATAAGCACAACACCGTAATTACAACCAAGTTCCGAACGTTTGCAGATTATATCTGTAATATAATCTGTAACATTCTTCAAAGTCTGCTTCTTGGCAGCAACCTTCATCAACCAAAAAAAAAACCAATTACATTACATGGTTAATTAGCAAATTGAAATCAAGATAAGGACATCAGAAGGCATACCTCTTCCCCAATAATTGTAATATTCGGATGAGTCTGCAAGGCACACTCCAATGTTATATGAGAAGCTGAGCGGCCCATGAGCCTAACGACTGTAGAAATTGATAGTTAAGCTTATGATGCTAACAACATCTGCCACTATATCAGCTATCCATGGAAAGATCAAAAATGAAACAACCAACGAATATCATGAAGTTCGGTAATGAGTTCCCGCGCATTACATGGTTAAGCACTTACAATGGTAGTATTTTCCGGTAGAACGAGCATCCACCATAACATTTCCGATCAATTCTGCATATATCTGCATGTTTTATGGTCATGTAATATCATCAATAACACTAGCTATTGAAATTTCACTTAAATCTGCTCAAATTGGATGTTTTAATTAAGAAAAACAAAAAAAATTCATTACCCTGCAAGCTGTGTCAAATCCGAAACTTATGGGAATCTCTTTGCATTTCAAATCACCATCGATGGTCTTTGGGCATCCAATGACCCTTGTCTTTATATTTTTAGCCCTGAAAGTTGTAAATTGTAATGTTATGAGCCGAATTGCGAAAGAGAACATCATCATCATCATCATCACACAAAATATTATAGAACCATGGCAGAATATATATATATATACCTGAAGTTTTCAGCAAGAAGAGAAGCATTTGTGTTCGAATCATCCCCACCGATAACGACAATTCCATCCAAATCAAGCTTGAATGCTGTTTCTTGAGCTTGATTAAACTGGAAATTAAAAATCATAAAAGAATTAGATACCCCTAACATTTTTCACACCAATTTGATAAACATTAAACAGAGCAAATTAAGTAACCTGTTCTGGAGTTTCGATTTTGTCTCTGCCACTACATATCATATCAAAACCACCCTGTAAACAGAATCACAGATTATTATTATTCTCTTCAAACATCAAATCAATATCTTGATTTTACTCTACAGATCAAAAACAGTGAAAAGCCTCACTTGGTTTCTATAAGGGTAGATAAATTCGGTAGACAATTCAACATATTTACACTTCATGATCCCTGCTGGACCACCTTTGAACCCATAAAGCTTGCTTCCCTTTGTGCGTTCCTGCAAATAATCTATAAAAAAAATATATATTTTCAATCCCAAAAAAAAAAAATTAAAAAAAAAATCGACAAATAATACTATTGGTTCTGATACCAATTAATACGAGCACGTTTGATTGACCAAATAAAATACTTGAAACCAAAACCAATCAAAGTGTTAGAAACACTTGACACATATAGACACTGACCCGTCACCAAAAATCCAAGAGGCAAGAACAAGAGCCTCACCAAAAATTCCAGATATGACATTGTGTCCACCAGGAGCTTGTCCTCCGGACAGAACAACTCCGATCTTCAAACTCTTGTCAGCCGCCAAACTCACTGAACCCGGAACCAGCTTCGCTGACGGCTGACCGAACAGGTTCGGGAACAACTTCTCTATCTCCTCTGCATTAACAAATCACAATAATAAAAAATAAAATTGAAAACTTGAACTGAGGCCTAAAATACATTCGCGTGTTACACAGTATACAAACACATAAATATTAATGCATGCATCTACTGTTTTTATATATCTTATTCTATTTAAAACAATTATGTACCAGGGTTTCCTGCGGTGGAGCTAGGAGGGCAGTCGACGACGTTGAAAGAGTTTTTAAGGACAGAAGGGAGAGGGAGGGAGACGTCCAGTCTGATGGACTGGAGTTCACTGTAAAGGGAAGCAAGACGGCCTGGACAGTCGCTTTTGATGGCGGTAGCTCCGCTGTTTGATGCAGCGAAGAGTGCCATGACAACAATGGACGTGAACAGCGTGAAATAACACAAGACAAATAGGTGGTTTTGTGCTGTTGTTGTGTGTGTTCCTATTTTTGTTACTTTTTTTTTAACTTGTATATGAAGCAAAGAGTTCGTTTAAAAAGAGGAGGGCAAAAAGGACATTGTGGAATCCACCAAGAAAATGCAATAAGCTTGGTTGGAGGTGGTTGATTTGGAATTTTTTTTGGAATTTTTTTTGGAGCTTGGAGGGTTGCGTACTTGGTTTAAGATCGGTGGGGTTTTGGTTGTGTCGTTTTCGATTGGAACCTTTGTGTATTGCACCAATTTGAGTGACCTAATTATAGTTGGCTTTAAAGGGTAGTGTAAGAGGAAGAGCAATAATATCAAACCACCCTATTCTTGAGATGTTAAAAGAATCTGTCCGGCTTGTACCAGTTGCGCGCTTTACCTGTTTTCATGGAAGTCCACCTCGCCAGGCTCTATATTTAGGGTTTGGGCCCGATTGAGATGACGGGTTTGGACTTTGGATTGACATTATCTTGAGCCAACCCATTTGAGATTTTGCCGGTTTTAATTCAACATAAGAAATCACAGTCCGATATAGCTTAGTGTTAAAGGGCTATCATTCATTTCGGATAGATATTTGAAATATCACAATATTTTTCTTTATTTATTAAGTAACAATACAATGCTTGATGTGGGCACAAAAAGAATAATTATAAAAACACCCAACCTGATCATGACAATTGTATTCAACAACAACAACATAAGCCAAATTCACTCTACACTCACTAGTCTAGGGCTCTGCTTTTCCCTCCGCAATAGCAATTATTTCCATGTCTTCAACAACTTTTTTTTCATCATTGAAGCTCTTGAGCTCCTTCTCTCCAGACTCATGATCATGATCAAACATGATAGTTTGTTGAATCTTGTACTGATGTCTCATTGAAAACACAAGAAACACCATGAAATTCAACACTCCAAGCACAGCAAGCAGCCAGTAGAAGTTATTCAACCTCCCTGTGTTCAAATTGCTTCTCAGCCAGTGATCTTTTGTTACTTTGTCAACAATTGAAACCAACAAGCTGCTTACAAACATCCCCATTGAAATGGCACTCAAGAACAGACCTGTGCTCATTGACTTCATTCTCTCTGGTGCTTCTCTAATGAAGAACTCAAGTTGTCCAACATAAGCAAATGCCTCACCAGCACCCACTAGAAAAAACTGAGGGACAAGCCAAAAAGCACTTATTTTTATGTGCTTTTGGACTGCAATTTCTCTTCTTTGTATTTCAATGACAGCAGCAGCCACCATTGCAATCACTGAGAAAACTAGTCCAATTCCTATCCTTTGAAGGCTTGTCATTCCTATACGACTGTGAGTGATTTTTCGAGCTAGCGGAATAAAGACTCTCTCATTTAGTGAAGTGAAGATGAGAATTGTGATGAAGAGAAAAGCTGAGAGGGAACCTGAAGGAATAACAAAGTTTCCGATTTTTCGGTTCATGAAGGTGGCTTGTTCAATGCTGAAGGTTGTCATTTGTGAGTAAACAGTCCAGAAAAGTATACATGTAGACCAAATTGGGATCAACTTTAGTACCATTTTCACTTCTTCAACTTGACTCACAGTAGAAACTCTCCAAGGCTCCTTCAGGTTTTTTTCACTGGCAGCAACATTGTCTTCTAGGATTGCAGCCTTGTCAAGACACCTATTTAAAATCACATTCATAGAGAAAATGTAATTTGTTAGACTATGAGATTCTATTCAATCCATTTTTGATATGGTATTAGAGCCTGTCAGGGGCGGAGACAAGAATTCGAGTTTGTGGCAGTATACAATAACAAAAAAAATTAGAGGGGCAGAGTGAAAAAATTTAAAATTTTGAAACAATTCTGTAATTTTTTTTAATATGAATTTTAGAGGTTTTTTTTTAGGGAAAGGGGGCTATGGTCCCTACCAACCCTCCTCTCTCCGGAGCCAGTTTTATCTAGAGATCTTGGATTCCGTTAAAAATTTTAACAGGTCTAGGCAATGTACGCCCAAAAACATGACATGTTGGTACTACTTACTTGAATTTGTGTGTGTGGGGGACCTTGGCATTGTGGTACTCATTCAACAAGCTAACATGAGGAGGATAAGGGAGAGCTCTTTTCTTCCAAGCCAGTAGTAGCACTCCCCATATGATTGTCAAGGGGCTACCTTGAGGTTTCCTAAACCGGTACCACCGTGTGCCACCGAGCAACACTGCCACCGCGATCACCATTGTGGCACCTGAAATTCCATAACCCCACCCTCTCCCAACGTTGTCTTGCACGTACACCAATACTATCACCGCGAACAAGGACCCTATGCTGATTGCGAAATAGAATCTGTTGAAGAAGAATATCATGGCCTTCTCCTCCTTGGGGTCCGACGTGTCGAATTGGTCAGACCCGAATCCCGAGACGTTGGATTTGATCCCACCACCACCAAGTGCTATAGTGTAGAGTGCTGCATAAAGCATGGCCAGTTGCTTGCCATTGGCCTCTATACACAGATGATGCTGTTTTCTGTACTCATCACATTGAGGAGGTATCATGCTTGGAATGCTTGTAGCAAAAGTTAATAAAATCACTCCCTGTAACAAGATTGATAAAAAACTAAATCAATTAAGAAGATCATCAAATTTCTGTCAGGTTTTTTTTTTTTTTTTTTTTTTAAAGAAATCGGAATTCCGAACCTACCACAGCAGTTATGGTGGCAGAGATTGCAACTGTCAAGTAGCGGCCGAGTTTCGCATCAGCTAAGAAACCACCAAGCAGTCCAAGAAGATTGAGAGTTCCCATGAAGTTGGTGACAATGGTTGCAGATTTTGCAGAAGGTATATGCAAATCTCCAACCAAGTAAGTCACTAAATTCATTGATATGCCCATCACACATATTCTCTCAGAGAGTTCAGTTCCTGCAAATTTACAAAATTTTGATTCATATTCATATTCATATAAATGAATATATAAAAACTGAAGTTGAAATAATTAATGACAAATTAAACACCTAAGATAAGCCCTGCAGCAAGCCATCCACCAGTCTTGGATTTGTCCACAGGATTTCCTTTAAAATCCAACATAATTTCCTTGTTTGAACCATCTTTTTCACCATGATTAGATGCTACCATAACCTGTTATATACAAACAACACATAATTTCTACAAATTAAAAGAGAAACAAACATAAAAATAGACAGGCAGGTTCACTCGACTCAATAGCTTAAGCTTACAAGGAAAAAAAAGGTCCGGAACAGAAGTAGTAAAGCTATTTCGAAAAGTACTTACCATTGTTAAGACAGTAAGAGAGAGAGAGAGAGAGAAGAAGAAGAAGACGAAGAGAAAGAGAGGGATCACTGTACTGGAACTTGGTTAATTATAAGCTAGGCCGTTTCAAGTTTTTATAAGGAAAGAACAAAAAGCAAGTGCATGATTGGAGTTGGCCAAATGAGTATATATACAAGGGTCACACATGACACACCACGTCTTCTTCAAGTGGTGAATAAGTGACTTACGGAGACTTGAGTGTATGAATTGATATCTTTTTTTTTCTTCTTTTAGTTGAATTATTATTTCAATCATACATTATTATGTGGCCTTGCTGCTTACAACCCAAGGGAGGCAATGAACAAAAAAAAAAAACACAGGAAAATGACAATTCTTTGTTCTAAATTTGGTTCTTATCCTCTTCATGATTGAAAAACACACAAGATATAAATCAAACCATATCATAAAATATGTGCTTGACAAGTTGAATTTCAAGTGGGACTTCATCAGAATTTGACCCTACATTTTTTTTTGGGACTATAGTCCTCTTATGGGCATTCTATATGCCCATCAACTCTAAAATTTTTAGGATTTCATGCTACTATATATTCAAAAGTTCAACAAATATATCGAGAGTTAGCGTTTTTATTTTATTTTAAATAAATTATAAATTTAAGATTTAGGGAGGGGATGAAACTTAAGAAATTGGAAAGAGAGAAGGTAAAATTGGAAAAGAAATTGTTAAGTTCTAATAAATAGTATTTTGGAAAATCTAATTATAATATTAATAAGCAATTGATTGAATTGTGATAATTTGAATGTCAATAATGTTGTGAATATTGTGTGATTCACAACCTTATTGAGTACTACTGCTGAGAGAGACCCACTTGCTATATTTTACTTCATCCTTAAGTTAATAATGCAAGTGGGGTTAATTAGTTTCAAAAGCTATAACTTCATGAGGATATTGAATGTGAGTCTCTAGCTAGTTTTGATAAGTTTATACACACTTGAGTCAAAGCATATAAAACTAGTGGCTCACATCCAGTATCCTCATGAAGTTATATCAAGACGTTCTCATTTAAAAATTTATTTTATATATATAGTCTTTCTACTGTCAGTTCGTCCTGATATAAAATATATTAGGACGAAGAATATAAACCATAGATTATGGAGAAGTTTTGATAAGTGCATACACTTTGAGTCAAAGTATGTAAATCTAATGGTCCACATTCAATATATCAGGACAAACTGACAATAGAAAAATTGTTTATATATTCATATTATTTAATTATATGTAATATATGAGATCGGCTAGACAGACTAAATAGAACTTAAAGTTTCTGGCATTATGATATTTAAGTTGGCACGGTTTTAAAACCGATGAGAACTTGGAGTTCTGGATCCAGTATTATATACATAAATGTCATACTTTATTATTTAGAACCTGGGGTTTCAAATCCATTTAAATCTGAAATTTTCTGAATTTTATATATGAACTTACAGTTTATAGTCGAACCAGAAGTTTGAAAAATCAATATAATCAATGATTTTATTTTATCTCATATATATGAAGTGATATGTTTACATGTTATTCATTTGAGAAAAAAATAAAATAAAATTTACGCATACCAGTAGGATATTGTGAACATCATAAAAGGATTTAAGATCCTAATATCACATACATTGAGATTGTAAATGATATTATATCTATTTTATACTTACTCCTGAAGGAGCAATATCAAGAGAGCTAATTAGCGGTTAATTTGTTTAAAAAAAATTACAAATTTGAGATTTAGGAAGGTAATGAAACTTGAATCCACAAACTCTACACGCGCGTAGCAACCTCGACTTTTGTCAAGCCAGCAGCATTTAACATCTATTTAATTAGATACCATTTATGGAGTTGGGTTAGAAAGATTTGGATCATAATATCATGTCAGCTTTATTGCATTATTTAACAAGTTTATGATAATGGTGGAGAAAATAATAACACAGTGGTTATATAATTGAAAAGAACTCTCTCGAAACCACAAATCTAAAATGGGGCCTCCCAATCTGTTGGAACTGTGTCAACATTGTTCAAAATTCTATTCTTCACAAGTAAATAATAATAATAATGGTAATTTATATATTTCCCTAGTGGTAGAATTTGAAGATGGAATAATATATCTGAGTACTCAAAATATGTTATCAAAAACGAAATATAAAGTAAACTATTACTAATTAAATTCATTTACAGACGATATGATATATTCGTTTTATAAACTATTAAAAAGTTCACCCACCGACCACTATTTTCGATATAAAACCCTCGAATGGACCCGAGTGTAGACTTACGGGACCATGCCACCTCCACCAAAAAAAAAAAAAAAAAAGTTCTTTAGGTTAAATCAAATCAAAACAAACTGAATATTGTCGGCTTTTATTATGCTTTTATCTAAAATCCTAGTTCCGCCCTTAGAAAAACTTGTTTAACTATTCGTCAAGCTAAGATGCACAACGCGGAGGTCAGATATAAATGTAGTATATCTATGGGCTAGTATCTATGTAGCCAATGATAGGTGAGTTTTTGTCATCTGAAATTGTGATCAAACCATGGTCCATGCATGACCATATATACGTAGGGGTTCAAAAAAAATTTGTCACTATTAAGACAGTCACCACATTACTAATTTAAGTTTAAAATGCACCTATTTAGATGACCAGACAAAAATACCCCTTTTTGTCACTTTGTGTCTTTTTCAAACGTTGAGAGAAAACATTTTTGAACTTTTTCCAAGCCTTTTATAACAGTTCTCGAGCTTTTTAAAATGTTACTCGAGCCTTTTCAAGTAAAATTCATAGGTTAATTTGTTTAGAATCTCCGAGCCTTTTTACACTCAATCCGAGCCTTTTCGTGCATTTTCGAGCCTTTTTACAATAGATCCGAGTCTTTTTCATGCGTTTTCGACCCTTTTTACACTAGATTCGAGCCTTTTTACATTAGATTCGAGCCTTTTCAACAGTAATCGAGCCTTTTCAACAGTGTATGAAAAGGCTCGAACACTTTATTAAAAGGCTCGGAAAAGGCTTGAACACTTTATTAAAAGGCTCGAACCAAGTATGAAAAGGCTCGAACCTAGTGTTAAAAGGCTCGGAGAACATATGAAAAGGCTCGGAGGTTCAAAATTAACAAGTATGAAAATGCTCGAACCTAATGTTAAAAGTTTCGGAGAACACATGAAAAGGCTCGGAGGTTTAAAATTAACAAGTATGAAAAGACTCGAACCAATTATGAAAAGGCTTGAACCAAGTATTAAAAGGCCCGAACATAGTATTAAAATTCACACAACCATATTAAGGTTTACAAAAGACTCGGAGAACAACCAGCTTAAGGTTTTAAATTGAAAAAAAAGCTCAGGGGCGTTGCCCCCTAACCCCCACGAGCTGACCGGGCAGCTCGACCACCGTGAGCTTAGCGGGGAGCTCGACCCCCGAATGCGTCTACGTAGCGCCACTAAACTAATGGAGGTATGTTATGATGTTCAACATCCATTGGAGGTCTGTTAAACAGACCTTTATGAAGAAGATGAAAGAATAAAGTCTCAGAAAATTCCTAAGTAAGAAAATGTGTAAAGTAAGGGCATTTTTGTCCGTTCACCATAATAGGTGCTTTTTAAACTTAAGTTATTAAAGTGGTGACTTTCTTACAACACCAACTTTAAAAGGTGATATTTCTCATCATTTCCACATATACGTAGTGTACGTTTTCGAATTCGATATCATCATCATCTCCGATCCATTGATGATGCACTGCCAAAAGAAGATCATGATCACATCATTCACATGCATGGAGATCACCAAAGGAAAACTAGACAATATTGTTCAGTGATCGAATTTAATTCTATCATTGTCTTTTAGTCGATCGTCGTAGCTAGTACTGTCCAAATCATGCACAATATTGCCTGGTTTCTGTCCTATTTGTTAACGGTGAGAAGATGATCGTCCAACTTTTTCATTCTCATGATATGTGGTGGTTTTTACTTTCATCTATGATCTCTATATATATATATTAAGCCGAAAGAGACTTCTAAATATCCAAGTTGAGCTTAGCTGTTGTGATCAAGATGCTAATGCCTTATTTGGAATATATTCGATCCACGGTATCTTCTTACAAACTATAATTGTTTAATATTGTTTCTTTATCTATATATTTTTTATTTTTTATTTTTTATTTTTTATTTACCATCAGGCATTGACATGACACTTATACCCAGAATATTAGCACATTATAAGGTGGTATAATGTGACACATACACCTTTGGTTAAAAAATATAGCCTTCTTTTCTACGTTTATGTCTTTATGATGGAGTGTTCAAGTCTCATATATTTCCTTCTTCCTAAAAAAAAAATTAAAATTAAAATTAAAAAAAAAAATAAAAAATGCAGCATTTGAGAATAGAATTTATGCTCTTGACTGTGGGAGTAGAATATCTCTTTTTGGGTCCGAGTAAGTAGATCCCTTGGCTCAATCGATGTGTATGTAGTGCTTGATTTTCACATTTGTGGATTAAATTTTCTCTAGTGATACTCTCAAGTGTGAGAGTAAATATGCGGGTTATGTATGTAGTTTTTTATTTTAATAGGTCCCGATAGACCCATTAACTCAATCGGTGTGCACGTATTGTTTGATCTTCACATTTATTGATCATTTTTTTCTCCAATTATATCTCTCGATTATAGTATTTGATCTTAAGAATGTCCAAATAAATCTCTAATTAATCCAATCGATTCGGACATAGCGATTAATTTTGTCGGGTCAAACATAATATGCATAGGATGATTTGATATTGGAGGTAAGTTAATATCATTCTCATCTCTTTCTAATAAATCCATCCTATAAATATTATACATATTTCAAGCACATTTTTGTTCGGTGTGGTACTTTTGTCTATTTCAACCAAATTACGTAACAAAATAGGTATTTTTAAACACATCAAATATGCTTAAATTAATTAGGTGGACAATAATTGATTTTAATGTTTTTTTCTTTTTATATTGACCACTCGAAATTGAGATATTGACAGGATGAATGAGAGGCATTTCTACCGCTCCACATTAGACGGTTAATTGATTTTAATGTTTTTTTCTTTGGACAATACTTGGGTGCTGACCAGTCAGTACCCAAGGTATTAACCACCCAATGGTTACTTGTCACGCAACCCAAAGTAAGGAGAAAATAGGAAAAGTGAAAGAGTGTTGGCCACATGGCAACACCTCATTAGGTGGTCAGTATGGCTTGGGTACTGACCAAACATTTTCCTTTTTCTTTTTATATTGACAACTTGAAATTTAGACATTGACCAGACGGATGAGAAACATTTCCACCGATCCACGTTAGACGGTTAATTGAATTTAATGTCAATCTATGTTAATGGGACCCCAAACATCAATAATTGAATTCAAGATGGTACCTTTTCACACTCAAAAAGAAAAAAAAAAAAAAAAAAATTAACACTACCAAATACTTTTTTTTCCAAAACAAAAAATCTCAGCCTGCGAATAAACAGTGAACACTACAACTTTTTGTTTCTTATACAAATAATACAAAGATAATTTAGAATCTCTTTCACGTGTATCAAACATTCAAAATCTATACCAGATAATTTTTCGATGTCTGAAACCGGCCAATTTAGGTGGAAGTCTTTATCTACTTAAAGTGAAAACCAAATAATCAATGGAGGCACGTTTAGGTGATAAATAGAATCAGAAAAAAGAACTTGATTCTAGAAATTTGATTCATTTTAATCACATCCTTATTATAAATCTTCGAAAAAGATATGAAACCAAGTCACCAAATTGTTCTTGGTACTAGTACTACTACTTCCAAAATAGTTACATTAGACAGTCACGTAATTGTTCGTGATCCTTAATGTTGAATATAATTACATTAGATATTGAACTTATCAAAGTAGTTATCGATCGATTATGAATGAACAATAACGTTTAGTTAGTTATAATTTGATTCAATACAGCTTTATGCGTCTTTCATAGTTAGATTAACATAACAAATTACATGAATTTCTAATTAAGTGTAACTAACAACAATGGATTGTGTGACAAATTATAGTATAAGCAAAACCAAAAATTTGTAATTGTTAAAATTAAAAAGGTTTTGACCAAATACCCATTACATACCAATTATTGCTCCAACTTAATTGGATACTAAAATAAGTATGAAAAAGTGAAAGGAATAAAATGTGAGTCAAAAGTCTTATAATTTTACTTTGGTGTGTCTGAAAGTGAAAATCAGATTCCTTTTTTTTTTTTTTTTTTTTTTTCTTTAGCTTGATAGGGACGGCTCACCATTTTGCCATTCAAATCAAGACCAACTTTAAACATAAATAATAATTAATAATATAAATGTTCAATGAACTTTTTTTTTTTTTTTTTTTTTTTTTATGGAATATGTTCAATGAACTTGAAATTTAGAGTAATAATTGTAATTCGAAAAAAAGTATTGCAGACAATGTGATAAACCAATCAATGTGTAAAAAAAAGTATTGCAGACAATGTGATAAACCAAGCAATGTGTAACTAAATAGTAAAATTATCACAGGATGTTTTAAGTTACAGTTCCGATTCAACTATCACATCATTTCATGTAAGAATTTAAAAATTATTAGTCTGCTGGTAGATGGATGAGCTTGAGGCTTTGGTAAATAACTCATAAATCAGTGGTTCGAATTCTACCGATGATAAAAAAGGTTTTAAAAAAATACCTATGTGTAGTCTCGGTTGACTCATTCAATGTCAGATTTCAAAAAATAAAGAAAGTGTACATGGATCATCAATTATTGTTTAAATTATAGAAGCTAAAGTCCTAGAACCGGCCTAAAGCTCTAAAGGCCCAAAAGAGGAAACTGTACATGGCTCTTTGATGGGTGTGGCTTATCTCTATCAAAGCCTCCAAAAATGTTCAAGCATTCTTTTATAGGGACCAGCCAACGGCTTGACTCACTCACATGCACAAACAACTTTCTCAGGATTTTCAAATTTTTGAACCGATTTGTTCCATTGATGCCTTGATAGACAATGATGAACGACAAATTAAGAAGAGAGATAGCTAACAATTTCGAACATTACAATACAACTTTCATGATGCATTTTGTGAATTTAGGGATTGGTACTCGTTACATTTATACAATTAAACACGAAAATAGAATCGACCTTTGTCCAACATGGTTCGATGGTAATGGATCTATATAAACACGCTAATCTCTTTTTCACATTGAAAGTAGCTTTTTTCCATTCTCCAAGCCAACTCTTGTTGGTGACTTTACTTTGATTCAAAGGGAAGTATTTTAATGTAAGATAGGTATCTCTTCTTTACATGGAAAAGAAAAATGAAAAGAAGAAAAAGATAGAAGAGAATCAAAAATCTTGCATGAGCTTTTATACTTTACTATTATTATATAAAAATAAAAATTTGATAGAGGAAAAAAAAAAATACAAATGGGGCTAAAACACCTCAGTTATCTGTTACTGAAGTAGATATCTGGGTCGCTCATTAGTGCTTGATTTCAGCAGATTCCAACAAAATCCTGACCTGCTTATCGCCTCAAATCAGCCAAAAAAAAAAAAAAACACTTTTTATAAAGATTTAACAGTGTATATTATATATTTATTTGATTTTTTTTTCCTAATAAGAAGCAATTAAAGATTTTGATTCCTCTTCTAATTGTAACAATTTCGCAAAAACACCAACCAACGGCGCCGTATTGTACGTGCAAGCCTCGGTTTGCATGTAATTATCTCGTTGGTCAATGAAATTGTCTTGACAGTCGGGTCCTCCAACCAGCGCCCCGACAACAACATTCGGGTTCGGATCCTCTCGGCTGTACCAGTTATCATACCCTTGAGTGCACCCTATAAACCCCTTGTTCTCCCTGTACGA
This sequence comes from Acer campestre, assembly GCA_954870605.1. Classification (NCBI taxonomy): domain Eukaryota; kingdom Viridiplantae; phylum Streptophyta; class Magnoliopsida; order Sapindales; family Sapindaceae; genus Acer; species Acer campestre. The sequence continues at coordinate 3,066,127 of OX940803.1, read as the reverse complement.
CACCATCGACGCCCCTCTGTGGTGGACCCGGTTCGGATACTTCGACCCGTACCCGACCAGGTAGCTCGTGTTCATGGGGTTGGATCCGAGGATGTACTCCACCTGGGACCTGGCGAAGTTGAGTATTTCTTGGTGGTCAACGGCGCCGGCTCCGTCGCCGTGGCAGTAGAGGTTCTGGTTGGAGCTGCGGAGGAAGTCGGAGTAGACGGTGAGGAGGAACGCCGCCGTGGAGACGTACTGCATGTTGTTCCATTGACGGACGTACAAGAGACCGGCCGGTGTACGGTCGACGTTACTGTTGTTGTTCCTGTTGAGACACGAACATAGATAGTGTTCGGCTTTTGATCGGTACTGTTCTAATATGTGTCGGTGCTGATTGTGTTTTTCTTCTATTAACAACTGCATGCATGGAGATTGTCTTATTAGTTCATACGTCACAAAAATTATTAAAATTTTAATAGAAAATTAGGGTAAAACGTAAATAAACTAAAAAAAATATATTAAAAAAAGAGTCTGGGTCATCCCCTCACTCGCTAACGTGGGTTCGCCACTGCTTTTCAACGGTTGATTAAATAGAAAAGATACATCTAACCGTTGAAATTGATTTCATAAGTCAATGTGTACCGAGTAGAAAAAGGCTTGATATTACTAAAATGACAAATTTGATTAATTTAGAGACAAGTGAAAGAGTAAAACCGAACCAAACTAAATTGACATAATAAAATTTTCTTTTATATATATATATATGATATGGTCTTCTAGTAAGGACGTTATGAAATTATAAGTTATGGACGTTTAACCAAAGCCACACATTCATATTGAGTGTGAGTATTTGTTAATGTGGGGCTATAGGCCCACTGTAAATGTGTGACTAGTTGGACGTTTTAAAATTATAAAGTCATGACGGTTCTAATTGGAGAAGTATTATATATATATATATATACAGATTTTTCTATTGTTAGTTCATCCTAACAATAAATATATCAGGACGAAGAATGTGGATCACTAGATTTACATACTTTGACTCAAAGTACATGCATGCACTGATATATTTATTGTTAGGACGAACTGATAAAAGAAATTATATATATATATTATAAAGTTTTTTGTTTGTTTATTGTGAAGATAGGTTAAAAAAAGGTAAATGAACATAAGAAAAGAGATATTTTGAAAGTAGAAAAAGATGATAAGAGCCATGGTGTCTCTTCTATGAACAAAAAAGAAGATTAACATATGACAGTTGCACTCATGATTCTGACAATTATTATTTGTCATTTTTGAATGGTGGACCAAATGAACTAAACAAGTAACAAGGCTACACATGCTACACATGTAACAATATTTTTTCCAGGATACTATTTACCTAGTGAAAAATCAGACTTCTATGAAAGCACTTTCAAATCTACTTTTGCTGCTGCTGCAGCAACAAATGAGCCCCAACAGATATGGGTCTTTTGCCTCATTAAATGAAAAGAATTGCATCCATTCATTTGTTTTTTAACAATGGAACCCACAAATTTTGTATAAACAAGTCCCACCCCAAAGATTCAGAAAATCCAACCAGACGTATACGTCAAGACCATTAACTTCATATCTGTTAATGGCCCAAACATATATATAAAAACAATAGTAATTTAACAATGGAACCCACAAAATTGTATAAGCAAGTCCCACCCCCAAGGTTCAGAAAAACCAATTATGCAAAACGGACTTTTATTTTAGTATACTTAACTAGTTACATTTTATACGTCCAGACCATTAACTTCACTCTGTCATATGTACCTTTGAAATTGAAGCTAACCTACATGTTAAGGGTAGTAACCCTACGTACTAGTGTCTGCATCACCAGAGAATCACATAATCGTGTGCTGTTTCACGTTTCATCCACTAGATTTGAGACTTTGACCACTTTAAATAGCTGCCATGCAGCTGCAGAGAATCATCTTCACATGGTTTTGTGCCTCTCAGGATATCTTTATATTTTATTTTTTATTCCCTCACTAGTGATGGTGCCTTGATTAGGCCTCACTCTATCTATCACTGAATCACTTCAATCCTAAAAAGTGTTAAATTGTGTGATTTCAAGGTTCAATTTTTACATATTGGTGTAAAAAAAAAAAAAAAAGTAAAATCCCCAAAAGATTTGAGATATTGGTGTAAGTTGAATGTCTAGTAAAAAAGACCAAAAATAAGGAACACAAGTAACACGTTTATTACTTTAAATGTATATATGAAAACGACCTATATTGAATTTTCCATTAGTCAAAATGTCACAAAACGTCCCGTTTTAATAAAAAACACTTTCTGGATTAGACAGACGATTCGAAATGCAATTACGAGGTATAATGTAGTAGAGTATCAATTTACCTTGGAGGCCATAATTTGAAGACCAGCATATTTAACATCCCAGCTGAATTCTGTAATAGCCCAGCCAATCCCACCAAAAGAGTCAGCATTTTGAATAACATAGTTCAAATACTTGTCATTATCGGTGGCCTTGTACAGCCACATTGCTCCCCACAACAACTCATCCATGTACCCACTCACCGACGCATAGTAGCTCTTCACCACATCCACACTAGCATCATATCTCCCTCTGTATTTGTCACCAAAATCAAACAACTACACAACCCAGAAATTAAAAAAAAAAAAAAAAAAATCAACATCAACATCAATTTCACCAAAAAATTCTTAATTCGAATATATTTAATATCCCATAATGTGGTACAGTGGTAAGAGTGTTCATTCAGTAGTGGAAATGTTCCGTACCTGTTGGGCATGGTGGAGTAGTAGATGTGAGTAATGCGGGTTTGCTTTCCTAAACACAATAGAGGCGGCAGCCATGGCGGCGGCGGTCTCTCCGGCTAGATCCGACCCGGGATTGTTCTCGTCAATCTTGTAAGCATGACGGGACGTTGTCATGTCCTCCGGCCGTTGCCAGCAGTAATGATCAGTGTCACCATCACCCACCTATATAATTTTTAAAATTTAATTTAATTTAAATCAACAAAACAGAGCAAGTAAAAAGTAATTCATATTTCATTCAATGTAGTGTACCTCTGCCCACAACACATTTGGGCTTGTGTGTGACTTGATGAAATAATCAGTGCCCCATTTGATCGCCTCTAGCGCGTGTTCGAATTCTCCGGCGCTGATGATCTGATCACCGTATTCGATCACACCCCACGAAAGCATTGTCACCGTAAAAGCCATCGGAAGCCCGAATTTGACATGGTCTCCGGCGTCATAATATCCTCCAACCAAATCCACCTACCCAGAAACAAAAAAACACAAACACATGTCAATCACAGCATCAATGTAACGTAACGTGTATTTAATTCTCAACAGACTTTTATAGTATAAGGAAAAAAAAAAACGTTTTTTTTTAAATTTTTTACTGACTCCTTGCTCTAAGCCGTCGGTGAGGCCGGAATGGTCGCGCCAGGCGACGCGCTGGTTGTACGGAAGGCGGCCGGAGCGCTGTGACTCGAAGTAGAGGAGGCTTTTGGACAGAGCATCGGCGTAATCGAAAGCGGAAACATCAGAAACATCAGCCGAAGATGAAACAGAAGCAGTGAACAGAATGGAAAGAAGAAGCAGAAGAAGACAGGAATGTTGTGGAGATTTTGAGACTGTTGAAGCTCCGCCATGTGGGTTCTGCTTCTTCTTCTCCATTTTTCTGTGCTTGTCTCACCGGTGTGCCTTGTGTCTTGTTTGAAATGTGTTATTTTCAAAGGGTCTCTCTATAATGTGACTCTTGTCAATGTGCATGTGAGTCTCACGTGAGAAGATTTGAGTCCTTTTGTTTTTTTCTTTTCACGTAAGCGTGATTTGTGCAGGAGTTTATTGCTTTTCTTGTGCCTTTATAACTTGTAAGCTTAAAGATTAAATTCAAATTACAGTATTTATCGAATAAATCCATGAAAAGCCAATAGGGGCATAGCATAACAGTTAGATAGACGAGTTTGAGGCTTGGGTAAATGACTCACAAGTCAACGGTTTAAATCCTATCAATGGTGAAAGCTTTTTAAAAAAAATAAAACTTAATTCTGGATTAATAGATATTTTCAAAAAAATAAAAATAAATATTTGTATCCATCACATCAATTTTGAGATGGATGTTAGTTACAATTTGTATAGTTTTTTTTTTGTTTTGGTAAATTTAAAATTTGTCATGAATTTGTTAATTTGTATTAGAAGGGTGTATTCAATTTAGAATCGATTGAAATTTAAAAGATTATAAAAGTTTGAATATATTTAATTCAGATTCGTAAAAAATCTATAAATGTTAGATGTATTCAATCGGACTTTTAAAGATTTCACTCAAATTTTGTCCCATATGAATTTGACTTTTATGGACGAGATTAAGTTGGCATAGTGGTATACTCCTCACACCCACATAGTGAGGTTGCAAGTTCGAGTACTCCTCTTCCTCAAAAACCCAGGAATTATATAATATTTCAAGAGAATTTGACTTTTATAATGTATTGAAATTTATAAATATATATATATATATATATCCAACAATTAACTTTGATAATTAAAATTTAAAAAGTCAAATTTTTTTTATAATATTAAATTTTCATTAATATGATTAATATAAATAAAAATTTCATATAAATTTATTGGTAATTAATAGTCTCAAACTACTAAGTGATCCACAATCAATATATATATATAGTGGAAATGGAACTGTAGAATGAATACAGCCCTCGGTATAAACAACCAATTATTCTTTAATTCTTTTTATATTTAATTAACACTCCTATTATGGAGGAGATCAGGAAATTTGTCTCATTTCCTTTTTAATTAAAAGACTCTCAACAAAATTCCAAATAATTATAAAATTATAAGGTTACTAAGATTGGGGGCTGCAGAGTGGGGTGTGGAGGTTTATTATATATGCAAATTAGTATAAAATTAAACGAACCCCTAATAAAAAATTAACAAAATAAAAATTAGGTGATTCCGTGCAAGCTGGTCGTAGAATAATGTGAAGAAGAAGTTTCGCCTAACTAGTCTTCATATGTGTTATGAGTCATGACAGGATTCTATGGTTTTTTTTTTTTTTTTTTTTGTCATTATATTTTATAATTAAATGGTGATTACCTACCAAACAAAACATAGTTGTTTTGTTTATGGGTCATGACATTTCAATTTAAATTTCTAATTTAATTTATTGATATCAGCATCTCAAATTCTCAATCATCGGATTAAAGAGTATATGAGTGGTTGAAATAATAAAGCCAATAAATTAAATCATAAATTTAATTTGATATAACGAGACTTTTTATTTATATATAACAGATGTATCAAATATAACTGAAACATCGACAACTTGAATGAGCCTATTTAAGTCATATTAGACAAATAAATCTTAGTTTAACATAGTGAGAATGTGAGATGTAGGGGTCGTTTGTTTTTTCCACTTAAGACTTAATGGGTCTGAATCATAATTATTAAGTTGTTTTGTTTGTTTTTTTAAGTGGTCACACAACTTAAAAATACCAAAAAACAACTTAAAATAAAAAGTAAAAAATCCTGACTTTTCACTTAATTGTAAATCACTGAATTGCATTAAATGCAATCTAAAATCTTTTCTTCCGATACTATCCTCCATATATAACATATTTTCAATTTCATTATAATTATATATTGTATAAAAATCTTTATTTTAATATATTGTTTATTTTAAATAGCTTTAAAAATAAAAAAGAACCCTAATCACTTCTCATATTATTATTTAATATTAATACTTTATTATGATATTATGGTGATGTATTTATATATTATTTTTTTTAGAGTGTTTTGTGTAAATTTTTCTGCTTCCCTTTTATTTATTTTTATTTTTTTTAAAAAAAACCTTTTCATTTCTTAGTAAAAATAAAGTTTGTTTGTAATTGAAGAAGAAGATCATGATCATATATGTTCATACATAATTATTATTTTTTGATTGTTTTTATTCTATATTATATGTATAATTGTTTAACATGAGTATAGATGTAAAATTATTTCTTTTCAGACAATTTTATTTGTAAAAAACAAACATGTTGACAGTACATTCAGATGTGAGGAAAAAAAAAACAAACATGTCATTCGGATTCAGGTTTCAGTCACTATTCAGTCTTCAGTAAAATTTAGGACTATTCAGTCTTCAGACAAAAAAACAAACGACCCCGTACATTTTCAGTTTTTATTTATTTATTTATTTATTTTTTATATATTTACTGACCTCTAATTTTAGTAATGATTACAATTAAAAATAGAAAACAATCTGATTAAAGATTAAAATCTACCATAGAAATAAAGTTATTTATTATGTCATTAATTACCTTATTAATAAGTTTTGGAATAATTACAACAATTTTATTAAGCTCCCCTTAATTCATTTGGTGTGTATTTCATTTTATTTATTTTTAATTATGTACTACAATATAATTTTGTCCTCGTTATTTTCCGTAATCTCTTGGCTCATTCGATTTTAGTTTATATATATATAATAAAAGTTCATGAATTTGAAGTTTTTGGAACTTTTATATTTGTTTTGGTTTTTCAATTAGTTAATAAGACTAAATTATTGTAACTAATCAATAATCATATCTTACATTAGGAAGAAAATTAATAGATTACAGCTTGTTCTATAATTGAGTAAATCATCAATTGATGGACCCTCTTGGAGGGCAAACAAGATATATCATGATCATTCTTCATCACACCAATCAGTCCAATCCACCAATGATGATTATGTGTGACATCATATCATAATCATGATTTTGATTTACTAAAAAAGAAAATGTAGTAATTATAGCATATCAAATGATTGCATGAAAAAAAAAATAAAAATAAAAAATAAAACTGGAAGAAAAAGTTATTGACCATGCACCTGAAAAGTTGTGGATCATTGCTACTATTTGGTTGTTACACTAAAGAGAATTTATAATGATCATTATATAATTAAATTAAGCAGTAGACATTAATTCACTACATAGAGAATTTGTAGAAAAAATAAATAATTTTTTTATTTCTTTTTTTATTTTAAAGTTTGCTTCTTAAAAGGGTGATCTTTTATTGAGGTCTAATGTGTCTTGGTGGAAATCGGGAACTAGGGTATACATTCAGTTTCCAGGTTCGAGTCGTTAACAACTCACGTGGTATGTATTCATTGTTTTTTCTTTTCGTAAAATAAGTTTGTTATGTAGTTGACTTGCTTTGACTCAAAACATTCTCATTCTCAAAAGTAAAATAAAACCTTGAAGAGGGCCCTAATTAATTTTACTCCTTGTTGACTAATTGAGCATGGTCCCAATCAAAGGTAAATCATACCTAACTTAGTAATTGCTTTGGTCACCTTATAGATGTTACTATTCTTTTATGCATCTACCATTCCCTCACACATATATATATATATGATTCTTAATCATTTCAAATATTTATACATTGGGGTATAACCTCGAATTCACGTGCTACCGATAAAATAGGTCTAATTTTTATTTCTTAAACTAGAATTAAATGTGTTAAATATGTAAAAACTATTATAACTGTCATATCAACTATTCATATCGATTGTTTCTAGTTTTTTATATGATCAGAAACTGTCTCACCTATAATACTCTATAGAAAAAACAAAGAGAATCAAATCAATTTCATTTATCTACGTTTTATAATTTCACCGTTAAACAAACTGACTATAGAATAAAAATTATCTGTGTGTTAATTATCAAATTGTTATTTAGGGAAATGATTATGATGATAGTAGTGGGATTAGTGGTGGTACATTTTAATTTCCCCATATAGAAATTGGAGTTGTCGGTGCTACCTACACGTGTATGAAATTGAGACGTATAACACACCCAACAAAATTTCATGTATAGCCCCTCCTCTATTTGCGGTAAACGATGCTTTAAAAGTAAGACCGGGTTGGCTGCTCGATTTGAAGCACCGACTTTTAGTGGACCTTCCTTGTTCCCTGGCCGACATTTTTTGAACACTTCCCAAATTTTCAAAATTTTGAATTTTAAAATTTCTCCCTTTTGATTCAAACTTTTTTTTTTTTTAGTAATATCTTACTCATGTATGATCAAGGGTTTTGTCGAGTGTTTAAGAGATCAACGGCTATAAAAACAATCAAAAAAATACGATTTTAAATGTAACTTAAACTACAAAAAATGGATCTCCGTGCATAGAGGATACCAATTGATCCTATAATCTCAATATATGTTTGGGAGGAACTTATCATTAAACAATCACAACTTTTATCGACATTTGAAAGTAATTATACCATTTTATTACCTATAAGGGTATAAAGTTGTCAAAACTAATTGATTAACTGATTTGGTTTTATTTTGATGAGATGAGGTCACACCTACATCGAAGAAGTCGTGAGTTTGAGTCCTACACTCTTACCCCTCACTAAAAGTCCTGAATTTATTTATTTAAAAAAATAATAAATAAATAAATAAATAACTGATTTGTAAGAACTACAAAGCAATTTATCATGTCATTCAAATACAAATGTTGGAATTAAGTTTTCCTAAAAAGTACTTATATTAAGTGATAAACGCAACGTGGCAAGATAAATGGTTGGTCAAGTGGTAAAACCCTTCACATTCACACAACGAGATTGTGGGTTCAAGTCTTTCCTCCACCCTTAAAAACCCGAATGATTGTAATATTAAAAAAGAAAAGAAAAGAAAAAGTGATAAACACAATGTGATTTGACTACAGACTATCGTGCTTATAATAATGTCAATAATAATAATAAACCTTAATTTATTTGGTATTGATAAGCAAAACCTAAATAATCACGGAATCTAAGTCATTAATACCGTTATTTCCGGTGGAACTGGATTCATTTGAAGATTTGTCTTTTGTCTCTGTCACTTGTTTTTTCTAAGCTAATCGAAGTAGTCGTGCTTCCTGTTGAAATTAACATCAATTACAAGACCAATTAGTCCCCAGTCCCCCCCACATGTTGTTGATACCACCCATGTAAATTAATTAAATTTGGTATTGCCCTCTTTTTTTTTTTTAATTAATTAATTTTATCACTGTCTTTTAGAGCATCTTCAACCGTTTCCCTTGAAGACATCTCTTAGCTTAATTAAGAGAGTATGTGTATTTGTTCAGCTCCAATGGATCCCTAAATGACTTCCTTAATTATTTTCTAGTGGAGTTCACTCCCTTAATTAAGGAGAGTTTTCAACCCCTTAAAGTGGGTTCCACCTATTTAAGATTATTTGAAAGTAGGATCTACCTATCATAATTGATAAACAATATATAATATTTATTAAACACAATATCTAACATTTAAATAATAATAATAAATTATTAAATGGGCCATTTAATGGAGTATTGTTGGAGTACATACTCCCTAAATGGTCCCTTGCAATAACATGCACCCTTGAATAAGGGAGTCTCCACGGAAAAAATAAAAAATAAAAAAATTTATGCTTCAACTTGGGCTAATTTTAGCCCAATGTTACTGATTAGTGAGTTTGGGCTAAATCATCAAGCCAATTTAAAGCAAAACTCACCTAATTATAATTAGATTATGCTAAAACTCTTTTATAGAGAAATACAATTGGTTTCATTTTTTTTATTCTTCCCAAATATACGGTGAATATGGATCTATATTATTTATTTATTTATAAGTATTAATATACAATTATTTTTTACTCCGGGAAGAGATTTAAAATTGAGATATGAATATTGGTTGAAAGACATATGGTTACCATCTAAAAATACCCTAGCCCGACCACATATGTATTGCCGTATAGATGACAGCTTGGTAATTGGCCTACACGGAGAATCGGGTGATGTCCTACCACTTGATTCTAGTTGGTATACCAATTGTGTAATTTATATTTAGTCGACACACACCATCTACATTTAATGTTGAAAATTTATTTATGATTTTATACTGGTTGGCGTACCAAACGTGTTATCTTCTTTATGGTCCATATTCCATCTACATTATTTTATATATTCAAAATAGTCAAAACTGTCCCTAGCGGCGTAACTCTACTGGTAGATGAACGAACTTGAGATTTGAACAAATTACTCACAAAGTCAATGACCGGAATCCTACTAATGACAAAAGTTTCAAAAAAAATACCTAGTATATATAAGTAGGTAGATAGTGTAAATATGCATATATATATATATATATAGTCAAAACTATAATGTAATGTGAAAAAAAAAAAAAAAAAAAAAAAAAAAACCTATAATGTAATGTCTAACTAATAAAGAGCGTTGTTACTTGATATTCATTCCTCGTATATAATGTGTCTATTTTTTTTTTCTCTCTTGACAAATGTAGAATGTTTCATGGGATTTGATAAAGTATAATAAATGACAATTTAAATTATCTATTAATTTGATGATTTTGATGCATGTCTCTTTTTAGCTCAAATGTTTTTTTTTTCCTTTCATGTTTATGATAGGGAGTTTAAATTCAACCATACTAGATTCACAATTTGTGTGTGAGTTTGTTTAGTACTTATGGAAACTATATATTTTTTTTAAAGAGAATAGATATCTTCCGATTATCGAAGAAGTAACTATTTCAAAAGATATCTATTCAAACTCATGTATTGCTTAAGTCTAGGATCCCGTTATCTCGTGATTACCAAAGTAAATTTTCTAGTAACTCATGTATTGTTTAAATCTCCGTTCGATCTCGACAAATCTCTTATATATCTTAGGATTGAAAGATTGATATTTTAAACTCGATCTTTGTTTTGACCTAAAAAAGTCTTGGATTTTAACCCCTTTGGCCCTATTTTATATTTTATATTTTTTAATTGATATATATATATATAGTTGCGGCCCTAAAGACTAGAGTCCTATCCAGCATCCACCCATCAATAACGAAGTTAGTTGGGGCCCGCATCTAGCCTGCCGTTCAAATGAGTTGACACGTGGCTTCCCGCCTCTCCCTGAACCCTGATCATACATATTTGATATTTCCGATTCGGGTAGTGGCCCACCGGAATGCCACTACTGTTCCAGCACGTGAACACGTGGCGTATAATCGACGCTGCTGCTTTCTCCGTCTCTTCTAGAGAGAGAAAAAAGAAAAATCATAGAATCTCCGTCGTCAAATGCCGGCGGCCGCCGTACTTCTTCAACCGGTCGGTCCGGTTACGTCGACACTAACACTCACTACACCACTTTCAAAGTCGAAACTCGTCTCTCTCACTTCTTCTTCTCCCAAACCAAGAAAAACGCTGCGTTTTAGCTTCTCTTATCGGTCGATCAAGTTCAAAGTCCTGAGTTAAATAATCAGAATAGAAGACCAGGTACTTCGATTAATCATTCATTTATGTTTAGAATTTGAGTTATTTTTTATTTTTGTTAAATTTTGAATTACTGAAAATGAAAATTCACTGTTACGTGCTCGAAAAGACATGGAAAACGATTTCGATATTGGATGGTTACCTGCGTTTCCTCATGTATCAATAGCTTCAATGTCTACTTTTATATTTGGTTATCACATCGGGTGAGCGTCTGTTTATCATTTGCAATGAAACTGGTTTTTGAAATTTCACTAGTGTTTGATCATTATTACGATTTACTTGGTACTGGTGCAGATGATTGATAAATTGATAAAATTGGAAATTGAGAATTGATGTACTGGTGTAGATGATTGAATTCTACAAGTTTTAGAATGGATGATTGTTCCGACAAGTTCGTTTTAGATTTGAAAAGAGCTTCTTGTTTTGGGTTTGCTATGTGTGTGTTTCAGGGTCATGAATGGTCCAATTGTTTCAGTTGCGCGGGAACTTGGTTTTGAAGGGAATCCGATTCTTGAGGGGCTTGTGGTGAGCATATTCATAGTTGGTGCGTTCATTGGAAGCATAAGCTCAGGTGCGATAGTGGATAAACTTGGTTGTCGGCGCTCTTTCCAAATTGACGTGATACCATTGATTCTTGGAGCAATTATAAGGTGATTGATATTGATAATGAAAATCATACATATGGTGGATGTTTTTGACACCTCCCATCTTCATGCATTTTATGGTGAGATATACAGGACGCTTCATGTTATCAACTGTAAGCCTTTTGGGAATCTAGTTGGCATAAGCGTTAGATTTGTTTTTCAAAATCTAATTTCGACGCTTACCAAAAATTCCAATATCGTAAGTGTTCTTCATGAGTGCACGTTAATGTGTTAGTTCTCATATTGTGATAAGTTGAACAAAATCACTGTATTTACTCACAAAAAGATGTTTGTGTCTTCATAATGCTCAAAGCCATGTTTTATATTAGTATTCTCGTTGAAATTTAAACCTCCTCTAATCTTTTCATAGTGGCCGTCATTCCTGTCAACCTAAGCTTGACCTGTTAAATTATTATATTAATCATATCAACTAAATTTATACATGAACAAAAATAATATAATCCCGGACCTACTAATTTCATGTTTTTTCTTCGTCACTAATTACTACCTCTAATAATAAGCATGAAATAGTAATAAATTGTAAAAAAAAAAAGTAATTAATTGGCATATTACCAAGTGCTGAACAGATGTGATTGAAATATTCTGTAATGTATGATACTTGGTGCTTTATAATATAACTAAAGTTCTATGTAGGTACAAATGTTTAAAGTAGAAGATTTGCTAGTACTTGTAGAGGTATTTGTAAAATGTTGTAGCCTATATGGTTCAGCATCATTTAAGTGGTGTTTGTGGGTGTTTTGCGCATTTTGAAAATTTTATTACAAGTTGATAAATGAGCTGCTAGAGAAACTTAAAAATTTAAGCTTACAAGAATGAAAAACGCAGTTTTACAAAGTGCAGTCAAACAACTAATTATCATTGAAAGGAGCTTCTTCCTTTTAAAACAGCTCATTTAACTCTTTTAGGAACCATGTCAAATACAAGCTACATGTAGGCTTTACTGTAACTTCATAGGTGGTAGGATATTCTTGTTAAAAGTGACTAAACGTCTGATCTTGCAAACATAAGAATTAGGTTGCTTCTTAATTCTTATTTCGTGTTGAAGATTGTGTTGTGGGAACACTTGCTGTATCCTCTGTGGCTGTGGAGGGAGGATGTTGAGCATCTGATTGAAATTCCGTTTGCTTATTTGTTTCCTGGTATTTTTCTTTGTTTTTTTAGGTTTCTCCAACAAAATATAGAGGTTCACTGGGGACCTTGTGTCAGCTTGGTACATGCCTTGGGATTATTGCATCACTGTTTCTAGGAATTCCTGCAGAACATGATCCACATTGGTGAGATTCTGTTCATAGTTTAATCTGTCATTTCCTTGAGATTCTGAACATGAACATGATCCGCGTCACTACCTTGAGAGACTAACATACTAATTTCAGTCCATAGTTTAATCTGTCATTTCAGACAGTCTTATGTACTGATATCTTTTGGAGAGGCACAGTATTGAATTTAACTTGAATACTTGATCATGATAGGTTCTTCTGTTTTTGTGGCAATGACTAAAGCTTAAGCTTTCTTTATGAGAGAGGCCACAATGAGTATGCCATGTAAAACTGGAGTCTATATGTTTTATGTGAATATTTCATGAAATTTGTTATATATTACCTGCATATCTATCCAATTTATTATAAGATGTATTACTAGGAAGGGCAGATAACTGAATATTAGAAGTATCTGAAAAACATTAGGTATAGAGGAAGTGAGTCTGATAGTAGTTGCATATGATATTAGCACTGTTCCTGCTCCTAAAACTTTAAGTTATATGCATATGGAAAATGTTGGGATGTTATTTTGATTGGAAATCCATTTAGAAGCTGCACAGTCACTGACTTTAAGACGTCTTTCAGTAAGATTTCATTCTAAAATGTAACTCTTTAGAAGTTTTCAAAGCTGAATTTCAAGAGATGTGTGCTGCCAGTTGCAATGGAGGAATTCCAGAGTTTTATATTGTTGTTATATTCTTCCTGCATACGTTGATATTTTATTGTGCCATATACGCTGGAGTAAGAGAGGTTCATGCTAATGTTAGCATTTAATAAGAAATGTATTTCAGGTAGAGGACAATGCTCTATATAGCAAGTCTCCCTGGTTTTGTTATTGCTCTTGGTATGCAGTTTGCAGTAGACAGTCCTCGCTGGATATGTAAAGTATGGTTCTTGTTCACTTGTTGATACAAACGATTAGTTTTGTTTCTTCCGAAAATATGTCTTATGGTTTTCTATAGGTAGGGATGTTAGATGATGCCAAAGCAGTTATCCGCAATCTCTGCGGAGAATCTGAAGTTGACAAATAAATTGAAGAATTTCAGTCTGTCATCAAGAATGATGGTAGTGATTTAGACATCCAATGGTCGGAACTCCTTGAGGAACTGCACTCTAGAGGTTGCATCAATGTGTTTTATGATTGTCGCGTCTGTGGTGTATTTGTTTAGCAAGAAACGTAGTTTATGAAATAGCTTTTATGTTTGTTCAATATAGTTTTCATAAACAGCATATACCCATATTTAAATCCTTAGTTTCAGGATAGGATTTCTTTGTGTTGTAGGCTTGTAGCATAACAGTTTGTTTTATTCCTTTTGTATGGTGCTTTGCCTTGATTGGAGGTGCCCTTTTTGTACTTCAACAGTTTGCTGGCATAAATGGAGTCCTTTATTTTTCATCATTGACTTTTCAAGATGTTGGAATTACAAATGGTGCTTTAGCAAGCTCATTTGTTGGACTTACAAACTTTGCAGGTTTGAGATCTGAGAAATATTGTGAATGCGTTTGTAATAAGTTGAATTGTGCCTTTTTTTCTTGATATGGCCTCTTTAACTTTGTCAACCGGTGCACATCTGCAGTTGCACTCTGTTCATCTTACTTGATCGATAAGGAAGGCAGACAGAAGCTTCTAATTGGAAGTTACTTGGGTATGGTGAGTAATCACATTGCTTATGCTTAAAATTGAACTTGTGATGGGGAAATCACTGGTAGTGGATTCCATTAACCTCCTCCGACCCTCTGTTCTCTATGAAAAGAGTGAAATCTGATTTTACACGGTTTTGATCAGTACATTATGTGACATTGGCTGTTTATTTGCAGGCAATATCAATGTTTCTCATAGTTTGTGCCATCAGTTTACCGTTGGACCAAGATTTCAGTAACAATTTATCAATCATTGGAACATTCTTGTAAGCATCTTTTACTGGCAGATTCTTTATCAACAAGACAATGTAATACTTACCATTAAGCATTACTTAGCTACCTTGGCTGTTTTTCCTTGAGCTACTTCAGCTCCACTCGGGTGGTGAACTTGGAATAATTGTACTTCATTGAGCAGTTAAATTGGTCCACTAATATAAAAGACGAAATCATTTCTAAAGACTACAGGTCAATTTGTTTCTAATAATAATCCAAACAAATCGATTGATGTCTATCTCTGTGTACATTCTCACAGGTATATATTCTCCTTTGCTATTGGGGCTGGCCCGGTAACTGGTCTCATTATACCAGAACTTAGCAGCAGGAGGACACGTGGGAAGATCATGGGGTTTAGTTTCTCCGTTGCTTGGGTATAATATTGGTTTGCTTCAACTTACTCATGAAAGCTAATACTGCCATTTTACAATTGTAACTTTCATCATGATGTCTAGATTCTAATACATGGCTAAAAACAGCATAAAATCCCACTCTTCCACGTGTTCTGAAAATCCCAACAATATTGTAGTTTTTTTCTATCTTCTCTGGTTTGTGATGCTCCTGCTGAATTCTCTCACACATGTACCGTGCTTTGATTCAGGTTTGTAATTTCTTGGTGGGTCTGTTTTTCCTCCTAGTGGAGACATTTGGAATTGCCTCCTGTTTATGCTGGTTTTGGCAGCGTTTCCTTCTTGTCAGCATTGTTCACTTACTACTTTATAGTGGAAACTAAAGGAAGGTCTCTTGAGGAAATAGAAATGTCTCTGAACCCAAATTTACGAGGAGGCGGAGGTAAGTAACTAACCGGTTCTGATTCCAAGTCTAGGAGAGCACCACTGAAGATGAAGAATTGCAATGCTTGAGCTTAGTTGCCACTTGCAGAGATGTTATATGCTTGAAAGATTACTGGTTTCGACAACAAAGATTTTTGGCTGGTGATCTTTGATGTTGCTGCAATCTCCTGATTACTTTTAAGTTCTTGGAGAATTAATGCTTCATAAGATAAGATGACCTTTTCGTTTCATTTTTTTTTTTTTTTTAAGCATTCTTTCAATGCTTGTATATAGAATCACATTTTTATAACTTTTGTAAATAATGAAGAATGAGATGTTTCCAAAACGTAATTGTATTCTTACATATTAAATTTTGTAAAAAATTATGAGTAAAATATAATACAGATTAAATAAAATTAAAAAAAAAATTCCTCAAAGTAACACCGTCTAATGTGGCTTGGTTTATATTGGTATATATAATTTTAACTCTTTTATCAGATAAAGAATTTTAATAATGTCCAAATGATGTGGCATTATTATAATCTATTCATTAGATTTGTATGATTTAAATGAATGGATTAAAATGATGCCATATTTAGTATATATATATATATATTTTATTATTTTGTAGCAAGAAGTTATTTAATGTTACTACTGTTTGAAAGACCTCTTTTAAAGAAACATTTGGTAAAACACTGTAGACGATTCCAATACTATATCATTTTCACTAGGATAATTTAAAAGGTGATCAAAATCCATTATTTATTAATGTTTATATATATACATATAAAGTTATATTATAATACACTGACTTGAAATTTTATATATATTCTCGGCAAATGCAATGTATTTTCTCAAACTTATTTAATAATAATAATTACCATACTACTTGGTTGCAGAAATATAGCAGTAAAAATTAGTTGATTATTTGTTTGACCAAAATTAACAGATAAAGCTTTTAAATTTTACTTTTATACAGGCCCATTAGTCCATTTTACATTCAACACAAGCCCAAACTTTGAAAACGAAAAACAACAAAAATGGACTCTGAAGTTAGCACGTCGATCGATTTAGCCGACCAGGCTGATTAAGTCGGCTTGGATCAGCTGCATTATTCTTCAACTTGGCTAATTTTAATGACGTGTCACGTGTACCTCATTTAGCTCACTTGACCGGTCACGTGAGGTCGGATTGGTTTTCCAGATCAGCGAAATCGTTTGACGTGCTCACTCAGTCAATATATCACCGCAAAACCAAAAAAAAAAAAATAAAAAATAAAAAATAAATTGAAATTCGAAAATGGAAGCGAAGAAGATGAATATCCGAGATGGACAACAATGAGTGGGAGTCAGTCAACTTTGTTTGGTTGCTCAGAAAATTAGGTTTCGAAGTGAGTTTTGTTCTGTTATGTCTTTGTGTTTGATATTCGGTTGTTAATTTCCTAAACCCTAAATGAGTTTTAGGGAGTTTTCAAGCAAACCTTTAAAATTCCTGTTTCCAGCTTTCAATCGAAGACATTGAAACCCCATCGGTTTTGCAAGACAAACAAGAGGCCACAACAGAGATTTCCCAGTTCACCAGGTTTTTAACTTTCTCTTGTATTCTTATTTCTGTCGAAGATTTGCATCAGATATTTTGGTCGAAAATATTTGGATTTTTGTTTTTATTATATTATGCAAAAACTTTTGGAGTTAGATAAATAATCCTAGAATCCATAACTACAAGAACATGGAGGGTTTCTTACACACTAGTAAGATGAGAAAGATTGATCGGCTTAGCTATTTACCGGACCTTATAATCTATCACATACTCTCTCTTATGGACACCAAGTATGCTGTTAGTACCTGTGTTTTGTCCAAGAATTGGAGGTATTCTTGGACTCACATCCAGAGTCTCAATTTTTGTCTCCTTAGCTTCCTCAATTCCGTTACTTTTCATGGTTTTGTGACTTGTGTTTTACACCATCGCAAGGACTTGAATCTGGTTAAACTCAAGTTCTATTGCAGTGATGGTGAATTAGATAGCATAGAGACACTTACAAGTATAGTTTTCGAGTATGCAATATCTCGTAGATTCAAAGAGCTCGAAACTGATATCGTGGACAACTTAACCGCAACCCTTTTCGAATGTCAAACTTTGAAGACTCTCAAATTGGGGCACACAACAAAATGTTTAAGGGACTTATCTGGTTTTGCAACATTGACAACTTTGCAACTCTCTTCGATTATAATTGATCTGGAAAATGATACGTTCTTTGGTTTCTTGAACCTAGAAAATTTACTTTTAATAGAATGCACATTGCTAGCAGACCCGGGGCAAGTAGTCTTGGGGGTCTATACCATATCTGCTCCACGGCTTGTTAATTTGCAAATTTCAGATTTTCTATATCATGGGACGCTTGTTTGCCTAGACTAAAATTCTTTAACTGGAATGGAACTTATCCCCTACTGTTGAGCATGGACAAATGTCCTGCTCTTGAGAAGGTGAATATTCACATGTCCCCATCAACTGCTGATGATACGATGCAAGAGTTCAAAACTGACAATAGTTTGAAGCAAGAATATGTTCAGAGAATGATACTCATGGGTAAAGAGGTCTGCCATGTAAAATCACTTACATTATTCGTGCATCTTCCTAAGGTAACTAACTACTCACCTTCATTTTTAATTACTATTATCTTAGATTACACACATGATTCGTTCCGGTATGAAATGTGGAATTGATACATAACTCGTTGAATGATCACAACTTGTCAGGGGAAATTCATATTGTATCATGATACTGTCGATGCTGAAACTAAAATTGTGGAGTTCAACAAGGTATCAATTTTTGAAGATTTTATCACGGTTTTACCATATTAGGTTTCAGACTACTTTTATGATATGTTGTGATTTTGTAATGTGCCATTTTTTTTAGGAGACCGGAGAGGAACAACTATTGTTTGCTCTGCCTATGGTTCAAGATTTTGAAGTCCATCTATTGGCATACATAATACCAGAAATGGCATCAAAAAAGTGTTCAATTCTATCATCGGTAAAGTTGCAGTTAAATGTTTCCAAAAATTACGTATTTGTTCTAATCTGTCTTTTCGTAGACTGGAATTACAAGGAAAAAGTACTTGAACTGTTTGTTTGTTTGCATACTCTTCTAATTTGATCTCTCTTGTCTACAGGAAACTGGAAGAACATGGTTGAGTGGTTTTGGTATGATTGGTGCTTTTGCCCTTAAAAATCGGGTTCGGCCTTTATTACCAAAAACATTAAGCTTTCTCTGATGAAATTTTGCAGCTAAACATACATTTGAAGGAAAACAATTCAAGAATTTTTGTCTCTTTGGAGCTTACATTTTGCACTGAGAATGTGCTTCATAGAAAACAGATTTTTGTTTTGGAATTCTTTTTGGAGCTATTAATATAGCTAATCAACTCTGTTAATTTGGTCATAAGTTTTTTCCTTTGTTAATCTTCCCCTCAATACTGATTATGATTGATTTTTTTTTTTCCTTTTTAGGGAGAAATAAAATGTTCTGCAAGTTGTTTGACTACGTTAGTAAAAGCAAAAAGGTAATCTGATAGTATTTTATTGGTCGGAAGCAAAATGGTAATCTGATAGTATTTTATAGATCGGACATACTCGAACATAAAACTAGTTAAATATGATAAATATATATCGTCTTTTTCATTGCAAATTTTCTATTTTTTGCAGGAGTGTAATGGCCATTTATCGGATTGGGCTTGGATTTATTTAATTTTTAATTGTTGCAGCAGGAACATCACTAGCTTGCACAGATGTAACACAGCGAATTTGAAGGCATTTGAGTAGAATCAAATTTGGTTTTTTTATTTTATATTTCTGGATGATATCGAATTGGTGTATGCATGCAATGATTTTTTTGGGATTTGATTGTTGTTATTATTATTTTAAAGAATTTCCCTAGTTTATTTGGTGCTCGTCTATCCCAACAGTGAAACTCTATGGTGTCTGGATATTTGGTCGTGACTTGTGATATCTTGGAGTGTTTCTGCAAAATAAAAAACCTGAGGTTAATTAAATGTGGTGTGAAAAGCTCGCCGTGGAGATCCGATGATACATTTGAAGTTTCATCTCCAAAATTGATTAATTTGGTCATATCAGATTTGTGATGTGACGGTCTTGATACAAATTATAGTAACTTGATGAAGCTTGTGATATCCGAAACTCGAATTCTTCGACTTCAAATGGGATGCATCTATTGGCGTTCGAATTTAATTGGTTATCCTTTTTGAAAAGGGTGAATATTTGTATCTCTTCACCAATTCTTAGTGATGGACTCTCTCAGGCAAAATCTCTTAAATGGAATTGTTTACATGTAATTATATTGGTTCAATTGATTTTTATATGAAGTCTATTTGTAAGTGAATAACTCGAAGGTTGATTATAACTTGTCAGGGAAAATTCATGTCATTCCGTTACAATCCCCAAAAAAATAAAATAAAACCGTTGAACAAGATCGGTTACGTTATTATATTTTTATACTTTGAGACTTTCCGGTTTTAAGTCCATGTCGAATGTCGATGTTGCTAAAACAAATTGATGACAATGTTTTTGTGCTTACAATGTGCAGGTTCAGAATGACAATTTGAGCACAACTGAAGGAAAATTAATTCTAAATATATATTTTCCTAATTAATCTCATATTTTTTTCAAACTTATTTAATAATAATATGTTCATAATAATAACCATATGCAGAAAAATGAGTTGATTCGAGTCAGCAAACTTTACTTTTCCACATGCACATTAGTCCATTTCACGTTCAACACAAGCCCAGACATTGAAAACGAAAAACAACAAAAATGGACTCTGAACGAGCACGTCAATCCATTTAGCCGACTCGACTGATTAAGTCGGCTTGGATTAGCTGCATTATTAGTCAACTTGGCTAATTTTAGTGACGTGTCACTTGACCTGACACAGGTAACTCATTTAGCTCACGTGAGGTCGGATTAGTTTTCTAGACCAACGAAATCGCTTGACGTGCCCACTCAGTCGATATTTCATTGCAAAACGGAAAAAAAAAAAAAAAAATCAAAAATGGAAGCGATGAAGACGAAGATCCGAGATGGACAACAGTGAGTGGCAGTCTAATACAAGTGAAAACTTGGAGGGTCTCTTACACACTAGTACGAGAAAGATTGATCGGTTTAGCTATCTACCGGACTATATAATACATCCACAATCTCAATTTTTGTCGTGGTAGCTTCCTTAGTTCAGTTGCTTTTCATGGTTTTGTGACTCATGTTTTACACCATCACCGATTGGTATGTGAGGTGTCAAATTGTGAGTAGATATATGAGGTCGGTGAGATAAATCATTATTAATGTGTATTTATTCACAATTTAACACCTCACATGCCACACATGTAGTGGGGTAAAAAATATGGGATGTTTAGCATTATTGTTAATTAATTAATTTAATCATGGTCTTTTAATCTCTTTTGAATCCACAAACAAAACAAAAAATTAAAAATTAGGCTTTAACATTGGGCTAATTTTAGCCCAATGTTACTGATTAGTGAGTATGGATTTATATTATTTATGGTGAATATAGATGGTGGATTTATTTAGTTATTTATAATATTATTATTATTTTTATTATGGGAAGAGATTTAAATTTGAGATACCATAAAAAAATACCCTGACCCGACCACATATGTATTGCCGTATAGATGACAGCTTGGTAATCGGCCTACACGGAGAATCGGGTGATGTCCTACCATTTGATTCTAGTTGGTATACCAATTGTGTTATAATTGTATAGTCGACACACACCATCTACATTTATGTTGAAATTTTATTTTATTTGATTTTAACCCTAGTGTAAAGTCGCATAAAATAAAGAGTATTATGATTTATTATTCATAAATAACTGTGTTACTATTTTTTAATTTAATTTTGCTTGCTCCATTGATAACAATATTTCATATGATTAAATAATTGGTTCCTATGAATTATTTATATGTGGTGGTCTCCTGTGAATTTATACTGGTTGGCGTACCAAACATGTTATCTTCTTTATGGTCCATATTCCATTTACATTATCTTATATATTCGAAATAGTCAAAATTGTTTCTAGGGGTGTAGCTCAATTGGTAGATTGATGAGTTTGGGGCTTGAACAAATCACTACCAAGTCAATGGCTCGAATCCTACCAATGACAAAAGTTTCGTAAGAAATACCTGGTCTAGATAAGTGGGTAGATAGTGTAATATATATGTTTATATAAATAGTCAAGACTATAATGTAATTTGAGCAGCTAAAAAAAAAAAAAAACCCTATAATGTAATGTCTAACTAATAAAGAGCGTTGTTACATGATATTCCTTCTTCGTATATAAATGTGTCTATTTTTAAATTTATTTTTAATTTTTTTAAATCTTGATAAATGTAGAATGTTTCATGGGATTTGATAAAGTATAATAAATGACAATTTAAGCTGCGATGAGATAAGATGGAGTCTTGGTGTATGGTGGGTTGGGGACTTGGGGTATTTGGTCCCACAGAAATTATTTTATTCGCAACAAGAATATTAAGGGGCTGTCCGGTACTGTTTTTAGGGAGTGTTTTTGTTTTTGTTTTTCAAATCAAATTTCAAATACGCGTCCTTTACCGTTTTCCATTTTGTTTTCCATTTTATTTTCCAAAACAAAAACAAAAACAAAAACAACAACATTGTTAAAAGTGAAAAATTTCCAAAATAAGTTTGGGATGTTTTTCATTTTGTTTTTCGTTTTGTTTCTCACTTAAAATAAAAAACTCAATTTTTTTTTTCTTTTTTTCTTTTTTTCATCTACTTCTCTGATCTTCACAGAGCTACTCTTCCTCTTCTTCTTCTTCTTCTTCTTCCCTTCTTCTTCCCCGATCTGCCGCCGACCCCTTCCTCTTCTTCTTCTTCTTCTTCTTTTTCCCTTCTTCTTCCCCGAGCTGCCGCCGACCCCTTCCTCTTCTTCTTCTTCTTCTTCTTCCCTTCTTCTTCCCCGATCTGCAGCCGACGCCGACCCCTTCCTCTTCGTCTTCTTCTTCTTCCCCGATCTGCCGTCGACCCCTTCCTCTTCTTCTTCTTCTTCTTCTTCTTCCCTTCTTCTTCCCGATCTACCGCCGATCCCTTCCTCTTCTTCTTCTTCTTCTTCTTCTTCCCTTCTTCTTCCCTTCTTCTTCCCTTCTTTTTCCCGATCTGCACCGATCTCTTCTTCCTCTTTTTCTTCTTCTTCTTCCCTTCTTCTTTCTGATCTGCTTAAGAGAGGAAATCTGAAAATTTTCTAAAAAATTTCCAGATTTCCAGATTTCCTTTGTTGTTTGTAAACCTGTATGACTCTTTTTTTTTTTGGTTGTTGTTTCCAGGACTTGTTCTTGAGATTTTCACATAAAATAAAAAAAACATGTTCTTGATATTCCTATTTTAGGTGTTGCTGACAAATAAAATAAAATAAAATAAATAAAATTCAACTCAGTAATTATGGTCTGTAAAATGATACCAGACGCGTTTTTTACGTTTTCATATTCGGAATCCAGCTTTCAGGAAATGTTACCAGACGCGTATTTGGATTTCGAAACTGAAACCAAAAACACTGTTTTCATTTTCATTTTTATTTTCGAAAAACAAAAACAAAAACAACCTTTGAAAAACGTTACAGGACGGGCCCTAAACCTCCTTTGATTTTACTTGATTAGGTCTTTGATTTGCTTACAGAATTTCACAGCTCTTCCAACATTGCTCCTAATAGAAGCATCTTTTTAGGTCAGTCTAATGCAAAGGTGGCTTGGTTAACCCCTCCTTCTGAAACTCTTAAGCTCAATTATGATGCGGCTGTCAAAGATGGCTCTCCTCATATAGGAGTAGGGGCTGTTATTCGTGATTCCACTAGTAAGGTGGTTGCGGCTTTGGCAAAGTCTTTGGTTGGTAATTTTTCTGTAGAAATTGGTGAATTTCTTGTTATTAGGGAAGGCCTTTGCCTTACTAAGAGGTTCCAGTTGAAAGTCTCTTGGGTGGAAAGGGACACTACGAATGTGGTGCCTGGGAACCTAAGTAACAAATTGATAAACAGCGATATCAGGGCCTTACTTGCAGAAGTTGGAGTTGTTAACCGTCTTGCCATTCCTAGAGCCAAGGCCTAGGAACTTGGTGGCACGTACTCTAGCTTCTGTGGCCTTTTCCTCCAGCGAAGAGGTTGTATGGCTTGGTGCTACTCCAACCTGTGTTTCTTCTATGTTATAATGGGTTCTTGTTTTGCTGGATTGTGTTTTATTTTTAAAAAAAGACAATTTAAATTATCTATTAATTTGATGATTTTGATGCATGTCCTTTTTAGCTCCAATGTTTTTTCCTTTCATGTTTATGATAGGGAGTTTAAATTCCACCATACTCGATTCGCAGTTTGTGTGTTAGTTTATGGTTTAGTCCTTATGGAAACTATGTGTTATTCTAAAGACTATAGATATCCTCCAGTTATCGGAGGAGTGCTATTCAAACTCATGTATTGCTTAAGTCCAGGACCCCGTTATCTCAGAATTACCAAAGTAAATTTTCTAGTAACTCATGTATTGTTTAAATCTCTACTCGATCTCGATAAGTCTCTTAGAGCATCTCCAACAAGGCTCCATATATTTTCCTTAGATTTAGGGAGTCAGTTGTACTTTTTACGAATAAGGAGCCATATAAGGAGTGAATATTCCAACAAGCCTTCCTAAAAAATGGCTCCATATTATTATTTATTTATTTTTAAATAAAAAAGAAATATTATTATTTTTAAATAAATTTAAAATGTTATTATTTGGGTTAAAAAAAAAAAAGAATTTAACGGTGGCTAGCTGTTGGAAATAATAAAATGGGATAATGCTTGGGTACTGACTGGTCAGTACCCGAGGTGTTAACCATACCACTCATTGTTTGCCACGTAACCCAAAGTAAGGAGAAACATGGAAAAAGCAAAAAAGTTTTGCCACGTGGCAACACCCCATTTGGGTGGTTTGGTGTGGTCAGTATAGCTTGGGTACTGACTAGTACCCAAGCAATTTCCATAATAAAATGTATGTAAAAAGATGAATTATTTAGGTTTAAATAAAAAGAATTTGGGTTAAATAAAAAATAGGGAGAATGAATTTGGACCATTGGATATGAATGATGTGGACTCATCTTGACCACCCATTTCATTTAAGGGGTGATAAAAAAATGATAGAAAGGATATCTTTCCTCCCTACATTTGAGTAGCCTTTGGCCGAAATAAATTTTAGGAAGTGGGATATGGAGCCTATTGGAGCACATTCCGGTTCATCCCCCTAAATATAGTTAAGGAGGTTGTAAATTCCGACCTAGTGGGAATGCTCTTATATATCTTAAGATTGACTGATTGATATTTTATACCGAGTTAGATTCTGACCTAAAGAAGTCTCGGTTTTAACCCTTATGTTAGATTTTTAATTTTTTAATTGATATATATATATATATATAGTTGTGGCCTAGTGACTAAAAGTCCTATCTAGTAGAGTTTATTTTTGCTCACCCCCTTTCAAGGGGATAAGCATTACCCCCTCCCATACACATGACATGTGTCTATGAAAATTGTCTAAAAATTTATTCCTTTATGACATATGTCATCTATTTAAGAATGGGGTAATGGTTGAAGGGGAGACAAAATATCCTCTATCAAGTATCCAACCATCTATAATGAAGTTAGTTGGGGCCCGCAGTTATCCATTTCTTGAGCCTGCCGTTCAAATGAGTTGACACGTGGCTTCCCGCCTCTCCCTAATCATACATATTTGAGATTCGGGTAGTGGCCCACCAGGAATGCCACTACTGTTCCAGCACTTGCAAAAACACGTGGCGTATAATCGACGCTGCTGCTTTCTCCGTCTCTTCTTGACAGAGAGAAAAGAAAAATCATAGAATCTCCATCGTCAAATGCTGGCGGCCGCCGTACTTCATCATCCGGTCGGTCCGGTTTCGTCGACACTAACACTCACTACACCACTTTCAAAGTCGAAACTCGTCTTTCTCACTTCTTCTTCTCCCAAACCAAGAAAAACGCTGCGTTTTAGCTTCTCTCATCGGTCGATCAAGTTCAAAGTCCAGGCGGCCACGAAACAAAACTCTGAATTAAATAATCAGAACAGAAGACCAGGTACTTCGATTAACCATTCATTTATGTTTAGAATTTGAGTTATTTTTTATTTTTATTTTTTATTTTTGTTAAATTTTGAATTACAGAAAATGAAAATTCGTCGTTACGTGCTCGAAAAGACATGGAAAACGGTTTCGATATTGGATGGTTACCTGCGTTTCCTCATGTATCAATAGCTTCAATGTCCACTTTTATATTTGGTTATCACATCGGGTGAGCGTCTGTTTATCATTTGCAATGAAACTGGTATTTGAAATTTCACTAGTGTTTGATACATTATTACGATTTATTTGGTACTGGTGCAGATGATTGATAAATTGATAAAATTGGAAATTTATAATTGATGTACTGGTGTAGATGATTGAATTCTACAAGTTTTAGAATGGATGATTGTTCCGACAAGTTCGATTTAGATTTGAAAAGAGCTTCTTGTTTTGGGTTTGCTATGTGTGTGTTTCAGGGTCATGAATGGTCCGATTGTTTCAGTTGCGCGGGAACTTGGTTTTGAAGGGAATCCGATTCTTGAGGGGCTTGTGGTGAGCATATTCATAGTAGGTGCGTTCATTGGAAGCATAAGCTCAGGTTCGATAGTAGATAAACTTGGTTGTCGGCGCACTTTCCAAATTGACACGATACCATTGATTCTTGGTGCAATTATAAGGTGATTGATATTGATAATGAAAATCATACGTAGGGTGGATGTTTTTGACACCTCCCATCTTCATGCATTTTATGGTGAGATATACAGGACGCTTCATGTTATCAACTGTAAGCCTTTTTGGAATCTAGTTGGCATAAGGGTTAGATTTGTTTTTCAAAACCTAATTTCGATGCTTACCACAAATTCCAATATCGTAAGTGTTTTTCATGAGTGCAGGTTAACGTGTTAGTTCTCATATTGTGATAAGTTGAACAAAATCACTGTATTTACTCATAAAAAGATGTTTGTGTCTTCATGTTGCTCAAAGCCGTGTTTTATATTAGTATTCTCGTTTGTTCACATGATTGGGATTAGCTCCTTAGGTCTTTTCTGTGTACCAACTTAACTTTCTTAAGGCATATAGGAAAATCTAACTTTCATGGGGTGCATAGAGAGTTTAAATACATCACTGTACTTCAAGTTTAAATGTGATGGAGTTCTGGTACCTTTCACTCTGTTCTTGTTGATGCATAACATTTATATCACAAATTATGGCTTCTTTGATCTCAGAACACTTTTTTTTTTTCCTTTTCAATTTTTTTTTTTTTTGATGATTTACTTCTTTGAAATTTTATCAGTGCACAAGCCCACTCCTTGGATGAAATGCTATTGGGAAGATTTCTTGTCGGCATTGGTATTGGTGTGAACACAGTTCTTGTTCCAATTTATGTCTCAGAGGTACTACTTGATAGTAAATGTGCTGAACCTGAATTACTTGCAATTCCATATGTACCATGTAATGCCAACAATTTCAATCTTAGTTATAATGTTTACTAGAGAATGGGACTAAGTGAAATTTAAACCTCCTCTAATCTTTTCATAGTGGCCATCATTCCTGTCAACCTAAGCTTGATCTGTTAAATTATTATATTAATCATATCAACTGAATTTATACATGAACACAAATAATATAATCCCGGACCTACTAATTTCATGTTTTTTCTTAGTCACGAATTACTACCTCTAATAATAAGCATGAAATAGTAATAAATTGTAAAAGTGTAATTAATTGGCATATTACCAAGTGCTGAACAAATGTGATTGAAATATTCTGTAACGTATGTTACTTAGTGCTTTATAATATAACTAAAGTTCTATGTAGGTACAACTGTTTAAAGTAGAAGATTTGCTAGTACTTGTAGAGGTATTTGTAAAATGTTGTAGCCTATATGGTTCAGCATCATTTAAGTGTTGTTTGTGGGTGTTTTGCGCATTTTGAAAATTTTATTACAAGTTGATAAATGAGCTGCTAGAGAAACTTAAAAAATTAAGCTTACAAGAATGAAAAACGCAGTTTTACAAAGTGCAGCCAAACAACTAATTATCATTGAAGAGGAGCTTCTTCCTTTTAAAACAGCTCATTTAACTCTTTTAGGAACCATGTCAAATACAAGCTACATGTAGGCTTCTGTAACTTCATAGGTGGTAGGATATTCTTGTTAAAAGTGACTAAATGTCTGATCATGCAAACATAAGAATTAGGTTGCTTCTTAATTCTTATTTAGTGTTGAAGATTGTATTGTGGGCACACTTACTGCATCCTCTGTGGCTGTGGAGGGAGGATGTTGAGCATCTGATTGAAATTCCGTTTGCTTATTTGTTTCCTGGTATTTTTCTTTGTTTTTTTAGGTTGCTCCAACAAAATATAGAGGTTCATTGGGGACCGTGTGTCAGCTTGGTACATGCCTTGGGATTATTGCATCACTGTTTCTAGGAATTCCTGCAGAACATGATCCACATTGGTGAGATTCTATTCATAGTATAATCTGTCATTTCCTTGAGATTCTGAACATGAACATGATCTGCGTCATTACCTTGAGAGACTAACATACTAGTTTCAGTTCATAGTTTAATCTGTCATTTCAGACAGTCTTATGTACTGATATCTTTTTGAGAGGCACAGTATTGAATTTAACTTGAATACTTGATCATGATAGGTTTTTCTGTTTTTGTGGCAATGACTAAAGCTTAAGCTTTCTTCATGAGAGAGGCCACAATGAATATGCCATGTAAAACTGGAGTCTATATGTTTTATGTGAATATTTCATGAAATTTGTTATATGTTACCTGCATATCTATCCAATTTATTATAAGATGTATTACTAGGAAGGGCAGATAACTGAATATTAGAAGTATCTGAAAAACATTAGGTATAGAGGAAGTGAGTCTGATAGTAGTTGCATATGATATTAACACTGTTCCTGCTCTTAAAGCTTTAAGTTATGTGCATATGGAAAATGTTGGGATGTTATTTTGATTGGAAATCCATTTAGAAGCTGCACATACTATCTAGTCACTGACTTTAAGGCGTCTTTCAGTAAGATTTCATTCTAAAATGTAACTCTTTAGAAGTTTTCAAAGCTGAATTTCAAGAGATGTGTGCTGTCAGTTGCAATGGAGGAATTCCAAAGTTTTATATTGTTGTTATATTCTACCTGCATGCATTGATATTTTATAGTGCCATATACACTGGAGTGAGAGAGGTTCATGCTAATGTTAGCATTTAATAAGAAATGTATTTCAGGTGGAGGACAATGCTCTATATAGCAAGTATCCCTGGTTTTGTTATTGCTCTTGGTATGCAGTTTGCAGTAGACAGTCCTCGCTGGCTATGTAAAGTATGGTTCTTGTTCACTTGTTGATACAAAATGACTAGTTTTGTTTCTTCTGAAAATATGTCTTATGGTTTTCTGTAGGTAGGGATGTTAGATGATGCCAAAGCAGTGATCCGCAATCTCTGGGGAGAATCTGAAGTTGACAAAGCAATTGAAGAATTTCAGTCTGTCATCAAGAATGATGGTAGTGATTTAGACATCCAATGGTCGGAACTCCTTGAGGAACCGCACTCTAGAGGTTGCATCAATGTGTTTTATGATTGTTGCGTCTGTGGTGTATTTGTTTAGCAAGAATCATAGTTTATGAAATAGCTTTCATGTTTTGTTCAATATAGTTTTCATAAACAGCATATACCCATATTTAAATCCTTAGTTTCAGGATAGGATTTCTTTGTGTTGTAGGCTTGTAGCATAACAGTTTGTTTTATTCCTTTTGTATGGTGCAGTTGCCTTGATTGGAGGTGCCCTTTTTGTACTTCAACAGTTTGCTGGCATAAATGGAGTCCTTTATTTTTCATCATTGACTTTTCAAGATGTTGGAATTACAAATGGTGCTTTAGCAAGCTCATTTGTTGGACTTACAAACTTTGCAGGTTTGAGATCTGAGAAATATTGTGAATGCGTTTGTAATAAGTTGAATTGTGCCTTTTTTTCTTGATATGGCCTCTTTAACTTTGTCAACCGGTGCACATCTCCAGGCGCACTCTGTTCATCTTACTTGATCGATAAGGAAGGCAGACAGAAGCTTCTAATTGGAAGTTACTTGGGTATGGTGAGTAATCACATTGCTTATGCTTAAAATTGAACTTGTGATGGGGAAATCACTGGTAGTGGATTCCATCAACCTCCTCCGACCCTCTGTTCTCTATAAGAAGAGTGAAATCTGATTTTACACGGTTTTGATCAGTACATTCTGTGACATTGGCTGTTTATTTGCAGGCAATATCAATGTTTCTCATAGTTTGTGCCATCAGTTTACCATTGGACCAAGATTTCAGTAACAATTTATCAATAATTGGAACATTCTTGTAAGCATCTTTTACTCGCTGATTCTTTTTCAACAAGACAATGTAATACTTATACTTAGCTACCTTGGCTGTTTTTCCTTGAGCTACTTCAGCTCCACTCGAGTGGTAAACTTGGAATAATTTTTACTTTCATTGAGCAGTTAAATTGGTCCACTAATATAAAAGACGAAATCATTTCTAAAGACTACGGGTCAACTTGTTTCTAATAATAATCTGGACAAATCGATTGATGTGTATCTCTGTGTGCATTCTGACAGGTATATATTCTCCTTTGCAATTGGGGCTGGACCGGTAACTGGTCTCATTATACCAGAACTTAGCAGCAGCAGGACACGTGGGAAGATCATGGGGTTTAGTTTCTCCGTTCATTGGGTATAATATTGGTTTGCTTCAACTCACTCATGAAAGCTAATACTGCCATTTTACAAATTGTAACTTTCATCATGATGTCTAGATTCTAATAGATGGCTAAAAACAGCATAAAATCCCACTCTTCACGTGTTCTGAAAATCCCAACAAGATTGTAGTCTTTTTCTATCTTCTCTGGTTTGTGATGCTCCTGCTGAATTCTCTCACACATGTACGGTGCTTTGATTCAGGTTTGTAATTTCTTGGTGGGTCTGTTTTTCCTCGACCTAGTGGAGACATTTGGAATTGCTCCTGTTTATGCTGGTTTTGGCAGCGTTTCCTTCTTGTCAGCATTGTTCACTTACTACTTTATAGTGGAAACTAAAGGAAGGTCTCTTGAGGAAATAGAAATGTCTCTGAACCCAAATTTACGAGGAGGCGGAGGTAAGTAACTGACCGGTTCTGATTCCAAGTCTAGGAGAGAACCACAGAAGATGAAGAATTGCAATGCTTGAGCTTAGTTGCCACTTGCAGAGATGTTATATGCTTGAAAGATTACTGGTTTCGACAACGAAGATTTTTGGCTGGTGATCTTTGATGTTGCTGCAATCTCCTGATTACTTGTAAGTTCTTGGAGAATTAATGCTTCAAATTCACAGGAAGATAAGATGACCTTTTCCTTTATTTATTTATTTATTTTTTTTTTAGCATTCTTTCAATGTTTGTATATAGAATCGCATTTTTATAACCTTTGTAAACAATGAAGAATGAGATGTTTCCAAAATGTAATTGTATTCTTACATATTAAATTTTGAAATAAAAAAATTAAAAAAATTTCCTCAAAGTAACACCATGCAATGTGGCTTGGTATATATCGGTATATATAATTTTAACTCTTTTATCATATAAAGAATTTTAATAATGTCTAAATTTTGTGTCGAAATGATGTTGCGTTATTATAATTGTGGTAGCCAAAAATGGTTCATAGACCTAAACATGGAAAAGCCCAGGTCTTTATGATAAAACCAATCCAGGCTCACGCGCAACGGGCCGACCTAAGGCTTATACCATTAAGACCTGGTAACCTGAAATCAAGTCAAACGTCAGTTTCATAAAACAAGTAACGTCTGATTCAAAGAGGATTTTTCTCCAAAAATCTCTCCTATAATCAAACCACTACCAAGTGAACGTTAGGGAGGTGATCTTGGCCTATAAATAACAGAGTTCAGTCACACTCATTCCAGCCACCTGAATTCGATCTGAATCATAGCAACAAGTCGCGTATAACCATTGCTCAGCCCAAGCACACCAAAGGCTAATAATCTAACCCCCATTTTTATTGTTCTCTTCTATCTTTGCTTTCTTCTGTTGTTATTTTGCAGATTCGATCAAGGAGACAACGAACTTCGTTCGATGTAGGCCAATTGAGGAGACGACATCCCCTATTCAACCAAGTTACCTTAGGCCTAACACAGATCCGACCCGATCCACATAATCTATTCATTTAGATTTGCATGGAATGCTTTGACAGTAACGACTCTTTCAGGACAGGACACACATAGAAGACCAAAACGACTTAATTGGTTGCAAGTTGTGTGCCTATAAATTAAAGCACCTCCCTTCTACTGGCTAGTAAAACAAAATATTGGTTAGTTTTAAACATGATGATTATTCTCCCTAAAATTGTATCCTACATTAATATGATCCAACGATTCATAAAACAGGATACGCTAGGTAAATAACAATGTTGCACATAGATTACAAAATTACGAAGTATACTAAAATGAAATAGCCTTCGAGGGAGTGAGTTCGTGAAAATGTGAATTTTTTTGCTAACTTTTTAATTACAAGGTTTCTTCTTGAATTCTTGCAATTAGCAAATAGTTGCCTCTCAGCAAATTTACAGAGAAAAGTGCTGTAAATCTATTGAGAGTATGTTGATCAGTTTTGGAAATATATAAAATCTAATACAAGTTTCTTTAAATCACTCCATGCAGACTATTTGGGTTGCAAGATCAGAACCAGCATGTAACTTCGTAAGAGCATTTTTACAAATATTCATTCTTTCTTGAAATCAAATGACATCGGAGGCTTATATATTTCTATCTGATTGTATTTACTGAGGTGTCAAATCGTAAGTTGATACATATTAATGATTATCTCACCCACCCCATGTATCCACTCATCATTTGACATCTCACATGCTACATGTGTTGGGATGAAAAATGTGGGATTTTAGGTGGGATATGTAGAATTACTGTTTATCATATCTATAATGTTAAACATCCCACCTAAAATCCCACCTTTTTCATACTACCACATGTGGCATGTGAGGTGTCAAATTGTAAGTGGATACATATTAATGATGATTTATCTCACTTACCCCATATTTCCACTCACCATTTGACATCTCACAGGATGAAAAATGTGGGATTTTAAGTGGGATGTGTAGCATTACTGTTATTATATATATATATATAGCTTCTCACCTATGTACAAACCCTTTGATATAAGGTTATATACAAACCTATTTATCGGCCTTAGGTTAGGGCCATAATATAACGTCGATCCATTAATCTAACATCACGCATGCACATTATTGTCATTATATATTGCTTGCAATGACAGAAATTTTAAGTCGTCGAAGCCTAACTTATTAAGAGAAAAATCTTCAAATCTTCTTTTTTTTTTTCTAGAAACGACACACATAATAACTTGACTTGAGACTAAAGAGTGATCAATTGGTCTGGGATCCTTTTCTAGTCCAATATTGTTCTTTCATGCATGGCTATTTATTAACAAGAATTACCATGTGTATTTTTCTCAATTACCTCTGTTAATTGACACATAGAAGACCAAAACGAATTGGTTCCAAGTATTATTTCAACTTACAATACTAAAACAACATATTAATCCAACATCATGCAATGCGTATTATTGTCATCATTTATCACTTGCAATAACCAAGAAATCTTGAGTCGTCGAAGCTTAACTTATTAGGAGAAAAGTCTTCAATGCATCGTGGAGTTTGTATGCACCATATGCAACAATATCTTATCTTAAATGAATATTTCCACTTAATAAAAAATCTTGGAAATTTTTTTGGAGGATATAAATCGAAGAGACAGACATCACGAACAAGTTAAAAGTCTAAATGTAAAGCAGAAAATTTTAAAACAATTACTATCACAGGTCTTGGAAACAAATCTAACAAATCTTTGCCTGCATTGGTGGACGACCACAAAAACACGATTTTTTATTTTATTTTTATTTCTGGATACGATAAATGATGACAATAATACAACATATTAAAAGTCTAACATCGTGCAAGCATATTATTGTCATTATATATCACTTGCAATGACCAAGAAATCTTGAGTCATCGAAGTCTAACTTATTAGGAGAAAATTCTTCAATGTACCGGGGAGTTCGAATGCAACATATCCAACAATATCATATCTTGAATGAATATGTCCACTTAATAAAAAATTTTGGAAAATTTTATGGAGGATACAAATTGAAGAGACAGACATCAACACTACAAAAAAAGTGACATATAGTGACACATTTTTGTGTGACAAATTTCAAATGTATCACAGTAGGTATTATTTTGTGACAAATTATATCATTTGTCATTATGTTTTTATTCAATTTAGACTTTTAAAAAATAATTGTCACAGTTAGTTAAAAGCAACTTGATAATTTGTGACAAATAATATAATTAGTCACAAATTACCCTATAAAAAAGGAAATATTTTATTTTATAAATAATTAGGTTTTTAAAAGGCATCAGAATCAATAAATTTTATTTTATTTGGAAGAAAACAAAAAAGCCACAATCGTGGTGTTGTTATTTTTTTTTTCCTTATTTCATCTTCATATGTCTCTTGGTTCTCCCTTTGTCACTGCTATATCTAGATTTTCTCTTTATTTTCTCTTTTCCTTAAACACACTTTTAGGTTTGAAACTATGATTCATCCGTAGAAATCATCAGTATTGTAGAGAAAATTCTGTCTTGATAGAAAAAGGTAAGCTTTTCTTCATTTGATTTTTTTTATTTATTATATATATATATATATATTAGGATTTGTTATCTTTTACTTGTTTTTCAGGGTCGGAATTTCAAATTCGAGTTTCATATAATAAAAGTTTCTTTGAATAAGATATATTTTTTTTATGTAGAATTATATATATATATATATATGTTTAGGGATGTTTCTTAATTTTAATTTTTTTTTCTTTAGTTTCTCTTTTCCTTAAAAACACTTTTTAGGTTTGAAACTGTGTTTCATATTTAGAAGTCACCAAGACCGTAGAGAAAATTTTGTCTTGATAGAAAAGGTAAGCTTCTCTTGATTTAATTTTTTAGGGTTTGTTTTCTTATACTTGTTTTTTAGGGTCAGAATCTCAAATTCGAGTTTCATATATTGAAAGTTTCTTTTAACAAGGTATGTTATATATATAATTATATATGTGTGTTTAGGAATGATTCTTAACTTTAATTTTTTTTAAATTTTTTTTTCAGGAACCCATAATTATTATTTCATGATTTATAGTTGTTTGTTCTTATATTTTCACAATACATGATATTTATCCGTTGATGTGCATACTAACTGTTTGATTAAGTGATTTTTATGGAATAACCAATTGTTTGATGCAGCATTGAAAAAACAAAATTATATCTTATTAAGGTGTTAATAATATACTTTCATCTATTGTAGTTTATATCTAGGTGAAAAGTTTATTTCTATCTTTTCATTTACGAAAGTGTTCTAGTATTGAGGCTTGAAGAATCTTCATCATGGTTATTTGGATATAATTGATGTAATGCATTTATCTCAAAATTTGTAGCAAATTGGTGTATGTACACTAATAATTTTGTAATATATATATTTTTTTCACTTTCTTTTTTCTTTTTCTTTTCTTTCTTGTGTTCTGATTATCAATTCCTTATTGTACTTTTTGTATTTAAGTTTACTTGTAGTTAATAATAATTGAATGGACCATTATATTAATTTTGATTGAATTTGTAACTTGTTATCTTCTTGTTAATTGTCACTAATTTGTGTAAAACAAATATAATTTTCATATGGTTAACTGTCACTAGGTTTGTGTATAGTGACAATACTTAAATAATTAATTATTGATAAGGTTATGTATAGTGATACAATTAAATATCGATAAAGTTATGTATAGTGACACAATATTTAAATAATTAATTATCAATAAGGTTATCTATAATGACACAATTAAATATTGATAAGGTTATGTATAATGACACAACATTTAAATAATTAATTATTGATAAGGTTATGTATAGTGACACAATTAAATATCGATAAGGTTATGTATAGTGACACAATATTTAAATAATTAATTGTCACTAAGTTCGTGAATGATGACACAATTTTAAAACAATAAATTGTCAGTAAGAAGATGTATAGTGACAAAATCTTCAAACAGTTAATTGTCACTATATATAAATTTAGTGACACAATTTTTATTTTATCACTAATTAAGGTCGAGTGATAATATGTCAGTAAAAGTTATGATTCGTGACAAGTACCAAAAAATTGTCACAAATACTTTTAGTGACGGGGGCAAAAGTGACGAATTTTTAATGACACTTTTTTTGTCACAATATTGAAATTGTGACAATTTCTTTACTTTGAGTGACAAATAATTTTTGTCACTATATGTCACTTTTTTTGTAGTGCAAGAACAAGTTAAAATCTTTGGCTGCATTCGTTGACGACCACAAAAACATTATTATTATTATTTTTTCTGGATACGATAAACATAATGACTTGACTTAAAAGTGATTGGTCGTCCGGTATCCTTTTCTGGTCCAATTTTGTTCTTTCATATATTGCTATATATCAGCAATTAACTAGAACCGGATGTACTTTTATCTGTTACCTCTATTAATTAGCATATTTGATATGATCATCAAAAACATAAGTCTTTTGCTGTAACCAATAAATCTTAATTCATCCAAGCATAACTAATTAGATTATCTCTAAACTCATTTACTAATCAAATTAAAGCAAAACAAACTTCATTACTAATTTGTGATTATGGTGTTTAGTACTCACAGTTAAGCTAATTAACATGTCTAGATCTAAAATAAAATTTAAAAATAAAAATAAAAAATCTCATCATTTTGATTAGTTATAACCAAATAAATTTCAGACATGATTCAACTTCACAATCTCATTGACAGAGACTCAACTTAAGTTCACTTCCCAATTGATAAAAGCACTCTCGGACTCACGGTTAAGCTAATTAACAGCAAGTCTGAATCTGTTAAAAAAAAAAAAAATCTCATCATTTTAATTAGAACCAAATTTCAAAGATTAAATCTTTTTTTTTTATTTTGAACTCCCTTTTAAGGATTAAATTCGTGGGAGCTAAATTACAATTACTTTGACAGGCATTTGGCTTTTAAAAAAAATATTTGGGAGTTGTGGAAGAGGATATTTTGATAGATGTTTAACTTCTGTCATCTCTGTGTATTCGTCACGGTCCACCCCAATTACTCTTATATCTATCGACCCTTCAGCTAGCATTATATCATCGATTTATACATAGTATTGATCGAAGATATTATAAGATCATTTGTGAAGTAATTTTTTCTTTTTTGTTTTTTTTGAAAAGAAAAAAAAAAAACAAAAAAAAAAAAATTACTTCACAAAAAGTAATTTTTTCTTTGCTGTTTTCTACTAATTAGTAACTAAAGGAGCATTGAAGGAGAACCAAATCCAGATGATTTTTTTTCTCAACTACCTTCTGTTGTACGTTCTAATAAATTAGGGTAATTGATATAATCAATCGATTGTATGCAAAAGTCTTATCTCTAAGGTAATCTATCCAACATCAACTACATTCAAGTCTTTTGCTATAGATGAGATGAGGTTGGTCCCATCTCATGAAATAGACGGTGGATCACCAAATCCATTTTTAAATTTAATTATTATTTTTTTATAT
This sequence comes from Acer campestre, assembly GCA_954870605.1. Lineage (NCBI taxonomy): Eukaryota > Viridiplantae > Streptophyta > Magnoliopsida > Sapindales > Sapindaceae > Acer > Acer campestre. The sequence continues at coordinate 3,028,389 of OX940803.1, read as the reverse complement.
GGTGGTGATCCAATCTAGATCTCCCCTTATGGCCTTATTTTGTTATTTTTTTTTAAAAAATAATTAAATATTTAGTGAAGGGTATCAGAGTCATTTTACCATTTTTTTAACAAAAAAGTTGACAGAAAGACTACTTTTAACAATACGCGAAACCAGTGTACCAAAAAATGATATACCTCAAACTAGATGAATGTTTTTGATAATATCCCTCTATAATCTATATATCTATATATATATAGGGTAATTACCAATTATAGGTCCTGGACTTTTTTTAAAAAAAAATTTCAAGTTGTTTGTGATTTTTACAAAAGTGATCAAATTGATCCTTACATTTTTCCCGAGTATAAAATTAGTGAGGAAAAATGTGAGAACCAATTTAGTCATTTTTATATAAGTCACAAACAACTTGGAATTTAAAAATAAAAAATCAAGGATCTAATTGGTAATTGTCCTCTACTTAAAAGACAAAAGTTGAGAAGAAAAAAAATTTGTGGATATAAATTCAAGAGAGACATCTAGAACAAGTTAAAGTATCAAAATGTACCAATTACTCTGAAAATCCAGTGTGATTGCAAAGCCCAGTTAAAATCTGGAAGAAAGATTAATGTCTTTAAAACAACTAAAGAAAGATGATAGAGATTAATGGAGATCAAATAAAGCAGAAAAATTTTAAACAATTACTTTCACTCATCACAGGTCTAACTTGTAAGGTCTTGGTAACAAATCTTTGGCTGTCTGTGGACCGTGGACACCCGCAAAACATGCTTCTTCTTTTTTTTTTTCTAGATACTGACTCACATAAGTCTTTTGTAGTAACCAATAAATCTTAATTCATCGATATCTAACTGATTAGATTATCTCAGCATCGTCAAAATTATCTATTTTTTACTTACAACAAAACCACATAATCCGTAGATCGACCCCGATCCACATAATCCATAGATCGACCCCCTATAATAATCTATTCATTTAGATTTGCATGGAATGCTTTGACAGTAACGACTCTTTCAGGACAGGACACACATAGAAGACCAAAACGACTTAATTGGTTGCAAGTTGTGTGCCTATAAATTAAAGCACCTCCCTCCTACTGGCTAGTAAAACAAAATATTGGTTAGTTTTAAACATGATGATTATTCTCCCTAAAATTGTATCCTACATTAATATGATCCAACGATTCATAAAACAGGATACGCTAGGTAAATAACAATGTTGCACATAGATTACAAAATTACGAAGTATACTAAAATGAAATAGTCTTCGAGGGAGTGAGTTCGTGAAAATGTGAAATTTTTTGCCAACTTTTTAATTACAAGGTTTCTTCTTGAATTCTTGCAATTAGCAAATAGTTGCCTCTCAGCAAATTTACAGAGAAAAGTGCTGTAAATCTGTTGAGAGTATGTTGATCAGTTTTGGAAATATATAAAATCTAATACAAGTTTCTTTAAATCACTCCATGCAGACTATTTGGGTTGCAAGATCAGAACCAGCATGGCAGCATGTAACTTCGTAAGAGCATTTTTACAAATATTCATTCATTCTTGAAATCAAATGACATCTGAGGCTTATATATTTCTATCTGATTGCATTTACTGAGGTATCAAATCGTAAGTGGATACACATTAATGATAATTTATCTCACCTACCTCATGTATCCACTCACCATTTGACAACTCACATACCACATGTGTTGGGATGAAAAATGTGGGATTTTGGGTGGGATGTGTAACATTACTGTGTGTATATATATATATAGCTTCTCACATATGTACAAACTATTTGATATAAGGTTATATACAAACCTATTTATCGGCCTTAGATCAGGGCCATAATATAACATCGATCCATTAATCTAACATCATGCATGCACATTATTGTCGTTATATATTGCTTGCAATGACAGAAATTTTAAGTTGTCGAAGCCTAACTTATTAAGAAAAAAATCTTCAAATCTTCTTCTTTTTTTCTAGATACGACACACATAATGACATGACTTGAGACTAAAGAGTGATCAATTGGTCTGGGATCCTTTTGTAGTCCGATATTGTTCTTTAATGCATGGCTATATATTAACAAGAATTACTAAGTGTACTTTTCTCAATTACCTCTGTTAAACGTAGTTATGTCTTTGCCAGTAACCAATAAATCTTAATTCATCGAACTCTAACTAATCTGATTATCTATTTAACCAATAAATCTACTCATTTACTAATCAAAAATCATAATGAGGAAAAACGAACTTGATTACTCATTGGTGATAACAATATTTACTCACAGTTATCTAGTTAATGACTTAATCTGTATTTTTTTTCTCATCATTTTAGTTCGAACAAAATTTCAAAGATTATATCTTTTTTTTTTTTTTTTTTTTTTTAACTATTAATTACAATTTTTGAACCAGTAGTAGGGAGATACAAGACTCAACTACACAATCTCATCAACGTGGGACAACCTCAATTTAATTCGTCAAAATTATATTTTTCTTTTACTTGCATCCATCAAAACCATATATTATTTAATTTATGAGAGTTAAATATATTTAATTTAAAATACGGGTAGAAATTTAAAATTATATTTGAAGAGAACAAATTCTACCCCGTATCACAAGTTTGACAAAAAATTGTTCTCTTATAATCTTCCAAACCCCATCGCATCTAGAAAACAACATATATGAACATCATGCAGGCACAATTGCACATTAAGGTCATTTTAATTAAATATCAGTAAGTCAATAACCAATTATTGTTCTTTGATAGCTATATGAGCGATTTAGCAAAATCAGATTGACTTTTCTCAGTTACCTCGATCTGTTATATATTCTCAATTAGCATATTTGATATTTCCATCGAAAACAAATTAGCATATTTGATAATTGATATCATCAATTAAGTGCAAAACATAAGTTCATCAAAAACAAATTAGTATATTTGATTATTGATATCATCAATTAAGTGCAAAACATAAGTCTTCTGCAGTAGCCAATAAATCTTAATTCTTCTTTTAAATCGGACTGAACTAGAGGGAAAAAAATATCACAGACAATCATATGACGAAAAACTCCCTAGCAGAACCATATATAAATATAGAAAAAAATAATAATTAAAACACAATAGATGGAAAAGAAAACCGAAAGTAGAGGGGCGCACATACCCTAAAACATTAATTTAAATAGGCACACATGCCTCAACCAAATGCAAAGAAACATGAACTAAAGTAATTAATCAATCTATCCAGATAGATACTGAGCAACACTGTTAGAGATAATCATTAGAGAGAGTAATAATTATCAATATGGAATTAATTCATCAATACCTAATCGATTTGTGATTACAATAATTATTAAAAACGGTTAGGAATCAAATTAATTATATGTGCTTGACACACAAATCTGGAATTAAGTTCCTGTGTATTTTCAACTTAAGTTCACTTTCCAATTAAAATTAATTCTCCAATTAATAAACGCACTCATTGTTAAGCTATTTAACATGCTGTAAAAAAATAAAATAATAAATAAATAAATAATCATCATTTTAATTAGAACCAAATTTCAAAGATCAAATCATTAATTTTTTTTTTTGAACTCCCGGCCTTTTTAAGGATTAATTAATTCGTGGGAGCTAAATTACAATTACTTTAACAAGTATTTGGGTTGAGTCACGCAACATAGACGATGACAGTAACCAATAATCTCTATCAAGATGACGGTAACATAGAAGACCAAAACGACTTGGTTCCAAGTTTTATTTCAACTTACAATACTAAAACAACATATTAATCCAACATCATGCATGCGTATTATTGTCATCATTTATCACTTGCAATGATGAAGAAATCTTGAGCCGTCGAAGCTTAACTTATTAGGAGGAAAGTCTTCAATGCATCGTGGAGTTTGTATGCACCATATCCATCAATATCATATCTTGAATGAATATCTCCATTTAATAAAAAATCTTGGAAAATTTTTTGGAGGACATAAATCGAAGAGACAGACGTCAAGAACAAGTTAAAGTCTAAATGTAAAGCAGAAAATTTTAAAACAATTACTTTCACAGGTCTTTGAAACAAATCTAACAAATCTTTGGCTGCATTGGTGGACGACCACAAAAACATTATTATTATTATTATTATTATTTCTGGATTCGAAAAACATAATTACTTAAATGTGATTGGTCTTTTATCCTTTTTTGGTCCAATTTTGTTCTTTCATATATGGCTATATATCAGCAATTAACCAAAACCAGATATACTTTTATCTATTACCTCTGTTATACGTCCTCTATTAGCATATTTGATATGATCATCAAGAACATAAGTCTTTTTCAATAACTAATAAATCTGAATTCATCCAAGCGTAACTAATTAGATTATCTCTAAACTCATTTACTAATTAAATTAAAGGAAAACAAACTTCATTACTCTTTTTCAATAACTAATAAATCTTGTTATCTTATTGTCAATTACTTTGACAAGTCTTTGGCTTGATTCACACGTATATAGAAGACCAAAACGACTTGGTTGCAAGTTGTGTACCTATAAATTAAAGCAACTCCGTTCTTCTGGCCAGTAAAACAAAACCCTCAGGTGTCTTGCTTGTATGAGATAGAGTTATAAAGAGATTTGTTTTGTTTAATCAATTAAGACGATCAATCATGTGGCTTTCTGTTCCATGTTTCTTCTCTTTTCTGCTCTTTCTCTTCTGCCTTTGTTTTCTTCATCATCTTGCAGTTTCTCTTCATTTTGCTTCTTCAATGATGCAGCCACTCTGTCATGACAATGAGCGTTCTGCCTTGTTGCAATTCAAGCAAAGCTTTCTCTTTGGTAAGTATTATTGTTGGGATCGTTCAGATTATCCTAAAGTTGAATCATGGAAGCTGGAAGGAGGAAATAGTAGTAGTGCTGACTGTTGCTCATGGGATGGCGTCAAGTGCGATGAGGAAACCGGTCATGTAATCAAGCTTGACCTCTCTAGTAGCTGCCTCTATGGTACTATCAACTCTACCTCCACCCTTTTCCATCTTGTCCATCTTCAATGGCTTAGCCTTTCTTATAACATGTTCAATTTCGCTGAAATTCCTGCTACAATCAAAAACCTTTCAAGGCTATCACATCTAAACCTCTCTTGTTCTATCATTTCTGGTCAAATACCACCACAATTGCTAGACCTCCCCAACTTGGTGTCTCTTGATTTATCGGGTAATTATTTTATTTATCCAGGAAACGTAACACGTTATTTAGAGCTTCGAGAGCCAAGTCTTCAAAATCTAATTGACAAGCTAACCAACCTCAAAGTGCTTAATCTTGATAGAGTCGATATCTCCTCCCCCATACCTCTTATATTGGCAAATCTATCTTCATTGACTTATTTATCTTTACAAGGTTGTGGATTACAAGGTGAATTTCCTACCAAAATTTTCCAGTTACCCAACCTTTCTGTTCTCCAACTGAACGGAAATAGCAATCTCACTGGATATCTACCGGAATTTGAAAGGAGCAGTTCCCTTACTGTCTTGGCTATTGGAGATTGCGGTTTTTATGGAACAATTCCATCTTCATTGGGTAACCTCACCAAGCTTGTTCACCTCGATTTCTCTTTTAGCAGTTTTTTGGGTGAGTTGCCTATTTCAATTGGAAATCTTGGTTCTCTAAAAGAACTGCATCTTGAGGGCTACAACTTCTCAGGCCAAGTTTCGTTTTCATTGAGTAATCTCACTCAACTTAATTATTTAGACCTTTCTCAAAGCCATAACAAATTTTCAGGCCGAAATTCTTCATCACTGTCTTGGATTGTTAAGAATACTAAACTCAAGTTTTTATACCTTAGCAATCTCAACTTAGTTGGTGAGATTCCCTTATGGCTCATGAACCTAACACATCTTACTTATTTAGACATGGGTCAAAACCAATTATCCGGCCCAATTCCATCTTTTTTGATGAACATCAACCAGTTGTCAACTCTACATCTGCAGTCAAACCAATTAACCAAAAATATCCCATTCGAAATTAGCAACCTAACCCAATTGATTGACTTGGATCTTTCATCAAATTCATTGCATGGCTCGATTCCTATTAACATTTTTCAACTCAAGAATCTTCAAAATCTTAGGCTGCAATCCAATAACTTGAGTGGCACAGTGGAGTTTGACAGGTTTCTTTCTCAACTCGAAAGATTACAAATGTTATTCCTCTCATCAAACAATCTTACGGTGGTCATGAACAATACCGTTGCTAATACCAATTCTCATAAATTCTCCGGTATAGGATTGCGTTCATGCAACCTTTCAAACTTCCCAAATTTCCTCCGCAACCAAGATTTCTTAACTGTGCTAGACCTATCCTCCAACAGTATAACTGGCAAAATCCCTGGGTGGTTTCTAAATGATTCAGTGCCTTTATTGGTATACCTAAACCTTTCTCACAACCTTTTCATAGGGTTTGACCAATATCCGATTGTTTTTCCAAAATATTTGCGCACTTTAGATCTTAGATCTAATAAACTACAAGGACCGCTCTTAGTTAATCCATCGATGTTCATGTCCGACTATCTTGTTTCAAACAACAAGTTGACAGGGGAAATTTCGCCATTGATATGCAAGTCAAAGCATCTTTATGCTCTTGACTTATCAAACAATAACTTAAGTGGTGTGCTTCCATCATGTTTGGCCAATTTCAGTGATGCCTTATCAATATTAGCATTGCGAAGTAATAAATTTCATGGAAGTATTCCACAAACCTTCATGAATGGAAACAATCTAAAGATGATTGATCTAAGCAACAACCAATTGCAAGGGAGGATTCCAAGATCATTGGTAAATTGTACCAAGCTCGAATATCTTCATCTTGGAAATAATCAAATCATTGATAATTTCCCTTCTTGGTTAGGAAATCTTTCAAAATTAAAGGTTCTTATCTTGAATTCTAACCAACTCCATGGTGTAATAAAAGAACCTGAGACGAATTTTGATTTTCCAAAACTTCAAGTCATCGACCTCTCTCACAATATCTTTACAGGTGAGCTTCCAACAAAACACTTCCAATCTTGGAACGCAATGAAAATTGTCAATGAGAGCCACCTTTCATACATGCATGATGAGATACAACCAACTGTGCGTTATGTCCATTATGCCTTCTACGATATTTCTGATTATGCATACTCGATGACAATTACCAACAAAGGTATAGAGATAATTTATGGAAAGATCCCAAATTTGCTCACTAGCATCATTCTTTCGGGAAATAAATTTGAAGGAGAGATTCCAGTATCTATTGCTAGTTTGAGAAGTCTTAATAATCTCAATCTTTCTCACAATAATCTTGAAGGCCACATCCCATCATGTTTGGGCAACTTAACAGCATTAGAATCATTGGACCTCTCAAGTAATAGGCTGTCAGGATATATTCCCCAACAACTAGCAGAGATCACATACCTTGAAGTCTTTAATGTCTCATATAATCATCTTATAGGACTTATACCACAAGGAAAGCAATTTGATACATTCGATAATAATTCATATCATGGGAATCCTAAATTATGTGGAAAACCTTTGTCGGAGAATTGTGAAACCTCTAAGCCCTCGAAGAAAGAAAACGAAGACTCGGAATCTCCATTCGTGTTTGATTGGAAAATAGTTTTAATAGGGTTTTCAGGTGGACTAATAGTTGGAGTGGTTCTTGGTCAGGAATTCTACATAAGAAAACATGAATGGCTTGCGAAGCTTTTTGGGATGCAGAGCATGAAGAGAAAGAGAGGACGCAAAAATTGAATGTAATTACTAATAATTAGCTTTACTTTTCTTTTTTCTTTTTCTTTTTTAACCTGTATTTCACTGTATTCTTATTTCCTCTGTTGGCATTCCATGCATATGTTTTTCTTACTTTCTCGAATGTAATAGATTTTGGAAGGGTAAGGCTCATTTCGTCCCCCCTTAACTAGGTGTATCTATATTTTCTTTTTTAATAAAGTTTCCCTCGTACCGTCGAGGTTTTACCCAAACAAATAAAACTATATTATATCATACACAATATACAGATTACAGGTTGCTATAATATCATCAATTCATCATTGTGATCAATTCCTTGATAATCTATAGCTAGTAAATCATTTAGGTGCCGTCCTGCAGCATGTTTTCAGCCTGTTTTCGTTTTTGTTTTCCAAAAACGATTTCGAATACGCGTCCTGTAAACCGTTTTTCATTTTATTTTCGAAATACAAAAACAAAATGAAAAACAAAACCAGTATTAAAAGTGGAAATTTTGAAAAACAAAAAAAAACTTGTTTTTGATTTTGTTTTTGTTCCATAATATTAATAATATTTTTTTTTCTTTTTTCTTTTTTCTTTTTCTCTTGAACCAGGTATCATCATCTTCATCTTCTTTCTTCATCATCATCTATCCCCTCCTTCTCGCCGCCGATCATCCCTGCCTGCCGCCGCCTTCCGCCGGTCGCTGCAGCCATCGCCGCCGTCTTCTTCTTCTTCCTCTTCTTTTTCCTCTTCCTCTTCCTCTTCTTCCTCTTCTTCTTCTCCCTCTTCTTCTTCTTCTTCTTCTTCTTCCCGCCGAGATCGGCTCTTCCTCCCGCCGACGAGATCTTCTTCTTCCCGCCGAAATCGGCTCTGCATCTCGCCACCGTCTTCTTCTTCTTCCTCTTCTTCTTCTTCCTATTCTTCCTCCCGCCGATGAGACCTCTTCTTCTTCTTCCTTTTCCTCCCGCCGACGAGATCTGTTCTTCTTCTTCTTCTTCTTCCTCCTCTTCCTCTTCCTCTTCCTCTTCCTCTTCCTTCCGCCGCCGATCGGCGCCGATCTGGTCTTCTTCTGCTTGCCCTTCCTCAAGTCTTCAACAGTAAAAAATGTTTTGATTTTAATTATTTAATAATTTATTTATAATTATTATAATATTAAACAAAATTTAAAAATTGATATTTTGATTTTCGAAAATTTTCGGTTTCCTACCGGACGAGTTTTTTCCGTTTTTATTTTCAAAATACGGATTCCAGCAAATGTTACCAGACGCGTATTCGGAATTCAAAAACAAAACTAAAAACACTGTTTTTATTTTCATTTTTATTTTCGAAAAACAAAAACAAAAAACGGCTTACAGGATGGGCCCTTAGCTTTTAAAATTTAAAACAACATCTCTCTTTATATCTAATGACAATATCGATTTATTTTTTTTATTATTAAAACAAACGTAAAAGACAAATTGTTTATATAGATTAATACAAAAACTTAATTGATCAATTTTAAACATTATTATGTCTTCTATAATTTAAATGAATGGATTGAAGTGATGTCACCTCATTTGGATAACAGTAGAGTAGTATTACCTTAAAAAAAATTATAAAATTTAAAAAATAAAAAATAAAATCCTACCGTATTACTTCTGCCGGTGGGGACCACAATCTGGTGGATCGCCACGTGGACTTCCCATTTGACCGTTTACTTGTCGCTTTCAACAAACTAGAAAAACCATTTCCCTTCCCTCTCTCTCTTTCTCGATGGACACTATGTTATCGTATCCTGTCAAGTATTGTATCTAAACTTCTCTCCCTTTAGGGTTTCGTCTGTTTCTCTTCTCAGCGTGCGAAAAAAATGTCAACGTCGTCGTTGACCGAGACGACCGACGCTGAGCAAGCGGTGGAGCTGATCGTGTGCGACGCATCAGCATCGGATGCCGATGTTGGCGTCGGCCTTACAACCTCCGACGAAATAGCTCCTCTCTTGTCTCAATCTGAGAAGCCCAAGATCAACATTTTCGCCGTCTCGTATCCTCGAAGAAAACCTCGCGTATGTATATACAATCCTACCCAATTTTGTTCGTGTCTCAATTTCGCCTTTGTATTTTTAGCTGCTACGTAGATTTTTTTTTGCAAGTGTTTTGAATTGATAAACTAGTTATTATTATTGAATTGGATTTTTTTTTTTTTGTTTCAAATTAGTTTCCAGATATTAGACTTTAGTGCTCGTTTTGGATGGAAGAAAATGAAATGAAAGATCAGTGAAATGAAGTGATTAAACACTTGAGCACAAGAAGAATGTCGCTTCTATATGAAATGAGTGCCATATAATTTTACTTTCGCATATAGCGGACAGAGTGATAACTTTTCGTTGTAATGTAAAATACCAAGACAGTGATAATAAACTTGATGTGATTAATGGTGTTACTATGTTCATGTATTTGCAGGAGCCAGTGACGGAAACAGATATATCTCCGCTAACTCTTTTTATTTTGTGGGTGTGGAATGGATCCAGATATTCGGGATTATTATGTATGGCCTTTTCAGCGATGATCTACTTTCTCATGGAAGTGATTTCTGATGTTTTTACTGGTTAGTGACTTGTGTGACTCTTGATGACTGAACATAACTCATTTTTAAATTTTACATCGATAGTTATTTCCTGTTTGGGTTTTTACCTAGATGTAAAGGTTTTCTTAGTTTCTGATCAAAAACTTGCAATGCCAGTTCAGCCTATTCCCTTGTTCGAAACTACTTTCACAAGATGCACAGTTATCTTGATATTGTCATATGTGTGGTTGAGAAGAAGTGGACAACCAATATTTGGGCCTGCACATGCTAGGAATATTTTGATTTCAAGAGCCTTAATGGGATATCTCTCATTGTTCAGTTTTATTTATTGGTAAGTTTCAGTTCATTCCATACTTCTGCATATTGTCAAATATTACTTTTAAGGGTAGAACTTAGTTAAAGTACTCTTAAGTGCTGGTCTTCCAATCTGAAAATGGAATTGTCATGTTCTAGAAGCTGAGATTGTTGTAATACCATATGAATTGTAAGCATTTTGTAAAGGAAAAAAAAGCCTAAGGTCTCTCTCTCCCCCCACTAGATCTCCAAATATAGTCATCTTTCTCTCTCATCCTCATTGGTGATTCCTTCCCTGTTGTCCTGTTTGGTCTCATGATTGTCCAGAAGTGATGATTGGAAGTGGGATATAATTTCAGATCTGACTTCTCACAGGCCTGCTTTACTGTGCTTGGAAAATATTTTGATGTCTTGCCAACTTTATTTTTTGGAGCTGAATTAAGTTGGATAATAACTTTTTGATAACCGATTAGCTATCTTTCCTTCTCAGCATTCAAAGATTAAGATTGTCTCAGGCTATTGTATTGAGCTTCACTTCTCCAATTATTGCTTCAGTTGCAGCAAGATTCATTTTGCATGAGAAGTTGAAGATTTCAGACATAGGAGGTGTGACAGCATATCTTTTTTCTTTCTTGAATAATGGCATAGAAGTTCAGCTACTTATTGTTAGACAGGAAGTGATTGCTTTGTAAATGATCATCCTTTTCCAGGTCTTGCTTGCAGTTTCTTTGGCGTGCTCTTCATTTCTCGACAGCTACTTACTACACAAGGTAGAGAAGTGAGTTAACAAAACCTTCTGTACTTTGCAAAGAATGAATGCTGCTTTACTTTTCCTAGCCCTTCTTCTCTATGCTTTGGTTTATAGCTTTATATATGCGTCATTTGGAACATTGGGTGTATGGTGTATTTTCACTTATTTTTTCCCAGCTGTGTCAGAAGGGTTGGTTAAAGCTGGGGAAGCAAGCATTTTAAATGTTAAGGGAAGCCACCATATATTTGCAGTCTTGGTTGGTTTGGTTTCATCAATAACTGGAGGAATCAGCTACTGCCTAATAAAAGCTGGAGCAAAGGCATCTGATCAACCTGTGTAAGATTGATTACTGACTTGCTTGCTTGATCTAGAATGAAAAATTGCTGTTGTTCGAAAAGGAAAATTTTAAGTTTCACATTTTCATTTGGAACATTGATTGTATGGTGTATGTTCACTAAATTTTGTTCCTCTACATTTTTGTTTCCGATGATGCTATGCTGATTACTCTTTACCCGTTGTCATTGTAAAATAAATCTTTTATTCTGTCAGAATGTTAAAATTGGATGTAACTCATTTTCCAGGGTCACTCTTCTTTCGTTTGGCATACTGGCCAGCCCTGCTTCGGGACTATGTATGATTTCCTTTGAGGTGAGTTCCATGGCATGCTCAACATATAGTGTCTAGCAGAAGTCTTCTAGTGTTAGTTGCAAACTTCTTCTTGGTGATTTTAATCTCTGATAACTGAATACTAGGCGCCTTATGTTAGGGTCACCCACTTCCACAAAGTTGAATGATACACACAGGAATCTGATAGTGCATGATGGGCCCAACATTGTCTCAGTTGTGTGTACCGAGCCTTTTATTTATGGAATAGGTCTATTACTTATGCCATTGGCCATGCATGGATTTATTAACTTTGCAGCCTGAATTCCTGGGTTTACCTTACATGTTATTGTTCTGTTCCATGGACATTTTGTGTTTCGTTGTCACCCAATTGCAGAAGATGCCTGATATTGTTTTTCCGAATGATATTAACCTATCTTGCATATGGAACCTTGTGTCACCGTTAGAGCTTAAACTTTTAATAATTGTGCATTGGAACTTTGAAGATCTTGTATACCAAAGAAGAAAGCTAGGCCCAAAAAGTGATGTGCAAAGACATGTGGAAGTTTAAGAAATAAGTACAAAGTAATTTGGTGCATATCTTAAATTTCAAGATTCTATGTAATAAGCTAAAATTTTGTGGTGCTGCTGGGCATTAATGACCAGCTGCTAAAGCTGTGGCAGAGTCGCAAGTAACTGTTTTAAGCATTTCCATCGAGGGAAAAAAATCATTATCTTGCTTGATCCTTCCGTGTTGCGGTACGTTTTGGACAGGTTTTATGAGTGTTTCTCAACTACTTTCACTTCTATATTGCAGGATTTTCAGCTACCAAGTCTATATTCGTTTTTACTGATGATTGTACTTGGTGTTCTGGCCTTCTTTGCACAGGTGCTAATTTAAAATATTATTCTCTGCTTCATTGATAAACTATGATGAAAAATTGTAGTACTGGATAATCGGTTTCATCTTTTTCCCTCTCTTTTTTCCCTGACCTTGCTTCAGAAACAAATGGACCTCTCACCTCTGAACATTTGTGCTCAATTGTAGGTGTTTTTAGCTCGCGCACTACAGCTTGAGAAAACTAGCAGAGTTGCAAATGTCCTATACATTCAGGTACAGAGTTTTTACTAACTGTAAAAAAATCAATTTGAAGTGGTGCAAACTTTGTTCTTTTAGCAAATGCTAAAATATATCTAAACCATTATGAAATAATTTGCATTGCTTCTTAGAGTTTTCTTTTCTTGACTTATTTATGGGGAAGGAATTATTGCCTGATTATGATTATAATCTCTCATTGATTACATTTTTATTTGATTTTCCATGTTTCAGGCTGCCCTAACTCAAGTATGGGCCCTCAGTTCGTCAAGGATTGTTCCATCTTTCGGGCGGTTCATTGGTTGTTTACTTATAGTACTTTCTGTGTGTTATACCATGTATATTGGTCCTGATAAGGAGACAAATGAGATAGCATACTCTTCAGTCGTTTAAAGGCATGTATACTTTTGAGGTGCGTCCACCGATTCTTTGTTGTAATCTTGTTGATTTTCAGCAGTTTTGAATTTTTATCAATGCTTCTGTGCTTTCAAATTCTCCTCCTTGTATGATGGCAACTTACTCGTTCCGTTTTATATCCAGAAATCCCTGAGCTTTCCTTCTTCATTTACTTTTAGAAATGACTGTCCTCCGATTGTCTTCTTTAGAAATGCTTCAATGTATCCGTCGTATACGGTTAACCCAATCAATTTACATCATGTGATATAAATAAACAATCGCATGAGAGATTGTATTCCACGTGACATAATATAAATGGGCTGAATTTACAGGTGTACACACATAGGCATAGTGAAGCATTTCTCGATCTTCTTTGGTCTCTCTAACCCATTTTCTTTGGTTTCTCTAACTCATTGTAGAGAGAGAGAGAGAAAGAGAGAGAGGGTGACAAATTGACGAGTCCTACTAAAAGAAAGCTAAATATAGACAAACTTTCTGCTACACAGTCTGCTGTCAAACCTGACTTCTGTTCCCATAGGAATCAAAATACAAAGATTGCTTGTTGTGCAGCACAACCCAACCCAACCCAACCCAACCCAAAATTTCTCTCCCTATTTGTGATCTAAATTTACTTGATATTCCCATATCGCCACGTGTCACTCATCAGATGGTGAGTGATTGCTTTATAAATATGCACCCAAAAAAAAAAAAAAAAGTATTTTATTGTTTATGAAAACCAGAAGAAATTTCATAGAAGGTACAATTGGTGCTCCAATTTCCTAAACCCACTAGTACAGTAAACAGCATCTATTCCCTAGACAACGAAACAACTAGGGTGGCTACTGGCTTGTAATAAAGCCCCGACAATTACAGTTTATTACATAAATACCCTTCACCTTGATTATGGGTATTTTGGTAATTATGGATTGGGTAAGTATGAACTTGGAAGTAATTGGTTTGTAATTTTATTGGTTATGGATTTATGGCAGTGCATTGAAAAGTGGTAGGTTGGATTGTGGTGTTTTGGAAACCAATCTAAGTTATTCCAAATTCCAATTTCAAAATGATAAATCAAACAATAAATAATTAGATCCTAATTTTTTTTTAATATCAATTCACACACACTAGAATGCTAGATGGAGCTTTTGGATTTTTTTTTTAATGGTTATTTTTTTCATTTATTTAATTGAAAATGTGGTTGGAAAGTCGGAGGAAATCAGTGTTTTATTCCTGGGGTTCAAGGTTTGTGCTTCGTGATCTTTGAACCGAATTGACATTTGATGGGACAATTTTTTTTCATAGACCGAATTCAATCATAGATTTCCCTTTTTTTTTTTTTTTTTCCCGTAGGTAATTGATTCATGTGAAATTTACCTTATCATAATGGACTTTTATTACTATGATAACATGGATTACTTATGTACGAGAATAGTTGGTCTATATTAAAGGTTGTCGGGAATCAAATTTCCTGGATTTCACACATAAATCATGAATTAAGTTATTTGGATTTTTCATTCTCCTTTTCAAGAATACTTTTTCAGTAGAATTTGATTTCCATTTGATTTCCATTTATAACAAGACATGTTATTACAGCGGACTCAAACCCATAACCTTGTTATGTGGGTGTGAGAGATTTTACCAAAAACCAATCTTATTTTCCCGGTGATAATTAACATTTGAGAATTGAAGTTTGGGTTTTTGGTGAGGTGGTTTTTATTTTTATATCTTTGTTGTTGATGGGAATCCGACTTTTTTGGGATGTCAAGATCGTGGGATGGGAATTTTTAATTTCGAATCGAAAGCTTTTTCACAGCACGTGCGACTTTTAGTCCCTTCTTTGAGACTTTTGACATTACATTATTACAATTTACCCCTCTCTTTAAACTTTATTCACCATTCTACTGCCTTCTTTATTGTTTTCCACAAAAAGCAGCAGCCCCCACTTGTTCCTTTTTACTTCTTCTGCATATATTCTCTCTTCTGCTTGCAAACCAGTTACCAAAAACAACATAACCTAAATGGATTGTTGTACTAACCTTCACATTTTATATCATGCACAGCAGCACTAGTTGTAGAACCATTAGTTTAGGTTTTTTTTTTTTTTTTTTTAATTCGTTATCTTGGTTCGAGTTGCGTGGCAACCGGTAAGCTTATTGGAATTGCACACGCAAGGGGGTGTGTTAGAAGTTGGAACGTTTAAATACAAATAGGGCTCTTCGCTACTAGCTTAAACTTTCGGGTTTGCTAGTTTATAACAATATGATCTCTTGTTTAGTCCAACGATTTACAAGACTGTCGTCAGCCTAATCAATTGTACCCATATTTTGAAAATGATTAGTATCTCACACCCACATCGTTATACTTGTGATATAAAGTTCTAAACTAAAATAATCGGTTCCATGACTTTACAAGATATTAGGGTCATGCCACCATACATATTTTGTATAGATACAACTGTAGGTACTAATTATCAGATTAGTCTAATATAAACGTCCATAAAAATCTAATATTTGAAAAATAATTCCACTTATAACTACTCATTAATTATATTTTTTAGGATGATATTTTTTTTATTTTTTATTTTTAAATACTACGTACGAAATTGATATACTAAATGTAAGCTCTTTCCACCGAACCATCTAAACACGCCCTGATTTGATCAAGTGAGTGTACCAAGTACCAACGATGTGTTGAGATCATAACACATTAAAGATTTTCATCATCAATAGATACAATTATTACAACCACTGCAATAGCTGACCACCAATCAAATTCATCATCAGTAATTACACACCTGAAAAGCATTTAATACAACATTTCCAATCCAAACCTACTCAAACCTAAGAGAAAATCTTCAGTGTCACGATCTCATTGACAAATGGTGAGATCGTCCGATAGAAATGTAGCTTTTTTTAAGTTTTAAAATATATTTTGTTTTTGATGTATTCAATAAAAAAGTCTACATTTTTATTGGACGATCTCACCACCTGTCAATAAGACCGTCTCATTGAAGATTTTCTCCAAACCTAAAGGCTAAAGCCTTCTTGTCTCACTACAAAAACCAACAAACAAGGTTAAAACTTCTCTACTACTATTATAACAATGCAGTTCTTGCAGTTTGTTTTCATTCCTGTCTGTAAATTGTGGGGGACTACTGTCTACTGATAAAGTCTACTAATCAGAGGGCCCAAATTTATTATTCTCTCATCTG
Organism: Acer campestre; assembly: GCA_954870605.1. Taxonomy (NCBI): domain Eukaryota; kingdom Viridiplantae; phylum Streptophyta; class Magnoliopsida; order Sapindales; family Sapindaceae; genus Acer; species Acer campestre. The sequence continues at coordinate 3,011,737 of OX940803.1, read as the reverse complement.
CTGATTTTCAACGGTTATATTATTAAATACTGATAGATCACTAAACAAGAGGTCGGATGCACCCCCACCCAGATATTGCCACGTGAGCCAAAAGTACATGGAACTAAAATTTCACCAATCTACTATGTTCAACTCCCAGTGACTCACTGCTTGGTGATTATAGCACCAATCTACTACATTCAACTCCCAGTGACTCACTGCCTGGTGATTATAGCAATCTTATACTGTCCTTTCACTTGTAGGCCTTTCAGGTTCTCTTAGGTTAGATTAGGAGGCCCACTCTGTCCACTTCATTCTTAATTTCTTACAAAGTTATAATTTATAAACTTATAATGTTGTATATCTTGTAAGGGAATATTTGTCATTTCTTTGTTTAATGTTGACAAGGAGGTTTGATACTTAAAGATATAACGTACAATTTAGCATGCATTCTATTCGTTGTTGTGACTTGAGCTAGTAGATATCTTAATCTCGACAGATTTTGACGTATTTTTATCCAGATCGAATAAATAGTATTTGATTTTAGTAGGTAAAATTAACCTAATATTTAATGTAAAAAGATTTATAGTATCATGATCATGGAATTATAGAATATAGATTATGTTTATGGAGTATAAATTTGATGTTCGAGGGGAGATATATGAACTTGAATCCACTATCTTATCATGAAGGTGTGAGAAGCTTAACACCGAAGTAGTTTAATTTTTGTCCATAGAATTATATATCAAGAATGACAACTTTTTTTTTTATTTTTTTTATTTTTAGATTTAGCTTTAGTTTTAAAGTATAGATAGATTTTATTAGTTTTTTTTTTTGTCTCTCTCTACATTTCTTTAAAAATATTCTATAACTTTAAAGAAGTTTTAAGAATTACTTTTGATTTAAAAATGATTCACAGCATAACATATCTCTCAATGAATACCATGACAATATGAGGTTGGTCAAGTGATAAACATCCCGTATCTGAACATAAGGTTACGGGTTTAATCATTTACACTCCTTAAAAAAAAAAAAAAAAACCCTAAATTTACGTAATAATATAATACTTAAAAAAAAAAAATTACATTGACTTGTTATTTATTCAAAAGATGTATAGATCTTTAAAATTTATCATAAAATAAAAAATATATATATATATTTTCTGAAGTATTGCAGAATTAGAAATTTAGGTGGGAAAAATATATCAAGTAAATATACTAAATACTTTATTTATTTTTAAATTGAGTATAAAGATTATATTCTTTGACTTATTTTTCAAATATATATATATTGAATTTTATTAATAAAATAAAATATTGTTTAAATAAATGAAACGACTACCTCCTATCTCTATGGTCCTAGATTAGTGGTCAGTTCAAATAGGTTTCTCATAAATTGAAGTGCTTTTTTTATGCTTCAAAGTTCAAAAGCAGTACGTTTCTGATTGGAGGTTGTCAAAAACCAGTGGGGCCAGATTGTTTTTATTTTTTGGATGGCAATTCTGAAAATAACTCAAAAACTAAGGGTACAATATACAAACACCAGTACACCACCACCCAGTTCAAAAAAACAAAAAAACATGCTTAATCGACGAGAGAGAGAGAGAGGTCTCACATACAAAAACACAACATAACACATAGGAGGCAGAGTTTGCTTTGCATATTGTTGTTTGGTTCTTCTCTCTTTTCTATATATATATTTTTTATATGCAAAACACTTTACTTCACTTTATATCTGTAACTTTAATAACTTTGTTCTTCCTCTGTTTCTTCTTCATTTCTTCTCTTCATTTTCTTCTTTTCTTTTTTCGTTTTCTCTCTAAGAGTTTTCATTTTCAACAATGGCGGAAAACATCCATCCTCCTATGGAGCAGCTTCAGGACCTCGAGTACTGCATAGACTCCAACCCTCCTTGGCGTACGTCTCTCTCTCTCTCTCACTTCGAACATTTTCATTTTCTTTTTTGGTGTTTTAATGAGTCTGGTGTGATGTGTAATGTAAATGGACTTGTGGGTATTGAAGTAAAGTAGTTGCATAGTTGTTGTTCTTTTTGCTTCAATGGTTGTTGGTGGCACTTGTTTTTTTGTTTTTGTAATGAAACTTGAAGAAGGTTGGCTGAGTTACTATTAATGGCATTACAAGCATCGGTCCCAGTTAGAGAAGAGAAAGACAAACATATTCTTTTTTATTACTTGAAAACTGCATTTTCTTTCGGTTTTTTTTTTTAAAAAAATTATTTACTTGGAAGATGACCGAGACTACGAGAGGGTTCTCTCTCTCTCTCTCTCTCAGTCTCTCTTGGGGGGTTTTTGTTCAGATTGATGTGAAAAATTTTAACTTTTTTTTTGTTCACTTGTTTGATTTGGAAGAACTCTTCTTCTTCATTGTTGTGGTGTTGTTTTATTATGTTCCTTTTTTTTTTTTGTCCTGCTTTGTTTTGTTTGGTTGCTGAGTTTTTCAAGTTATTGCATAAATGAATAGGAATTTTGAAACTTTAAAGCAGAGTTTTGGTTGTTAAGAATTAAGACAACGCGACATTTCAAGGTTTTTGTTTTTTGTTTTCCTTGTATTGCTTTCCTCCAATGGAGTTTTGGTAAAGTCGATTATGTAATTACCCGTTTGCCCTTCAAAGCTCAATCTCCTGCTCTTTGATCAAATGCCCATTGATGTATGTGTTTTAAACTTTTAGTGATGTCAATGTTAAGTATTTTCATTTTGGTTTCGTTTTAAAATATTTTTGCAGGAATGATTTTGGGTGATTAATGTCACATTGAAAATCATGACTGTCTTAAGTTTTTACATTGTCAGCCATGGGAGGTGCTTGTTGATTCTACTGATGAACCTACTTGTCAAGTAGGCTACTGAATCCAGCATGAGCTGACTATTCTGGTCTTGCTTAGGATATTCTTTACAAGACTATAGTTTGAGTGATTCAGTTGCTTAGGTGTCGAAGAGCTAGTCTCTGCGATGGATGTCAATCTTTATTATCATTTTTCTCGATCGTTTGATGAAAGCAATTTGTGTTTTTCTAATTAGATGAAAGGGAATGTTGTTTCATGGCATGTCCCCAAACCTGCAAAGATAAGAATATAATATTTGGCATTAAAATAAACATCATTATCTTGGAGCAAAAATGAAGCTTGAATGAGTGTGGAAACATTCAGTGCTGCTTAATTCTTATTGATTGATTTAACGACAACAGTCCACGGCAATCTAGGTTTGATGTTGTGGGGTTGCACAGAAGTTGCATATTATTAAAGTATCCACTGATCTGGACCACATTTCTGTCCCACTTAAAAAAATGTATATTATTTTTATTGTTTATCAAAATGAAGCGATTTGAAGTTGATTTCTTTACTTGTGTGTGCATCATTGTTACTGGGAAAACTGTTTATCCTGCCTCACGTTTGTTTCGTTAGAGGAAATTCGATAAGTTGTATGAATTTAGTAGCACTCAAGAGAGATTGCATGTATGTGTACTGATATATTTTTTATATTTAACTGAACTGATAGAAAAAGATTATAAATTTCAATGAAGCCTAAATTTTTTTCATTAATTTATCACAAGAACTATGGATTTTATGCTTGTCCCGTGTTATTTGTTTATAATCGAAGTATTGGTGTTGCAGCTGAAACTATAATGCTAGCATTTCAAAACTACATCCTGATGCTGGGAACAAGTGTGATGATCCCTTCCTATCTCGTCCATGCAATGGGTGGAAGCGATGTAAGCTGCTTTTCTATTGACCTTCTTCTCGTAAAATTCAGTTTCCATGTTCCCTACAAATACATTCATACTTAGATTAGAAGTTGGCAATGAGGGAATGTGCTGAAAACTTTGAACTCATTAGTTGTTGTGTCCCACCAATGACACTCTAGGTTAAAATTCCACTTTTTACAAGCTTAATTTCCTGACAACTCGTTTTCTTTTCTTTGTCCGAAAGTAATTGTAGATTGGAATGTTGTGGTTATTGTATATGGTGGAATTTCAGCCTAGAAGATCTTGGTGGGACCTGTAACTATGGGAGGTCAGCTATTATTAGTCTTTTTCATTTGAAATTTCCTTCTTTTTCGTTTGACAATGTTTTTTCCTTGATCAATTTCTTGCTCACACAACTAGGGGGACAAAGCTCGCGTAATACAAACTCTTCTCTTTGTAGCCGGTATTAACACACTTCTCCAAGCACTTTTTGGAACCCGTTTGCCCGCTGTTGTTGGAGGATCCTTCGCTTATGTCATTCCCATTGCTTATATAATAAGTGATTCCTCATTGCAACGGATTACTGATCGACAAGAAGTAAGTTCACCATTGTTCCCTCTTTTGTGTGTAGATTGTTCGGACACCACAGAAAATAATACATGAACTTTATATCAAACTATCTCATGTGATAGGGTAATTGCGTGATATGCTCCCTGTGATTGATATGCAGAGATTTATACAAACAATGCGAGCTATTCAAGGAGCTCTAATTGTGGCCTCAAGCATACAAATCATCCTGGGATACAGTCAAGTTTGGGGCCTGTTCTCGCGGTAAATTGGTAGCATAATTTGATATAACAATTAAACCTCCATTATATTTATGTCATTCACTGATATTTTGGTATTTCTTGCAGGTTCTTCAGTCCTCTTGGTATGGCACCTGTGGTTGGATTGGTTGGCTTGGGGTTGTTTCAACGAGGATTTCCTCTGGTTAGTGTTGCTATGAAAATAAATTCTTACCATTTGATGCAGTTGACACCTCTTAAGGGATCATTATTTAATCTATATGAATATATGATTATGGCCACAAACATTAACATCTAAGGCCTCGAATTGTTGTTGCCAACAATCTAATCGATCTTCTTCAACCAAGATAAATATACATTTCGAAACTAAAGTATCAGAACCTACTAAGATCAATGGATTTTGTAGCTTCCTTATTCATTATATGCATTGTTCACATCTAGTTCTATATATTTATGATGCCTAACAGATTCCTCAAATTGCTCTTACCCGGCTCTTGAAACAGGCGCTGATCTAAATATTGCACTGCTTTTGTTTTCAGTTGGGGAATTGTGTGGAAATTGGAATACCAATGCTGTTGTTGGTTATTGGACTGTCACAAGTGAGTGGTTTATATACACCTGTTGGATTAAAATCTTGTACCATAATAATCTTGCTTTCGTGCACATAATGTAATGGATTTGGACATTGCAGTATCTAAAGCATGTGAGACCAATCAGAGATGTCCCCATTTTCGAGAGATTTCCAATATTAATCTGCGTTACAATCATTTGGATCTATTCTGTTATCTTAACTGCTAGTGGGGCTTATCGAGACAAGCCTTATGCTACTCAACTCAGTTGTCGTACAGACAGAGAAAATCTTATATCTACTGCCCCATGGTATGACAAAGAATGATCTCATGCCTCTCTTGATGTGCACGGTTTTCTTGCTTGTTCTGGAAGTTCATGTTTTTATGTTTATTTCAGGTTCAAGTTCCCTTACCCTCTGCAATGGGGACCTCCCACATTTTCAGCAGGTCATTCGTTCGCTATGATGTCTGCAGTTCTCGTGTCCATGGTTGAGGTACATCTTTGGTTATACTGTTTTCCTTGAATTGTGTTCATTTGAAGAACTATTCACTTGTGCCATCTTTGCTATGTGGCTTCATAGTTCATACTGAATATTATGTTGATGAATTTACAAATGCGTAAATTACTTCTGGTTTTGCTTTCTCAACCTCAAAATTTATGTTGCAGTCAACTGGAGCATACAAGGCTGCATCTCGGTTGGCAATTGCTACTCCACCTCCTGCTTATGTATTGAGCCGTGGCATTGGCTGGCAGGTGAGCTGGTTTGTAATGACGAAAAATGTTTTTCTCATGTGTATCACACATAAATTGCTGTGGTGTTCCCAACTCTCACCATCATGCGACTTGTTCTCAATTATGTATTGTACTTGTCAATACATTTATGCATCTTTTGATGAACCGGGTTTGTTTTGTTTCGTTTCATCACTTTGGCAGGGAATTGGAATCCTGCTTGATGGTCTTTTTGGTACAGTCACTGGTTCTACTGTTTCTGTGTAAGATAATCTGTCCTAATCGAACCCATGATATGTAGCCAGCTTTCTTCATTGTTATTATGTTCTTTCCCATGTAATTTGCACTCACTAGATCTCATTTTAATGTCATTCAGGGAAAATGTAGGACTCCTAGGACTAACCCGAGTTGGGAGTCGTCGTGTTGTTCAAATATCCGCCGGCTTCATGATATTCTTCTCTACCTTAGGTATGTATTATTCCTTTCACATCCGAGATATAAAAATTCAGCTCCTGATCATAAAACAGCTTTCGATTTTTCGTAAGCCTGCTTAATTAATTGCTTATAATCTTGCAGGAAAATTTGGAGCCGTATTTGCATCTATACCTTTCCCAATATTTGCAGCATTACACTGTGTTCTCTTCGGTCTTGTCGGTACAGACATATGAACTTGCTACAAGAAAATACGTTTCTATGATTTTCCTTTTGTTGCATTGCATTGCCGATTTTTGTTTAACAAGAATGCTTGCTTGTTTTTCAGCTTCAGTTGGATTGTCATTTCTTCAATTCACAAACATGAACTCCATGAGAAACCTCATCATAACCGGGCTCTCGCTTTTCCTCGGAATATCCGTACCCCAGTTCTTCTACCAGTACTGGACTCCCCAGCACCACGGTCTCGTTCATAGCAACGCCGGATGGGTAAAAGAAATATATAAGCAAAACAGAAAAATGTATACATTTCTTGTATCCCAAGTAACCATCTGAGAATCCAGATTTCTTTCCTGTTTTGCTGCAGTTCAATGCTTTCCTGAATACAATCTTCTCATCTCCGGCGACAGTTGGTCTGATAGTCGCGGTGTTTCTGGACAACACATTAGAGGTCGAAAAATCGAAGAAAGACCGAGGCATGCCATGGTGGGTGAAATTTAGAACATTCAGAGGAGACAACAGGAATGAGGAATTCTACACATTACCATTCAATCTCAACAGATTTTTCCCACCTACATAGCCCACGGATTATGGCACCGGAAAAAAGATTGAAAGCTAATTCCTTTCTGCAATTCAAAATTCTAATTAACAGCATTGACAAGTTGTTGTTCTCTCTATTATAGGAAGAACAACTTCTTCTTACCAGGCAATTGTGTAAGCAATCCTTCTATTTTTTTGTAAGCCAAGTCAATGCGGGTCGGATCTATGTTTAGGACTGTACAAGGATTGATCCATCATGCTCTTTTGTAGATCCAAATAATAAAAAGAAAAATCATTTCTTTCTTTTCTCTCGAGTCCCAAAAATTGAATATGGAAACCATTATTCCAAAATTTTAAGGAATTTAAATCCACTAATTAGATTAATAGTATTTCATATAAAGTTTAGTTGATTAGGACTGTACTGATTGGATTTTATCAGATTAACCAAACTTGTAGCATTTAAAAATATAATTACAGATGTGCTTAGAAAGTCAAGATTTCTGATCAACATTTTATTGGGAATTTGCTATTTGTCTAAAATAATGTCTTAACATTAAGGCCATCTCCAATGGATCTCTAAATATTTCTCCATTTTTGAGACCCAAAATGAAATATTTCAAGAATATTCTATCTCCATAAATTTTCAATTCCAATCACTCTCTATCATACAAATCTACAATATCCAAATAATAAAATATTATTATTTTACTTTATAATTAATATTACAAACTTTCTTTAACAAAAAATTTTCTTTTAATTATTTTCTTTAAGATAAAAATTTACTCACTTTTATTTAGTGGTGTCCACAGTTCGAACCGGAACCGGGGTGGGAAACCAAACCATACCAGTTGTTCCATATCGGTTACCTCCTTTTTTTCTTTTTTAATTCGTTACAGACAATATTCCAATAACTTAGTTAATTTATCTTTTAACTTTTCTAACTTTTTTTAATTTTTAATTTTTAATTTAATTTTTAAAAAAGAATTGACTCATAGGAACCGGAACCGGTCCCATGCGGTTTCGGTTCCAGTTCCCTATGGACATCATGTTTTTAATTTTTAATATACTTTTTTTGTTATATGTTTGTGGTAACATTTTAATTTGAAGATATTATTATTTTGTTTTACTGAATTATTTAAAATTGATGATATGAAAATATTTGTTTTAAATTAAAATATATATTGGTTTATTGATTAATATTAATAATAAAAGGTGTAATAAAATTAAAAAAATTTATTAAATTATTAAATTATAGACAATATTATACTATATTGAAAGATCTCAATAAAATTTTCATTGGTATAATTTTTATAGTAATTAGATTTAACAATAAAGAATTATAATAGATTATTTGATTTTTGTTAAAAATGTAAAAAGAAAATTAAAGGTAAAATGGAATTAAAAAAAGTGAATAGCGAATTGAAGAATTGCTTCTTGTGTCTCAGTTTTGAAGAACCAAAATTGAGTCTCCATTTCTTTTGCACTGGGAATTGTGACTCAGAGACCCATTGGAGATGGTTAAGAGCATCTCTCACCCATATTTATCTTTAAAATAGAGATTCAAAAGAGAATATTCCTCTCAGATTCCATCTTTAATTTTTTTTTTAACTCCCATCACACCCTTTATCTTAATCTTTATCTCTATCCCTATTTATATTTATATCTTCAAATAACTTATATTTTCACTATTATTTTTTACTTTCTTTAATAAATTTTAACAAATGTTATTTATAATAACATTTGGTAATTAATTTTTTAACTTTTTTTTTAAAATATAATGTTTTATTTGTAGGTTCTAAAACATTTTTCAAATAATTTTTTCAACCTACTTATTTATTTTCTAACATTTATCAACTAATTTTCCTAATCTATTTATTTCTTTCTAACCTTTTCAATCAACTTTTTTTAATCTACTTTTTAAAAAATCCCAACAAACATGAATTTCTTCGGAAGGAAAAAGTTGGAAATTTTAGAAAAAAAACACTCACAATTCCTAAATACAAAGTGGATCATTTTCGAGTGAATATGAAAGTCATTTGGATGACCTTCCAAAATATCAATGTATCTAGACATTATCATATGTGTTATGCTATGATTATTTAAGTTTTTGTATTTTTTGTTTTTTTTCTATCTTTATTTTAATATTTTTATGTTATTGTAATTTTTAATATTAATATTTTTTTATTTTAATACTATGTTTCGGATTATTTTTTATTACTAACTTATAATATGTAATAATAGATTTTTTTTATAAAATAAAGGAAATTTTTTTGGAGAAAATTTTAAAAAAATAATAAAATGAATAACAAATAATAAAGTATGGTAAATAAAAAAATTATTAATTAATATTTAATATTAGACTCATTTTAAATATCTAAATAAGGTATTTTTAATAGTATAATTTTTATATTAATAAAATGAATAAATTAAAATTTATTATACTTTAATTGAATTTAATAAAAAATGTAAAAATATATAAATAAAATAAAAAATATTGAAAAATGAATTTAGAGAATAAGATTTGGTTCTCTAAATTTAAAGGATCAAACTTTTTAAAAAAATTTCTTGGAAACATAAATTTAGAGTACCGTAAGAGCAACTCATACTCTAAATTTTCTTGGAGACACAAATATAGAGATGGGTAGGAGATGCTATGTGTCCAAGAAAATTTAAAGGATGGATTGCTCCCACCCACATTCTAAAGTGTTGTCTCAAAAAAAAAATTTAGAGTTTTAAAATTTCATTATCAAAATTTAAAAAACCATATCTCATCCTCTAAATTCACTTTCAACAGTTTTTATTCTATTTACATTCTTTTACCTTTTTCATTAAATTCAAGTAATATACAATAAACTTTAATTTATACATTTTATTAATATAAAAATTATACTATTAGAAATATCTTACCTAGATCTTTAAAATGAATTCAATATCGAAAATTAATTAATTTTTAATTTACAATTTTTTTCATTTTATTATTTTATTATGATCCTCTAAATAAAATTATTTTATGTTAAAGAAAATATAAATTATTTGAAGATATAAATAAAAATAGGAAAAGATATAAAGTAGTGAGAGTGAAAATTTTAGAGATGGAATTTAAAAGGAATATTCTGTTTTGGATCTCTATTTTAGAGATAGGGAGAGAATGCGTGAGAGATGAAGAGACACCAAAAACAATTTTCCAATTCACTATTCACTTTTTTTTTATTCCCATTTAGCCTTTTAATAAATTTTAAAATTTATTAAAAATGAAATAAACTTTCAAAGTTTCTAATTGAAATGAAATAAAATTCCAAACTTTTTAATTGAAATGAAATAAATTTTCAATCAATTTAACTGAAACGAAATAAACTTTTTAAAAATCTTTTAAATTGAATTGGAAGCCTCAGTTAGCCAGTCTATTTTACATCAAAGTAGTCAGCCGGTAATTCCAACTTTAAACTTAAATCATCACAGGCTTCTCCAAATAAAATTATCTAATTAAATGAAAAATCAAAAAAGATGAAATTTAATTAAAAATTAAAAAAGAATGTAATCGCCGAAAACGGCTCCGTAGACCAACTAAAAAAATTCAGATCCACAGGTTCCTATCAGAAGGCGAAAGATTTCGTTTTTGGTCCAATCATAGCATCGTCGGTCAACGCTCGTAAGCTACCGTCGACGTGGCATCGGACCGTGAATAAATAAAAATACTGAAAAAAAAGTAGAAGATTTCGAAGCCCTCAGGGTCCCGTTCCAAATCACACACACAGCGGAACACAAACCGGAGGCCAGGTGATCCCGACCAATCAGAGAGCACCAAAGAGGACGAATCCGGTGAGGGAGACGAACCAGAGGGCCTGTGATTGGTGGATGGGATCGGTTAGGTCACCGGAGAAGTTGCCGCTGCGTTTAAAGTGTCATACGGCACTTCCTATCTTTTGGGTTTGCTTCCTCATCGGGAGAAATAATCAAACTACTCGATTTGATTGAAAACATTGAATTTGAAAAAAGAAAACCCTAGACGAAAGAGGTTAGATTGAGACTGTGAGATTTAGAGTGGAAGAGAAGGGGTTTATATAGGGAAGAAGAAGGGAGCATGAAACCCTAGATTTATGTTTTTGTATTTGGGCTGGATCTGATTTTGCGGGCCTGAAATTGGGCCCATAATGATTTTGGGCTCGATGTGTGAAACTGTATTGAGAAGCCGGTAAGAGTACCTTGACGGCATTGTAGGCGAGGACTTGCCGCTGATTAACAATTTTGGAATTTTTGAAATTTTGCCGTCCGGATCGAGAAAGAAGAGGGGTTTTGGAGTGTTTGTTTGGTTGGTGAGAAAATGTCAATGGGGAGTGACACGACATGGGTGGGGAAGAAGCCACTGAGACGCATTGGAGGCATGTCCGATGCTCTCTCCATCGCTTCCGATCTCGGGTTCTCCGTCTCCGCTCCTCCTTCACAGGTACTCTCTATAAATTCAATCAAACGACGTCGTAATCGTTACTTATGCTGATGAATTTAGCTTAGAATTAATTGAATTGCTCAATTGGTGTTGTTGTAAGAGAATGTGAAATTGTTTGCTGCACTATTGTAAACTTTTGAAATGAATTAGTCAAGTCTTTTACTTGGTGGATTATTTATTGATGATTTGGAATTTTTCCAACTGGGTTCTTTTTTAATTGTAGGAAGAGCTTCAAAACTTGTGTGCAAATGGTGGAGAGAAAGGTGATGACTTGATAAGAGTGTTGAGAGAGCTGACCAATGTACAAAGAAAGATTGCGGATCTGCAAGTGGAACTTCAAGGTCGAAAGGTGAAGTATTCCCGATTCGTATTCCCTCTTGTTTCGTCGTAAACAAGCCTGACAAGTGGGGTATTTCCATTGTTGAAATGCTTGATTGTTGTTTTTGTTTTGTGAAACCTTTAGGATGATAAAAACGTTGCACATTTGACTCATGCGAGTGAAATGGAAAAGAAGATTGAGACTTTGTCGAGGATCACTACTATACTGAAAGATGTTATTCAGAATAAGGTAATTTATCCAACTCTTTATGATATTGGCTTCTTGACTTGAATATGCAGAAGTTTCCCCAGTGGTTTACCAAAAATATGTAGTTGTTGTGATATTACACACTTCCATATGTTATTTCTAGATATTACTCAATTTGCTGTGTCAGAGCTGAGTAGAAGATTTATGTGTGCCCTTTGGGGATTTTGCTTGAATCGATATATAATACATAAGAGTCCATTGTGTGGTAAAATCATCTAGTGTTTAATCCTGAAATTGCAAATTGAACTATGGTGGACGTTAGAAGTGATTTTGCCTAGCCCAGAAATATTATCTTTCCTTACCTCCTCATGCCATGTGATGACATACATAAAATGACTTCTGTTTTCTTATATATCTAATTATTTCTGTAATTGGTGTTGATTTCAGGATCGTATTATAGCCCGTCTGCAACAGCCGTATTCACTAGACTGCATTCCTGTGGAAGCAGAATTTCAGGTTGGTAATCCAGTAAAGCATACTTTTTAAGCGGAGTGGAATCTCTTATATTGTTGAAATTTCCTGTTCGCTGTGAATTTATACAGGTTCCTTACTCCAAACTTCTATTTTGTAAAGAGATTGACTTGGGAAGCTTGTGTAAATGATAAATAGTTCGGAATAATAGCATGTATCAAGATTTATTTATTTTTAACTTGGTTGTAAGCTTAAATGTTTCTTTAAAGGATACTGAATGATCATTTTAGTTCTACAGCCTTTTCTTAAAATTCAACTTAGTTGTGTTCTAATGGGCATGCTTTGCTTGGATTTCCACAGAAACAATTTTCAGAATTATTGATGAAAGCTGCTAGTGATTATGGAGCCTTGACAGCTTCAGTTGCGGATTTTCAATGGAGTCAGAACTTTAAGGAGCCTCCTTCAGTTTGGGGGGTATGTTTATGAGGCATTTGATTTCATTTTATATCAAGTCCAGAGCTCAATATGAGCATCATTAATCTGTATACACGCATAATATTTATTTTCTAAGCCTTGTGCATCTTCTATTTTCCGTTGTTACATCTAAGTTGTACTCTTTAAGACTTTAACTATATAATTTTCTGTTTACTGTAAACCAAATTAACCCTAATATGGAGTTTATGCCGGTATCATGTGAAATTTTATATTCTAGGAAGATTGTCAGTATGTTTGGAGGTAAAATGAATATGATACTCTTGCCATTCTAATTTATTTTTTCTTCTTTTCATTTTCTGTTGCCAATAGCCTCAGAAAATATAGTGATGATTTTACTATTGAATCATTTTTCAAATTGATTTGGCAAGTAGGTAAGCAAGTTTAAAATTATATATGCATGATATCCTCTTGGAGAAAATCTTCAGTGAGACAGTCTCATTGACATGGCAATGAGACCATCCTATAGAGTGTTAAGTTTAAAAATATATTTTAATGTTTTCAATAAAAATGCTACTCTTCTATTGGACGGTCTCACCACTTGTCAATGAGACCGTCCCATTGAAGATTTTCTTATCCTCTTGAGGTTCCTGGAAATATCTCTGATCTTTTTAAGAAGTGATTTTTGATATTTCCCGACACTGTTTCTACTTTCTTGAAATCTTACATATAACCCTATTAATACAACAAAACATATTATCTATATATCATGGATTTTGTATTCAATGATTTATTGGCCAGGTGTTATAAAACAAGACCTTGGTCTTAACTACATCACAAGCTTCATTGATTGTGATTGAACATTGTATTTATAGCGGGTAACAACAAGGTTTACTGCACTGTGTGATCTTCGTATTTTTATAATGCAGGAGATGCTTCGACCAATTCCTGTTGCTTTGGCATCCTGCACCCGATTCTTTGAAGCAATGTCAGCTATGAGAGAATCATTTACATCACTTCAGAACCTCAGGGTCGGTCATTCTGTTCCATCGTTGCCATCAACACCGGCTAAGGATTCCTCACAAAGAATGCCAGGAGAGTCTGATTGTGTGACCCCACCTCCTTGGAGAACTGAATCGAGTTTCGATGATTTAGTTATCAAAAGCATTAGAAGACAAGAACTCGAGCGACAAGAAGCCGGGGATGATACTAGTGAAGTGGTGGGTGACGTAAACCAGCTTGACAGCACAAGCCATAGGAGACTGTCGTGGCCTCTTCCCATGAAAAAGAGTGGTACATAGTTGATTACTTTCTATCACTTGTGTATGCAGTTGTTTCGATCAAAGGGTTGTGTGTGTAATATTTTCACTGCAAATGGAGCTTCCATTAGCAGAGTATTATATGCCTATGAAAGAACAAACTAATTTTTTGTGCAGTGTTGATTATATGTTGTGAATACTGATGTAATTGATTTTGATTTTGAATTTTTACATGCTTTTCTGCGTTATGCGGACAATATTGAATGTGCGTCTTTTTCCATAGAGCCACAATTGTCGGTGGATGGTGGTATGTCATATGTGGTGGGCCTATTGTTATCAATTTGGGCTTTTGCTACGTGCCTATAAAATGACCACTGGTCATCTACATGTTCTGGCCCTTAAATTCCAGCTCATCCATCTATCTTTGTTGTATTTCCTTTTGCTAGCAAACAACTTGATTTCTATAAAACGAAACGGTATTTGCACTCCTGAAAAACCGTATATACACCCTTTATTGTACGTATGCCCCATTAAATATTTTAAAATTTGTAAACACACCCCACATATTACTAATATATCTCTTTCTTTAATTTTTGATTAAATATTATATATAATATATAAACAGATTACAAATTACGAAAAAAAAAAAAAAAATTACAAAAACAAATTACAAAACACTTATTATAACAAAAACAAATTACAAAACAATTAAAGTAATAGCATATTAAAAAGTACGAGGGAGGTGTGGCTCCTTCTGGATCTAGGAGGAGGAACCCAACCTGCTCAATTTTGTTTTATTTAATTTTATTTTTAATTTAGTTTAGTTATTTAATATTTTAAGATTTAAATAATCATTATTGAAATTTTAATCAGTTAACAGTTTTTTTTTTTTTAGCAAAACAAAACAGAAATAAAAGTGCAATATTTAATAAGTAAGAGCTCTATCTCCACACTTTTCCTATCAGCCGAGAGAAAAAACGAGAATATCTAAAGATTGTTCTAAGTTTTTTTTTTTTTTTTTTTAATTAATAAACACGGTTAATATCTAGCTAAATTAAAAGATATTATATATGTATATATAATATAAGTAGATTGTATTTACAATCACGTAATTATTTATATAATGCTCTGCAAATACAATACTGGAAGTTTGAAAAAATAAAAAAATAAAAAAAATTTGAGATGTATATACAATTTTAAAGGTGCCAATATTGTCCATCGATTGATAAACAAAAATGATTTGTACCACCGCACGCTTTTCAACGTTGGCATTTGGCTGATAAATTGCCTCATTTATAAAGGCATCTTTTGTTGTTGTTGTTGAAGCCAACCCAATTAAACTTAAATAAAGACGATGAAAGGTCGCAATCGCATTATCTCTAGCTAGCCGGCCTGCGAGAAACTTCGCTGCAAAATGTCAGTCTCGGCAGCCATTAATTTTAAAATATATATATATATATATTATTAATTGGAGATTTAGGGATCAGGAAAGGATTCAATCCTTCAATTTGAGAAAATCTTCGGTGTATATAGTATATGAGTTGAGTGTTGCATCCGATCAATCAGATGGTGACACCTCGATATGTGTCATCTAAAATAATGATAATAAATTTAATAGGATGAAAGAGAAAAAATAAAATGATGAAAAAAATATAAAAACAAAACAAAAAAACTGACACATTCTAAAGTGTTATCATCTGAATGGTCGGGTGCAACACTCAGCTTCTGCACCCGATCCACTGAAGATTTGTTCGATCTAAAAACGTAGTGCGAAAGTAAACCATTAAACCAACCTCGCGTACAGTCATCACTTGCGGCCTCAAAAGATGAAAAATGGGAATGACCTTATGACCTTCCTTCTTGCATATATTGTCGATATGTCAACAACATAAACCAAGTTTTTGCATTAAATTAGATCTTGCAATGGATGCTCATACAATTTGACTTTTTAAAACTTCTGTGATATACTTATTGTGGTCCCTTTTCTTGTGCGAACCAACAAAAAAAAAAAAAAAAAAAGATTTCAATAATGAGAATTTTTCCTACCTATTAATTTTAAAAACTCATAATGATTATTACAATAATGAGAAGAAAAAAAATATCAATTTCAAAACTAGTAGACTTAATGAACACACTTTATTATCTGGATACAATTTACCATCTGGATACATTGGGCAGTAGCATTAATTAATGTATTTTAAAAAATGTCTTACTAAAATCCAATATCCATATTAGACCCAAAAAAAAAAAAAAATTGGCCTATTAATAGGAAAATACTTGGGTATTGACTAGTCAGTACCTAGACATACTAACCACCCAATGACATGTTACCACGTAACTTAAACTCTTTCATTTTTTTACATTTTTCTTCGAGTTTACTTTTCAAAGGGGGTGAGCATTACCCCTCACCCCAACACTTGACATGTGTCGGTACTCTTCCCCCGACACATGTCAAGTGTTGGGGATGAGGTGAGTAAAAATGAACTATTTTTCCTTCTTGTTTTGAGTTACATGATAACTAACTATTGGTTTGTCAGTATACCTAGGTGTTGATCGGTTAACACCCGATCAATGTTCCTATTAATATATCAACATTATGTGAAAAAAATAAAATTTAATAAAAAGAATCAGTTAAAAACGTGATCATAATTAATATAAGGGAAAATCGTATTTTAGTCCCTGTAGTTTGTCTTAATCCAGGTTTAGTCCACGGTTTTTTGGTATTGTAACTTTCAGTCCATCTGTATTCTGACAATATGAATTCCAGTCCCTACCGTCCAATTCTGTTAGGGTTTCGTCAAGTCAACGAGGGTCAATGAGGGTAAATAGGTAAATTCTTCAGTGGGGACAAGAATGGTAATTAAGGCTGAAGGCTATCATGGTAATTTGATATATATAATTAATAATATATTAAATAAAAAAACAAATAAAATAAATTATATATATTTAAAAAAAAAAAACCAACTAATAAACAAGCAAAAAAAAGTTACGAAACTAAAATAAAATAAAAAAGAAAACTTCTCTCACAGTCCCACATCATCATCATCATCGACCTAAATCATCATCTCCCACTTCCATGTCTTCTTCTTCATTCATCTCCATCAAATCTCATCATCAACTCAAACCCCATATCTTCTTCTTCATTCATCTTCATCTCCATCAAACCCTTAACACCGAAACACCAGAAAAAATCATACCACCACACAACAACACCCAAAATCCAGCCACCACCCCCAATCAAAAAACCCCAAATCCCTTCAGAATTTCGGCCAAAATCAAAAACCCAAAAAATCCCTAAATCAAAAACCCCCAAAATCAAAATCTCCAAATCAGCACACCAAATCAAAATCCCAAAATCAAAATCCCTCAAAATCCCCAAAATCAAAAACCCAAAAATCCCAAATCCGCAACACCAAATCAAAATCCTTGTTGTATATGGGTGAGAGAGATGAAGGAGGGTAGAACCCTCCCTTTGTGTCGCCGTCGTCGCTGCTTATCCGCCGACGGAGTGCGCCTAGTTCGAGTTCGAGTACTGCCTCCCTTCGCGTCGCCGTCGTCGCTGCTTATCCGCCGACGGAGTGCGCCTAGTTCGAGTTCGAGTACTGCCTCCCTTCGCGTCGCCGTCGTCGATGGTGTGTTTGATTCGTTGTCGGTGGGGAAGGAAGAGATGGCGGTGATGACAGCTTGTGACCGCGAAAGAAGTAAAAGAAGAAAAGATAAAAGAAAAGAGAAGAAAGGTAAAGGTTTGACAGTATGTGTATGATGTGTATATAGGGTTGTTGCAAGGTTTGACAGTGAACTGTTGGTGGGATGATAGGGAGGATTTAAAGAATTTTTATAGGAGAAGAAGTTGAGGGCATTTTTCTGTAAATATGTTGAGATGTATGTAAATGGCAAAAAGAAATATCTCCCATGATGATGATAATGGATGGCGATGGCAGTAGTGGTCGAGGAGAGGGATGAGAGATTTGTGTTTATGGGTTTCTTTTCTCCCATGATGATGATAATGGATGGCGATGGCAGTAGTGGTGGAGGAGAGGGATGAGAGATTTGTGTTTCTGGGTTTCTTTTAAATTTTCTGGGTTTCTGGGATGAGTTTTAAATTTCTGGGTTTCTGGGATTAATTTTCTGGTATGGGTTTTAGTGGTTGGAATTTGTTTTCTCATTTTTTTTATATAATTATTTTATTATTTTTAAATAAATAAATCCCTACCATCCATCTAAGATTTGGATGGTGGAGATTTAAAGTATTTTATTTTAAATTGTTTTAAATTTTAAGTTTGATAGAAATTGTTTTCTCATTTAATTATATAATTATTTTTTATTTTTTAAATAAATAAATCCCCACCATCCATCTAAGATTTGGATGGTTGAGATTTAAAATATTTTATTTTTTTAATTGTTTTGAATTTTTAGTTTGATAGAAACTTTTTTCTCATTTTTTTATTTTTTTATTTTTTATTTTTTTAAATAAATAAATCCCCACCATTTTTTATTTATTAAATCTGTTTTTAATTTTAGTTTTTTAATTTTTAATTAAGGGCAAAACGGTATTTTCCATGTCATTAGCAACCTTCAGGGGCAATACAGTCATTTTGGCCGACTGACATGTGCAGAATCTGTCTTTTGACAGATTCTGTCACAGAAGGACTAAAAACCATAATAAAAAAAAACCGTGGACTAAACGTGGATTAAGGCAAACTACGGGGACTAAAAGGCAATTCCCCCTTAATATAACATCCATCTTGAAAGCATAGATTCGGTTTGCAAGATATTTTGATAACTAAAAAAGGAATCAATCAAAATTTCTCTATATTTGATTTGCTTAACAAATAAGTTTATGTTGCAAATAAGCAAATAATTCTCATCAATCATCATCACAACCAATCGCAATCATGAATTTGGATCCTCACCATATCTATATAGGTTAACCTGATTTGATCTTTATCGTAACCTATATATATTTGGTGACATGTGTAATAAATTACTGAGATTGTTTTAAGTTAAGAAAAAAATCGGATCAGTTGAGGATCCAGATCCATCAATCACAACCATCAAAACAGACCCCACAAAAAATAAAACTCATAAAAATACAAAAATCTATCCACCAAAACAATATGACTTTTGTATTAAAAAAAAACCATCATGTGCATGCATGATACTCTACATCTGTCTCTATACTATTATTTTATACACCTCGCGTCACTACCAAACAAAGCCTCTTTGCAACAGGCTACCGTGGGGCCTACCATAATGATATCAACAGTGACTGCTCTGATCCAATCAGATGCGTCCAAAAATTTTCTTGTGGGTCCCCCTTTGTCCCATGATTCTGATTATTGAAGGTCCATGGAAGCCCAAAGTGGGTGTGCTTTACGTTGTAATCTACAGCGCATCGCATTTTCCTGCTCTTATCTGTTTTTTTTGGGATATATGGATGGGATCGAATCGTGTATTTCACATTTGAAAACAAATTTTGATACCAAATAATCGGATTAAGGATCTATCGAGATCTGTCTTAATCAAACGGTCTATATTTAATCCGATGATATTATAAATAAAATTTGTCACGCATACTCTAATCAAATGTTATAAACATGTTTTGTTCTTGGTTTATAATTTGAATAATAATAATAAATGATCTTAACGATTTTGGCAGACTCTTTAACTCAATATAGTTAATTTTTTTAATAGATATAAAAAACTCTCCTATGTTTTATAAGAGCATGTAATTATTAAATTTTGATATGTTATAAAATGTTTACATATGAATGGTGTATCATGTTCTATATTATGATTTTGAATTCGAAATAATCAGGTTAATTGGTAATTTTTTTAAAAGTACTTATACATATAAAATTATATTTTATAGGATATATTTTCTCTACTTTATCAAATCTTAGTGAAGGTAAATGGATTTTTTTTTTTTTTTTTTTTCAAATTTAGGGACTTTTTTACTATGGGAAAGTTGCCAACAGGGTGTAGCTTAGCTGGTAGATGGACGAGTTTAAAGTTTTGTTAAATGACTCTCATATCAATGGCTCGAATCCTACCAATAGCGAAAACTTAAAAATAAAAAAAATAAAAAACGCTTGGTCCCGAATTAATAGATATTATCAAAAAAAAAAAAAAATACAATGGGAAAGTTAATAAATTTAATCCAAATCTAATTCAAGTTAATGGTATTTTTAATTTGTGCGATTCTAAATTGAATGTATATTGTATAATTACTATGTATCATGAATTTGCACATCAGCTCCTAGTAGAGTCTCACCATATGCATTTTATAAGTATATGGGAAGTGTTCTCTCAGTTTGTGGGAATGGTCCTCTCTTCGATTGTGAGAGTTATAGTTTATATGTAACCTTCACATCGATAGTGGGAGTAGTTGTATTTTTTTAAAAAAAAAAAAAAAATTGAATTATCCTAAAATTTATTTCCTCAACAATTAAAAGCTATAACAAGTTGGCCACACAAAAAGGAGTTTACTTTTGTTCACCCCCTTTCCTTGAAAGGGGGTGAGTATTACCCCCATTTCCAACATTTAATATATGTCTAGGGAAGAGTATTTTTATCTAAGTACGTAACCTTCGAAGGGTGTTTAGTAAAAATGGACTCATGTTAAAGTGTTATATAAATAAAAATATATAAAAGTATCAACTAGAAAATTAAATAGACCTGCAAATTAATATAAAAGCAACTTGGTTGCATTTAAAGCGCACAAGCTTTGAGAACAGAAACACCATAATTGAAAGTTGCGCACAATAAGCATAGCATTGCTACGCACCCCCTATTTATATTTTTTTTTTCTTAGGCTAATAATTGTACTCATATAGATAAGATTGGTTCGATGATATATTTCATACATATATAACACAAGTTTATCCGTTTAAGTCCTCCCTCTTTACCAAAAACCTCAAATTGATTTTTTTTATTTTTAAATAATTGTACATATGCAACTCTCGGTTAAAAAAAAAAAAAAAAAAAATCAAATAAGTAAATTTTAATAATATTAGACGATCTAATAATTAGCCTTATAAAAAAAAAAAGGTGGTTTATTATTATCATACCACTTACCACCTTACATAAGTTATATGATGATGATAAATCACTAACCACACTACTTTAATCGATTTGAAAACTAATATTTTCAATGTGATAAATATTTCATGCTTTTATACATCATTTTATTATATGCTTGAATTTACTTCTCAAAACATATATATTTTTGCTTAAAAAATACACACATATATATACGGTATCGTTCACAATAGTGCGCACTGATTACTACATCAGTACAAATATATGTGGACTACTGACTATAGAAAAACTTTGATAAGTACATACACTTTAAGTCAAAGTATGTAAATCTAATGATTCACACTTAATGCACTGATGAAGTTATATCAATGCACACTAACTTGAACATATATATATATATATGTGGTTTTAAAGTGCATTTAGAGAATAATTTTTGTACTGCTTTGTACAGAATTTTATTTTTATTAAGAATAGTGTAAAAATATATAAATTATTTCAATCATGATACTTTGGTTAAATTTGGTGTCAAAATTTGGTACCCAAATGATGTGACAACACTATAATCTATTCATTTAAATTGCATTATATTTCCATGATTTGAATGAATGAATTAGAGTGTTGCCATATCATTTTGACACCAGATTTGGACAACAAATTTGGACAAAATAGCATTACTTAAAATACTTTTATAGAAAAGTCAAACACTACATTTATTAAAACAATACAATAAATAAAGTGTTTGACTTTTTTTTATTGTAATATTTTTATTTTTGAGGGTATGGATAATGGTAGACATTCAACACTTTTATCCATCATTTAGATCCTACTTAACGTGTCAACTGATATGAAATTTTCATGTCAACTGCCACATCACCACATCACTATACTTTAATTTTGTTTTATTTTTATATTAAAATACTATATTTAAAGAATACAAATTATTAAAGAATACAAATTAAACTTATTTGGTGTGATGATATGACAGCTAATAAGGAAAAGTTATATCAACCGCAATATCAAGTTGAATATAAATAATAGATAAAAGTGTCAGATGCTTACAATTATCTTTTATAACACATGTTAACTCTTAACACTACTCTTTCCGACTAAAATCAATGCTAGATTTATAAATTAAAAAAATTAAATCTAATAGTTGTTGAAAGGCCGATAGCTTAATCAAATTGAAGTTGAAAAGGATTGTATATAAATATATATTTTTTTCGATAAATTTTTTATTAATTTGTGAATTTATTATTTTTAATCCATATGAACAATATACGATCCATGATAATTATTTGTATACGACAAAAAAAAAAAAATAATAAAATAAAATAAAATAAAATCCAGCAGACACCGAATTTCAAGTCGTCCCACTCGTTAAATTTGAAAACACAAACACGCACACACACGTAACGTACCATTGAAACCATCCACACACGCGCCTTTCTCGGTTATTTCTTGTCTCGCTCTCTCTTCGCAGAAACTCTCTGCTCTCTGTAGTTTCGAGAATCTATTTGTCTCTGTAAAAAGAAAGACAACAACGACGACGATCATCCTGGCGGGAAGCCAAGCATCAGATTCTCAGACTTGTGTTTCTTTTTTTCTTTATTCTTTTTTCTTTTTTCTTTTTGTTACCTTTATATCCTTCCACACAACCTTTAATTACATAAACGATAACAACACATCACCACACCTCCTCTTTCACGCGCCTTTCAAGCCAAGCAAGCTTCACGAATTTCGTTTTCATGCCTCTTCTCCTATTTGATAGAGGAAAATGTGAAGACAGAGTTTGTGCTCGTCGTTTTTGGCCGATTAATCTGCGTTTTCACATCAATTTTGTGATTTGTTTGCTTCGCTTTTGTTATGAAGTTTGGCGGTGATTGTTTTTCTTCTCTTCCGTTTCGATGGAATTGGAATTCCTCTGATCAAGGTCTTCCCTCTCTCTCTCTCTCTCTGCTTTTATATTTATTTTTTATACATGTATGTTATTAATGTAAGCGTGTATTTGGATTTTGGACAAGCAATGCGTGTATTTGGTTTTAATGTTGTTATTAATACGATCAAATGACGAAACTAAAATAAATTTCGTGATTTTTGAAGCAGTGATTTGTAGGAACTTGAAGAGTAACTTTGATGGGGAAAGGCAATGATTCTAAATGTGTTTTTCCTTTGACAAGTCTCCAAATCGGGTATGTATATAATTTTTTTTTGTTTTCTATAATTACTATTACATTGATGGCAGTGTTGATAATATCCTGTTGCATGTGATTTTGTGTGGATGTTATCTTTATTTGTGTTTTTCCAATAAGAGCTACCTTCTTTGAATAGACTTTTGTTCAAATTCAATGTGATTTTTCGAGTTTTACTTGTTTGATATGCTAGTGGAGAAACTTGTAGAAGCCTAGGGAATGAATTTTGTTTCTATATATTGCTGTTACTATAAATTTTTTCATTTTTTTTTTCCAAGATATGTGCGGAGTTATATAAGTTTCGGAAAGCTGTAAGCTTAAATCTCCGGTGCTCAATTCTATTTAATTTACATTTAAGTTTGCAGATTTTATTCTTGAAATATTGTCCACTGGAATTCATCTCGATTTCCTTGTTTAAATTTATATCTGGATATGGTAATTTTGTTATGCACTTACCAATGTCACGGGAAAGACCATGTTAAAGAAGTTGATGGATGGACAGTCGGATGGAATCCAAAATCCAGTATATTCTGTTCTCATATTGCTGCTGGCGAAACCTATCTATTTTCTTCCTTGTCAAATAGATTTATGTTGCTGGAATATGTGGTTTGGTTATGGTCTAGACATAATAACTAGGGGTTTAGCCTTTCGGATAGACTGACATGGAATTCAAATGACTATCATAAATGTATAACAGATTAAGTAACTTACTGATGTTGATTTAATTACCCTTTGTCAGAGTCTCCTAAGTTTTTTCCCATTTTTTTTTAAGTATTGCTATTTCACCTATTTTTGGTTGAATTAGTTATTTTAAAGAACCATATCCCTGTACAATCCCTCATAAGAAGTTTTAGATATCTAAAGCTTGTGCTTGTCTGGTCATAATGGAGCTTGGCTATTGCTATCTTTATCCTTTGAAGATGTTTTTTCTTATATAGGTAAAACAAATATAATTTATGTTTGTTTGAATACTATATGGTATGAATGTGCTGTTAATAATGAAAGATTACTAAACAATGTTGTATGACTGTAATGTCTGCATAATTTAATTTACATATTCTCTGCTTTTTATGATTGCAGAGATTTGCAGTCTTACCTTTCGGGTCTTAATCTCTTCCTGGCCCTTGGAAGTAACAAATTATTTATTTTGGTGGACAATCAGCCATGGCTGAGGGACCTGGATTCACGGCCAACACACTTGTGGCAATTGATGGTTACCAAGGTTGCTAAAAACATATTCACATTAGATTTCTTTCCTTTTCTTTTCCCTTTTCCCTTTTTTTTTTAACTTGAAAATGGTCACAAAATAATGTTTCATTTTGTATATACAGTCCAGGTTATCTCCTTTTGCAAACACTAAAGTACGGAGCAAAAGAGAGGGAAAGGATGCTTGCTCCAAACCCAGTGCTAGTCGCCCAAAAACATTAGAGAGATGGTTTTCATTGATTGAAGCTGCAAAAATGTCTCAGAAGAAGGTTTTGCCGCCAGCAAAGACACTGCGAACTCAGTTGCTTATTAGCAGTGAGTTGCGTAGGACCCTGTATGGTTTTATTGTATTTGAAGTTGCATGGACCAATGTCCGAGGCATAAACTACCTTAATGAACTTCAGGTACCACTCCTTTGTTTGTGCTCCATACTTTGATTGCAATGGATAATAAATTTATTTGTTTAATGGTTCTCATGTCATTTGCAGACTGATACATCTCTGGCTATAGAGGCTAAACTTATGCGAAGATGGGAATTTGATAGCATAGCTCAGGCTGCAAGCTGTATGTCTTCATGGTTCTCGGGAACAAACTATGAGAGACATCAATTGAAAGAGTATCTAGATTCTGCAATAGGTATTAATTGCATTATCTGATATGAACAGAAAGAATATTAAATTTGAAATGCATTTAATGGAGTTTGTGATTCAACATTAATAGACACGGATGTTTTTAAACATAGACGTGGTAAGGGCGTGCATGTTAGCAACGTAGTGTGTGTTGCTGACACTTGCTCTGATATCTTATAAGCTGTAAAAGGCAAGAATCTAGAATGTCTTAAAACCCTAATCACACATAATGTAGATTCCTTCTTTAGCTGTCCTATTTCCAATGGCATTAGTACATTACAAGTCATTAATGGAATTATTTTGTTTTGAGGCTTTAGCTCTGGTGTGTATATTCCTTAATGTTATTTGATTTCTAGTGTTTCTTTTAAATCCATATAAAAAAATTATTATCAATAGATTACATATCAGTCTGTTTAACCATTTATATGCTGTATATCTCAAACCACTGACAAAAGAATTGTATACCTACTTGAAACGAGTTTATACCAACAATATTTCATTTATCTTGTAACTTTATCAGGGGAGATTTTCTATGATGCTGAAGAAGATTTCTCAAAGGTTACTACTGTCAGTGATGATGAAGATATTTGTAATGATAATCTATGTGTTGAGGATAATCATCTTTACAGCCTTGGTAGTAGCAGTTTTAGTGCATGTGATGGGACCACTGAATCTGAAACAAGTGAGCCACACACACCTCCTCCAACCGGGCCTTATAAGAGGAGAAAAGTAACAAGATGCGTCTCTACTGGAGTTGAAGTTGATATGTATACTGAGGAAACAAGTGGAGTTGACGACACATCAGACAGCTTTGAGACATCTTCCAGTGATTGTGAAATTGCACCTGAAGCTACCCAGTACCATGATGTCTTGATCTTGTTTAGGTTTAATGACCATGATCTTCCTTTCACACTAAGGCAAATTATAATGTCTGATCTTCGTCTACTTACTCTATTAGAGGCCGGGCTTCCATCTTGGGTTTTATTCCTCCAATCATATCCAGTATTTTGCCATTTCTATCGTCCCTGGATGTGCCCACTGGTACGAGCTTTATATGTGCTGATGTCAATAGTAACTGTTCTTATAGGATTTTATGATTTGTACAAAAATGTCCCTGTTCTCAAAGCAACTGCTTCTAGTTTGTGTGGGCCGCTATTTGATTGGATAGAAACTTGGGAGATGGTATCAAGAATAAAGTACTTAGGCACAATGCTATTTCTGCATAATTGTCAGAAGGCTGTTAAATGGTTTTTATCAATTATGCGCGCCACTCGGTCTTTTTTGTCAGTTCTCAAAGTGCCACTGGTAGAACCTCTTATGGAGCTTTTGAGCCTCCTTTATCCAATGTGGAACGCTTTCGCTGAAATAGCAGAGAGTTTATTTTCTGTTATTTGGGTCATAATTGGGTCTTCTTGCAGCCTAGTGGGAGACTTGGTCGAGGTCATATTGTCGCCTGTGTGGTTAATCATCTCGGTTACATGGACAATTGGTAGGTATTGCTTCTCTGGTTTATTCATGTTATGACTTATTGCTTATTTTGCAGCCATACAATCTTCAAACCTTTGATTAATTGAATCTAGTTTTTGGTGATTTTCATCTCAGCAACTTCTGTTCTATATCCTTTAATTTGGGCCTTTTGGGAAATACTATATTCTCCAATACGCGTAGTCCTTGGATTAGCTGGTGGTGTGGCTTCCATGTGTGCCTACATAGTTGAATGCCTTGGAGATATATGGCGGACTGTGGGTAGCTTATTTAAGTTTGCTGCAGCCTCCAAGGCTACAGTAACGACGACATATGAAGTTTCCATGTGGCGATCACTTTGGAATGACCTATTCTCCCAGGTTGGTATATACCATCATCGCATATGAAGATTAGTTTGGCATTGCCTTGTGAATGGTTCTCATTGTTGACAATCATTTTTTCAGATATTTCGTGCTGTCAGAAGTATATTAAACGGTTTTGTTGTCTTCTTCACTGCCTGCAACCGGCATCGCCTTAGGTATCGTATATCTACTTTGCTATCTTTTTGTCTAGATCTCAAATTGCAAATGTTTTGTCATTGCACCTCTCTTTGGCTTTATGATGTAGAGGACAACCTATTAATAATTTCTTGCATGTCATGATGGAATACAGCATATATAATCACATACAAGACTTTATCCAAAGAATGCTTGGCCGAAGCGAGAGATCACGCCAATTGGAAGCTAGACACGGTAGATCTTCACGTAGATATCATAGTTCGGTAAGTCATCATCTATGCCAATGCCTATTATAGATCTATGATGTATATGAAAGTACATTGAGCTAATTGTGATGTTTATCGTTCTTCAGTTGGAAGTAAGAAGGAAAGCCCACATTAGATGAAGAAATCCTGCCTTTTTTTTTTTTCTCGAGGTTATACATTTGACAACTGTAAGAAAAACCTAACTTGGGACCAAAGGGAAGGAGCAGGTATCGAAGTTTTATAGTAGCAGAGTTCATTCTTTTTCGTTCCACGGGTACGATTATCCTTTTTGTCTCCTCTGGTCCGTTTCAGTTTACAATTTAGGTTTCCTGGTGGTCTCCATCCTATACGGTTCAATATGTTAAATTTTTCATATCCTACCTTAGCTTGTTTTACCTTGCAAGTTACGGCTTTGTTGTATCAAAATTGTAATTTCTTTGATGTAAATAACATGTACAGGCGGCTTATATATTTGTAAAATTTCAGAAATTTTGGAACAAATCTTCCAAGTTACGCAACAACATGCTTGTTTGAATCCACGGATAGTATACAGGAACATCAATACCGAATAGTTTAGTGTTCTTTAGATTTCAATCCAATGGCCGAATAACTACTGTCTAATACTGGACAACTAACTATTTACCGTTCAACAAAAAATATTTTTCTTAACAGTAATACCAAAATCAAAACAAAGCAATTGAATCACAATCCGGAAAATTACTCTCATACTGGCATTCTGTCTGCAGCACGCTAATATTCTCATCACCGAACGAATGAAGATATGGCTGCAATTGCCATTAAGAACAGGTGATTCATGAGGAAAGAAGCAAGTATCATGATAATGTACCAACAGAGCTACGAACAAATTTAAAGATCCAAACTCTCTCTCATTTGATAAAAACAGTGCTGTAAATCTTCAAATAAACACCAATGTCGTAGAAATTATGTCTAATTCAAATCCATGAAACTTAAACCTCCGTAACTACATCCCACTAAATATTTAATACTATTACAGAAATACTAATAACTCGCTCAATCATCGCATGATTTAAACATCCCCGCATGATTTAAACATCCCCACCACCAGTCTGGTGTAACATTGCGTCTATCTCATCGCCATCTTCCATTTCCAGCTAAAGCAAGAGAAAAAGGAGAAAAATCAGTCACATGAGCACTGAAATATCTAATGACTCTTATATTCAAAACCAAAAGTGTGTAGGTGAATGTTAATTCTAAAACAGTACTAAATATGTGGGTGGGGTGTGAGAGACTGAATGATATGAGAGAATGATACCTCATCGGGAGTTTGCTCTGCCCGGAGACGGCGGCCATCAAACAAGAAGGCAATTGAGTTGATCTCCACAGATTGTCTATCGCAGTATGCGTTCATGAGCTTCTTCAGTTGGGTGCTCCTTTTGATCCTGAAAAAGACCTCGTTCCCATCCTACAATCAAATACGAATAATTAGACCATAATGGACCAAGAGTTATACAAATTAGTCAATAATATAATTACATATTTTATAGTTTATACATACATACCACAACAATGCAGCGTAAATCATTCGAACACACAGATTTTAGAAACAAGGTACCAAATTCAAAAACCTTAATCTCTTTCATCATTTGTATTACTAAAAGTGTCTACTCCCTTGCCATCCTTAAACTACATCTATGCATATTTCAGCACCCTAATTTCTCCCCTTTGTTACTCCTAGAATCGTTGAACTCTAATTAGTAATTACAAACATAAGCTCAATCCTCATTCTTGCTACTGAAATCATAATATATTCATCTCCATACCAATCTAATCCTCCCACTGACCTATAAAGCTCTTCAACTACATCCTATTCTACCCAAAACATCCTCTTGTTTCTTAATATTACTCTCCATAATTTGTTTCCTGTCCACAGATGTTAGTTCCCACTTTATACAATTCTAAGTCTTCTCTTATAATCTTAACTAAATTCCATTAAATAAAATCTATCAATACCACAATCAACCATAAATAGTCCCAACAACAACAAAAATCCCACAATCTCCCCAGATAAACCCTAAAAAGTAAAAGCATAAACAAACGATATCATTGTCAACAGAAATCAAACCAGACCCAAATACAATAGCATAGGAAATGTTACATGGCCTATAGTTACCAAATTCAAAAACCTTAATCTGTTACAGGGCCTATAGTTCCATGTTTTATATGCAGAGAAACCTAAAAGATTTCACCATGGTTTAGAGTAGGATATGTTGAAAACAGTATAGAGAGAAAAAGTTTCAGATGCACATAGTGCTGACAAACAATCAAAAACCAAGAAAATAGTGCAGACAATCAATCAATGGAAGGGTTTTCTTCACCATTCTATGCAGATATCGGCTTTCCATATTTTGAGCACATACTCTAAACAAAGATCAAGATATAATGGTTACAATGACCCCTTCTGAAACTGAAGTCAGCTCTATTTTATTGCCTAAGGGAGTAGATTCAGTACGAAGATGAGGATTGAGTTCATGCCTGAAATACGTGTCAGCAAATTCTGAGGGTGAAAATTATGAAGAGAGAATACAGTGAAAGACACATAATGGAAATCAAGGATTGAAAGAGAAACACTTTTATTAAGGATGAACGATAGAGAAAACAAAAGGGAGGAAGGAAACATGCAGCAAGCAAATGAGGTTGGAAACAACTGCTTTCCAACCATGTGAGTTGGTAATGGCCCAATTCAAACACGTGAGTTGTTAATCACGTGAGTCATTAATATCCAATCGAGTCATCCAATCGTCTTTCATCCACGTGTGTTTTTAAATGAACACGGGAGAAGGAAATGGGATCATTAATGAATCACGTGGTTGAAAGACAATTGGGCCAATAGCAACGGACATGATTAAAAAGCAATTGAGCTCACGTGGTTGAAAAAAAGATTGTATTTCATCCACGTATTTAGCCACGTTTGCAAGCCTCGAGCTCCTTACCTCCCTTTTTATCTCTCTTTCATAATTTTTATTACTAAAAATGCCAACTCTCTTCCCATCCTCGAGTTTCATCCATGCATATTTCACCACCCTATTTTCTCCCCGTAGTTTTCCCTGCTGTAATCGTTGAAATCTAATTACAAACACAAGTTCAATTCTCTTTCTTGCTACTAAAATCTTAGTATCTTCATCTCTGTACCAAATCTACTCCTCTCACCCACTCACTGACCTATAAAGCTTTCAACCATGTCCTCTTCTACCCAAAACATCATCTTGTTTCATAATACTACTCTCTATAATTTCTAGAAACTCACTTTCCTGTCCACAGATGTTAGAGCATCTCCAACAGACTTCCTTAATGACATCCCTTAGCTTAATTAAGGGAGTCTATGTATTTTTGCAGCTCGAACAACTCCCTAAAGGACTCTCTTAATTGTGTTTTGGTGGAGTTCACTCCCTTAATTAAGGGGTGTTTTTAGACTCCCTTAAAGTGGGCTCCACCTATTTAAAATTATTTTATTTCTTGAAAAACTCTATATATTTTATTTGATAAACAATATATAATATTT
The DNA here is from genome assembly GCA_954870605.1 of Acer campestre. NCBI lineage: Eukaryota > Viridiplantae > Streptophyta > Magnoliopsida > Sapindales > Sapindaceae > Acer > Acer campestre. Next base: position 2,980,798 of record OX940803.1, on the reverse strand, counting down.
ATTACACAATATTTAAAATTTAAATAAATAAAAATTATTAAAAAGACCATTTATGGGAGTATTTAAGGGAGTATTGTTGGAGCACATACTCCCTTAATAACCCCTTACAACAACATCCACCCTTATTTAAGGGAGTCTCCAAGGGAGACTGTTGGAGATGCTCTTAGGTTTCCCACTTTATACAATTTTTAAGTCTACTCTTATAATCTAAACTAAATTCTATAAAATAAAAACTAACAATACCACAATCAACCATAAATTATCCCAACAACAACAAAAAAAAATCCCACAACCTTCCCGGATAAACCCTAAAAAAAACAAAAACAGATACAAAAGATATATCATTAACAGAAATCAAACATGACCCACATCCGATGGCGGTAAAATTAGGAGCCCAGTACAGAACATCCACGATAACAAACAAATATAATATCAAAACATATAACAAAAAAAAAATACAAAAACGAAATCAGTAATATACCTGGCCCTTCACTTTCAGGTTGATGTGTGCCTGACCGGACTGATCGTTGGGCTTCTTGTCCTCCTCTTGCTGGTTCGTGACGCCCGACATTTTCTCCCTAATCTCCTTCTCTGTATCTCACGAATTCTCTGTAGATTTTGTTTTGTTTTTGGAGAACAAACAAGACAATTAGGGGTTTTTTAAAAGGGTCTTTGCAGCGACGACTCACGTGTGAGTTGTTTATTTTGTTTCTATCTCTGCTTTAGCACGCCTTTTTAGGAAGTCGGTCTATGTGAGGTCGACACGTGGCTTATTGTAATTGGCGCATTCAACTTTCCTTTTTAGTTTCGTTTCACACTTTCTAACCGATTTATTGAAGTAAGTTTTTATGTCGTTTCATTTAAAAAAAATAAAAAATAAATAAATAAAGTGCTGATAAAATCCTTTTTATTCTAATTTAATTACTATGATTAATCAAATCGTTTAAAAAATCTGTAAGAACATTTATTATATATCTTATTTCTAGATTTAATGGTGGTGGATTTACTAATTACTATACACATTACGCGGATAATGGAAATGAAAAACGATAAAGACAAAGCATTATAAATGCGATACAGATTTTCATAATCTTCTATTGCTAATTAACTTTACATTTGGAGTGAACCGAACTTTTAGATATGCTATTAATTAACTCCAAGAACTACTTCTACAAATAGCGGAGAAACCTCATGGTATCTAGTGTGATTTGGATTTCCCTTATTTGCTATTAGCTAAGTCCAATAACTACTATTAATACAATACAATAGAGAAGTCTTATCTTCGGAATTTCAGGATCGGCTATTAATTAACTTCAATAACTACTCTTACAACAACACAATGCTACTAAACTTTCGAAAAATGCTACTAATTAACTCCGATAACTATTCTTATAACACAAATAATAAGTCTCCTCGTACCTTTTTTTTGTTTGTTACTAGGGATGAGGATGAGGGCCCAATGGGGCGGGGGTCCTAAAACCTACCCCCACCCCTGCCCCCAAACCCCATTTGAGGGAACTGGGGATAGGGGTGTTTGGGGGGAGGTTCCCCTGCCCCCACCCCCACCCCCACCCCCGTCCCCCATTTCTTCAATTTCCCTTATTTATAATCCTAAAATTTTTCAATACAAAATTCGAAATTCGAAATTCGATCGGACCAAACTTTTGTTTCATCATGTTTCAATATCCAATCCAATAATTAACAAAATATACAATCTAAAAAATATATAATTGATTTAATTTAATCCAAAATTAATATAAATAACTATAATAACATAGTGTTAGTTTATTACACTATAACACATAAAAGTTTAAACAAATTTAAAGCTTTCAATCAATCCAAAATATGAGTAATATATTAATAGAGTTAGAGTTTTTTTTTTTTTAAAAGAAAATAAAATTTAAAATATATAAATCAATAAAAAATATATATATATATAGGGGAAATGGGGGATTTGGGGCCCCACCCCCACCCTCTATTTAGAAAATGGGGGAATGGGGAAATGGGGTGGGAGGAGGTTCCCCCACCCCACCCCACCCCACCCCACCCCCATTTAGGTTTTGGGGGAAAAATTTGCCCCCACCCCCACCCCCACCCCAAAACCCCATTTGGGGGCAAATTTTTCCATTCCCATCCCTATTTGTAATGTGACAAAATCAGTTATAAATAGTGTATTTTATTCTATTAACATCTTTTTATTATGAACAACTTAGCAATTGATTTTGATTGAACCTTGGTGACTTTTATTCTTTAAATAAATATTAAAGTAATTATCTCTTTTTTATGATAAAAAATAAATAAATAAATAAATAAATAAAAAGGTAAAAAAATAATAATAACAAAAATATAAAATGTGACAGATGATGGGCTTCGATTGGTTTTCAAGCAGCCCAAAATAGCAAAAAGCAAGACCCAATCCAGATGATATTTCGGCAACCCTCAAAAATAGTACAAGGCCTTCTTGTGAGCAAGTCCCATCAAAGTTATTTTTAAATAATTTTCTACTCTTAAAATCTAAAACATTTTTTTTTTTCATTCAATAGTGTTATCATTAATTAAAGTTCGTCATTTTTTTTTTTCAATTATTATATGAATTCGGGGTTTTTTTTAAGAAGAGGGAGAACTCGCACCCACAAATTCATAGTTTAGGTGTGACTTGTGAGGAGTTCATATCAGACCAACCTCATCCCATCATTATTTAGTTTGTCATTGATTTTTATATTTTTAAAGTTTTGAATGCGGTGGTTTTTTTTTTTTTTTTTTCATTAATAATTTATTTATAACAAATAAACAGATTAAATAATAGGAAGTAAAAAAAATAAAAATACTACAATATTAAACTTTTTATTTAACTATATAAATCTTAAGTGGATTACAGAATAAATGTAAGTGAGGTTTAGTTATAGGAATGTAATGCAATAATAATAATAATAATAATAAAATTTGATATTTTTCTATATATATATATATATATATTTAAGTGACACTTGCAGCGGCCAAAAATGGTCTTTGGGCCAAAAGCTTGGGGCCCAAGCCCCATTTTATTGAAATCCGGTTTAAGCCCACATATGATGGGTCGACCCAAGACTTTTATCTGTTGAAATTTGGCTAGTCGACTCAGTCCAATATCAATTACCGTTTTATTAATAGCAATTGTAACTTATGGTTTAAAAAGGGAGAAATTCTCTCCGAAAATCTTGCCCATAATCAACCTAATCGTGGGAATTGAATCCACATAAACGGTAGATCGAGGCTAGGGCCTATAAAAGGAACATGGTTGAACACGGTAGTGCTCTCTGAAAAACCTTTCAAGAATAAGCTTTTTAGCGTGCCCAAACTCTGCTCAATTAAACTTTGATCACCGGAATTCGATCCCCTTCTCAATTACGATCAACCATAATAAACGTTTAGCCCAAGCACACCTAAGGCTAACGAATCACCCTATCAATTTCTTTTTATTATCATTTGTTCTTTGTGCTTGTTTTTTCTTTTCTTTTGCAGGTTTAAGAAGTAGTCAACTCACTCAATTCGACCAAGTAGGTCAAATTACTTGGACTTAACTCAAATCCGACTCGATCCATATTGATTGTAGATCGACCACCTACAACACTAATTAAACGTGTTACAATTATGATGAAATTGATAATGTCATACAAATAATATTATATCAATTAAAATTCGACATAGGCACATTAATCATCTAGTGATTGAATATATGAACATGTCTAATGAATACCCCCACACACCATCGTTGTCTACAACGACCCACTTCCAATCATGCCAAATAATTTATGTTGAATTAAGTTAACATCAATTGGATTATAACTATCCTTAGCTAGAATGCTATTGAATCTTTGAAAATGAAGTGAACTTTAACTTACTATATTCATTGTAACAATATCTTAGCAAAAAAAAATACATGTTTAATGTAACCATGATTAACGTGTTATTTGCTCAAGTCCCAAGGTTCAGCCATCTATCAACCGAGGCCTAATAATAAGATAAACGGTGTTTTTCAACATATAATCGTACGTGATGTTTTTCCCTTCAGATCAGTCCGATTTTACTTAAAAAGATATATATATATATATATATAATAAATACAATTTAACAAACTAATTTCTATGACTAATTATTCAACAATATTAATCTATAAAAGAAAGCCTTAACTATACAAGCGAATTTTGGAGCAAGGAAAAAAAAAAAAAATTATTATCAGCCTCAGCAAAAATAAAATTGATATTTAGGCCGTAATCTCGGTAAATTCCTAATCTGACCGTTGAAATTTAACGTAATACTATTTATACATAATTAGCTTTTATCCAAAAAAACAAATAATTTTCATTGGTAATTATTCACCAAATCATGATAAGTTATCATGACAAACATATTAACGGGAATTGCCATTTAGATGTCATCAATTATTAGGCCATTTCTCTTTTACTATAAATTTCCCGTTAAGAAGCACCTACAACTGTACCGCATGTCCATAAAGCCACAACGTTCGAAAAACACAAACACTATTTACTAAAAAAATAATAATTATTTATACTAAAATAATAATCACCTAATTAATATCCCACCTGCTCGGCTGCGACATAGATTTCTACTCAGTGCGACGCACCACCACTACCATCCATGAACCTACAACCCACGAGGCCACGATCGGGTTCACAGGACAAGTGTAGGGAACACACGGCGAGACAGCATCGGGAATCATGTGTGTTTTTACAAAAAAAAAAAAAAAAAGGTCGACTTCGTGGTCCCACGTGGTGGTCTAGTGGGGGATGATAGTTCGTGCTCTCTCTCTATCTCTGCCTTTCGTTTTTGTCATTTTCCTGACACGTGGGGTCCCCTCCACATCATCTCGATTTCTCCGCAACAACGCCTATTTTTCTTCCTTCTTTTTATATCCCAAAAAACCCTACGCTCACTCACTCATTCACTCTCAGAGCTCTGTTTCTCTCTCTGGATTTTTCTTTCACTGGAGAACCAGTCAACCACACCATGGAGCGTCTCTCTGTTTCTTGTTTTCTCTTACTTCTTCTCTCCATCTTCTTCGCTTTCGCAGGTAATGACAACAACCAACCTACACAGTTTTTGTTTTCATTTTCTGTTTTTGGTTCCTGAGAAAATAAAGGGGAAAGACTAGAAAACAAACACATTGTTTGCCATTTTATTTTTCCTGCTTTGTTTTCCCGGGAAACTAACTAACCCATCAGTGCCATCACAACATTGTCTCTTATTTCTTGTCTCTGATTTTATTCTGTTGTACATTTTTGATTTTGCAGATGCGGGCTCGATAGGAGTTAACTACGGTCGTATAGCGAACAATCTACCGTCAGCGACGAAAGTGGTGGAGCTTCTCAAGTCTCAGGGAATCGACCGGGTCAAAGTGTTTGACGCCGACCCGTCGGTTCTCAAATCTCTATCCGGATCCGGAATCAAAGTCACCGTAGACCTACCCAACGAGCTACTCCTCGCCGCTGGTAAGCAACCGTCGTTCGCCGCCACATGGGTGAAGAAAAACGTCGCCGCTTACTACCCGGAAACCCAAATCGAAGCCATTGCAGTGGGCAACGAAGTCTTTGTGGACCCACACAACACCACCAAGTTCCTCGTACCCGCCATGAAAAACATCCACGAAGCTCTCGTCAAGTCCAACCTCCACTCTTCCATCAAAGTCTCATCACCTATAGCTCTAAGCGCTCTACAGGCTTCTTACCCGTCGTCAGCCGGATCTTTCCGACCTGAGTTGGTTGAAACCGTTTTCAGACCAATGTTCGACTTCCTCCGTCAAACTGGGTCGTACCTCATGGTGAACGCGTACCCGTTTTTCGCTTTCGAGTCAAACTCTGACGTTATCTCTTTAGACTACGCGCTTTTTAGAGAGAACCCGGGTGTGGTGGATGCGGGTAACGGGTTGAGGTACTTCAATCTTTTCGATGCCCAAATCGACGCCGTTTTCGCGGCCATGTCTGCTTTGAAATACGATGATATTCGAATGGTGGTGACGGAGACTGGCTGGCCTTCAAAAGGTGACGAGACCGAGATTGGTGCAAGTCTCGAAAACGCGGCAGCTTACAACGGGAATCTGGTCCGTAGGATCTTGACTGGAGGTGGGACCCCATTGAAACCAAAAGCAGATCTGACCGTTTATCTCTTCGCTCTTTTCAACGAGAACAAAAAAAACGGTCCCACATCAGAGAGAAACTACGGGCTCTTTTATCCGGACGAGAAAAAAGTCTACGACATTCCGTTAACTATGGAGGGATTGAAGAACTACCACGACCACCGGTCTCCTGCCTCCGGTAACAAGCCAGTGGTGAAGGCGCCGATCAAAGGCAGAGGAGGGGTGTCGAAGAGCACTTCAGGGAACACGTGGTGCGTTGCCAACGGCGAGGCCGGAAAAGAGAAGCTGCAGTCGGCTCTGGATTACGCTTGCGGCGAGGGTGGCGCTGACTGCCGTCCGATCCAGCAAGGGTCCACGTGTTACAATCCGAACACTCTGCAGGCTCACGCGTCGTTCGCATTCAACAGCTACTACCAGAAACAATCGCGCGCCGGTGGCTCCTGTTATTTTGGCGGGGCCGCTTACGTCGTCACACAACCTCCTAGTACGTTTTTCTGTTTCGTCCATTAATTTACTGTTTATTATATATTTTTTATTTAATGACTAATGAGTTCGGTGCACATTACTTTAAAATGCTAAAATGCGCTTGAGTATAGTATGAGGAAAAGGTTTTCTCTAGCATGACGTGTATAAATGTATTTGTTAGATGTCACCGGTAAAACTGTAAATTGGGGTTGGCACGGCCTTGTAACCCGCCTTGCCCACGGCATATGTGGCGTGCCGGCTCCAATTTACAATTTTCTTTGTATTGATTTTTAAGATCATTTTTACAAATGAATTACAAATGAAATTGATTCACTATTTATAAATTTTAAAGTAAAGCACCACTTGCACCATTTATCCACTTGTACTGCTTTAAATTGATGAGGCTAAGTAATATCCTCCACTTGATGACCTATAAAATCAAGCGATGTATGCATAATGGAATCCATATATATCTATAAGAGGGCAATTATGTACCACCGGGGTTGCGGTACCGCCGCGGCCCTGTAATGGAAAAACAAGTAAAAACATTTGGAACCCGTATAATTAATATGTGGGACCCATGTGTTTTTTCTCTTGTTTTCTACTACGGGACAGCGACGGTGCCGCGACCTCGATGGTATAAAGTGTTTCTCTATCTATAATACTCCCTCTTAAATACAAAGGGAGTATCGATATATATATATATGGATTCCACTAGTATATGACTCTATAGGTCATCAAGAAGCGATGCAAGTGTACTAGTGGTGAAAGTGATGCATTGTTTTAAAATTTATAAATAGTGAACAAATATCATTTATAAAGATGGCCCGGCCTTACCGTTGAGGCTTGGCTAGGGGCACAACCCCAATCAAATTACAAGTAGTTAAGTTCATGTACAATTAAAATTTAGAGATTAGAGAATAATAGTTAGAGATTAGAGAGTGTGATAGTAGTGTAGAGATTAGTGAGAGTGAGAGTAGAAAGAGAGAGAAAGAGAGAAATAGAGTAGTGTAAATTATAGAAAGTGTATGAAAATTGGAATGAGTATGATATTTATAGGAAAATTGAAATTTGGGTAAAAATATAAAATAGTAGTTTAAAGGGATAGTTATTGTAATTGTTTCTAAAAAAAACTCAACGGTCGGATTTAATTTTTTATTTATTTTTAAATCCAACATTCCAACCGTGGCCAGTTAGCTAGTGCCAAGTGGCCACCAACATTTTTTTTTAAAAAAAATCTGACCGATGCCGTCATTACTTGGTAGAGCAAGTTTTTTTATTTTTTTTTATTTTAAATATTACAATAACTATCCCTTTGAACTATTATTTTACATTTTTATCCATATTTTTCTATAATACCTTACCCATTCTAATTTCCATACACTTTCCATGATCTACACTACTATTTTTCATTCTCTATCTCAACTCTTACTCTCTTTCTAATTTCTACACACTAATCTCTATTCTCTAACTATTATTCTCTAATTTTAGTTAAAGATTCATTCTTTAACTGACTTGATTCTCTTAGTTTCCTTTTTTATTATTATTATTATTTAATTTTTTTTTTGTAGTTTTGACTAAACGGTGCGTTTTTGGTTTTATGCAGAGTATGGGGAGTGCGAGTTTCCAACTGGATATTGAAGACTGTGAAGTGAAAAAATGAAGGAGGGAGAAGAATGAACTAATCAATTTATTGTAGTTGACTTTTGGAATTTTACATAATTTTAGGGAAGGGTTATCTGATGTATTTATTATTATAGTTGTAAGTTGTTATTATTCTTAAGTAGTTGGGGGGAGTTGTTAGACAATTTATATTAACTTTCTTGTATGTCTGTAATTATTAATTGAAAATTCTCATATGTTTTTCAACTTATACTGTTGTACTCTCGTTAATGTTCTTGTAATATTCTATTTGATACCTAGTTAATATTTTCTAATACCGTAATAATCAATGAACGAAACATCACCGAACACATGATTTTAGTTCTTTAAAACCAATTTTATTCGTGAACCATTCAATTATGATTGGATTTACGAATTTACTAGATGATGAAAATGAAGAAATAAATCCTGACCATTGATTATATGTTAGTAGATATAATGAGGTCAATACATCGATCAAACTCCTAAAATAATAATAATAATAATAAATTTGGTATAAGCTATTGTAAGATATATTTTAACAGAGATGTCAAAAGGCTGCAATTAATCTTCCAGTTGCCATTGGATTCCAATATCCACCTAATCTTCCAAGTCAAGAGAGGTCATTCAAGGGAAAAAAAAAGCATCTTTTAACAAGTCCTAATTGATACCTTTGATTAATTAGCAATATTTCAAGGTGCTTATAATTAGTTTTTTAGATTTCTCTGAAGGACACGGGCTTAACAAGATGAAGTTGGTTCATTGTTTTTTTTTTTTTTTTTTTTGAAGAAACAAATAGAACATTACAAACCACGGCACTCAGCCGAAATCAAAGAACTAATATAAAGAGGATACTCCTCCAGTTAAAACATGTCCTCAGCACAGGAGAGACCGTTTTTAGCTAACACGTGGGCTACATGATTAGCCTTTCGAGTTGGTTCATTATTAAGTCTTTATTATATCCACGTCAATGAGATTATTAGTTCGAATCATATTTTCCGATTTAATAATAAGTTTGTTTTCAACTCAGGTTATGAGTTTGATAAAGAAATTGAAAGAAGAAACTCAATTACATAAAAGCTGCAGTTAAAGAGTTGGCATTGGATTCCACTAATAAATGTTCAAGTCAAAAGGGCACTGTGTGAAATGAAAGTAATGCTTTATGTGAGTTGATATTGCAGGTGGTAAGCAACTTTTAAAAGGTCCAAGTTGAATAATAACAGTAGGTCCAGTGTCCTATAAAGTTATTTAGGATCCTGAATCAGTGGTGCTTTTTTCTATCTACCATGGATGATTTTAGAATATGCAATGCACAATTACTCTTGTTTTTGGTATTCTTTTTGTACAAAAGAATCTACATTTACACATGGGCATAGGTCAGATAACATATTGGAGTTGAAAAGTTTGAATTTTCTATACTTTTATCTCATATACCCAAATGACAATGCTCTTTGTCACACTAAAAAAAGTTAAAAGAGTCAATTTGATTCTTGGTTTTGAAGGTTGGTCCCATGTGCTCTAACTGCTACTTTTTTCTGTTTTTTTTTTAAAAATGATTTTTTATAAAAAAAAAAATCTGGTAAGAAGATTGTTGAAAACTAATGGGATCAAATGTTACTAGTATGATCTTAGATAGATAGATGGACGAGACTTCGATCCTCTATTACAATTTACAAATATAAATAGGTTAAATGAAACTTTGAAACCCTTTGAAAGCAAGATCATGGTGTAAAAATATACCCACATTAAGGCTATAGTTTCTAATCTCAATTATCAATTCAAAATCCTCTCAAATCAAGAATAATGAAAACCCAAAAAAATTGAAACAAAAGTTACATGAGTTGATACATATGATATATCCTTTTAGCTCAAGTTGTGTGTATCTTCATATTCGTTAATAGTGTGGGGTTCAAATCGCAACATATATATTTGAAGACTTTTCTCCTTTATAGTGTGGAAGTAAATACCCGGATAAAGGTGGTCACAGTTCGGTTAAACCGGCGGTTTTGAACCCGAACCAGAACTATATGGTCAAAACCTAACCGAAACCGTGACCTAGCCATTGGTTACAAAACTGGTTGGAAACCGATTGTGAGACGATTCAGTTACGGTTACAAGTAAAAAAAAACTGCCTAAAAACCGGCGGTTTAACCACCATCTAAACCATCGGTTTTCATTTAATTAAAAAATAAATAAACAAGCCAATCAAAAGCTGCCACGTGACATTGTTTTTGAAAACCAAACCGAACTGTCCAATCGACGGTTACAAACTGAAACAGGCTAGACTGGTTACGGTTTGACCTGATCACGGAACCGTAACCGGCGGTTACAAATTGAAACCGAATCGGAACCGAGCCGTGACCCCCATTATACTTGGACCACTGATGTTGTAATTGATATCGGTAAACAAACCGGGGATAAGAAAATGATGGTACGCCACCTGATATGTCGGAGCTGACTATAAAAAAATAAAAATAAAAACCGAGTTGGAGATGCAGAAAGATTCTACCTGCTTCCATGTTTACCATTCCTTTTTAGTGTGTATTCACATCACATGCTCAATTATTGAGTCCACTTGCTTCCCAATTTTACTATTGTCCATTTCTTCAAAATCAATTCTACCTCTTGACTTTACAGAGTGTGATAGGTTTTTGAGATAGGTAGATCCCACATTCCCATTCCCACGTACAACACTTGTCCCTTTGTATCGTCACATGTTGTGTGTAATAATTTTATCGAGACCGTACAACTGTTGATATAAAAAGTACTATTGATTTTAATATAAATATCACTAATACAATTCATAAACTACAAATTACAAAATCCGATTTAACTTAATAGCTTAAATTTTTAGATTTAATGGTTTTTAACATAGAATAATAGCATACGATTGCGAAGGGTTTGTCAATGGATCATATATTTCAGTGAAAATTTCTTTAAACCCACTTAAATTTGGAATTTGAATTCTATAATTATATTGTCTAAGGGGCCGTTTGATTTTTTATCTTAAGTCTTTTAAGATCTTAATTTATTAGATGTATAGGTAAATCTTAAAAATTAAGATACTTTAATATGTTTGTTTTCTCATTTTCGATGGCTTATTACAAATGTAATTTTTTTTTTCCATTTATAACCTTCCAAAAATTTGAATCAAAATGATATTTTTTATTTTTTAAATTGATTTAAAAAATAAAAATGAAATATATATATATCTATATCAGATCGACAAATCTAGTTCACAAAGTTTTAGAATTCCCTAAAAAATGAAGTCGATCAGTGAGGTAATGGGTTTTAATCATGTCTCTCTTCTCTAAATCCCTGAATTATTTGTAATTACACTAACTTACAAATAAGGATACAAATACTATAATGTGTTTATCATACACGGGGGCGAAATTACATCAACCAGGAATTTTGAAAAAAATAATAATTTAGAATATTTAATTAGTTCTCCACTTTGAAAAAATAATACATTTTAAGCCCAAATATATAAGACTAAAACTAAAAATCTTTAAAAAGCCCATAAGCCCACAATAAGTCTCAAAACACATCGTCAGCTCAATCCGAAAGTTGCAATGTTATAGTTTTTATTTTTTTATTTTTGTATGACAATTTTGAATTTTAATAAAGAATTATATATATATATATATATTTTGAAAGTTTTGCTATTACTTTACCAATTTCAACTAAGTGCACATTTAATTTGAATTAATGAAAAATATTATTTAACATTTTACAAATATATATTTTTTCATAGTAACTTGCCTAGAAAAAAATTTATGGTTTCACCCTTGTCATACAAATTTTTATCATGCTTAGATAACAATCTATGGATCGGATCCATCGGTGATGGATAATTTCAACGAGGACAAAATTTCATTCACATAAATCATATGACAATTGTCTACTCAATCGAGATACAAAAGTTGAGAATATGTCAAGAATCAAGATATAACAATCAAAAGAGATGCAATTTTATTTATTTTTTTTCGAGTCTAAAAGAGATGCATGTTGGTGGGTAGATTTGAGATTTCACATCATGAATCGAATCATATGATTCTATCACCATCTCCATCGACTATTATAAAAACTCAACAAATCAAACATCCACGATCTCACGGTTGACTATCGCCAATAAAATGTAGGCTAATTGGCACTGATGTCCCTTAAACTCTTCCAAAATATGCACTATGTCTCATATTTTTTTTTTTTGGCCACTAAAACCCCCAAACTCTCACAAACTGGTAAATGCCGACTATAGATGCCCCCTCACAGGGGGTAAAAAACCCAAGTGTTTACCAAAAAACGAGAGGTCAGAGGGTTTAGTGGCGAAAAAAAAGTATAGGGGGCATAGAGCATATTTTGGAAGAGTTTAGGGAGTCAATGCCAATTTGCCTAAAATGTATATAAATAGTCAAAAACTTCACGGATTCGATGACTTGGTCAACGAAATTCACGAAATGTTTGTCATGTCTATGAGGTCAAGAGTTTATCAAGGCATTTTGTTCCACAAGTTTCCCACCACCCAAACACAAAACATATACATCAATCATTTCACATTTTCTCTCTAGAGAACAAAATTTTCCCAAGAAAATCCACCCAAAAAAAATGCCTAGCAAATTAAAGAGGGCAATTGGGGCAGTGAAGGATAAAACAAGTATCAGTCTAGCCAAAGTTTCAAACACAAATGCATCAAACATTGAAGTTCTAATTCTCAAAGCGACGCGGCACGATGAGGTTCCGGTTGATGATCGTTACGTAAGCGAAGTTCTTCATTTGATTTCATCGAACAAAGTGTTTGCAGCTTCCTGCGCTCAAGCCATTGCCAAGAGAATTGGCAAGACTAGAAATTGGATTGTGGCATTGAAGTCTCTAATGCTTGTTCTCAGAGTTTTTCAGGACGGTGATTTTCATTTTCCTAGAGAGGTTCTTCATCAGATGAAAAAGGGTCACAAAATCCTGAACCTTTCGAACTTTCGAGACGATTCTAATTCCAGTCCATGGGACTATACTGCCTTTGTCAGGACTTTTGCTTTGTATCTAGACGAACGTTTAGATTGTTTCGTGCGTGGCAAGTTACAGAAAAGATGTACAAACAGAGAAAAAGAGAAGGAAAGTAATCGGAGTATTCGAAGAGGCTTGGAGCCTCTATGTGATATGAAACCTGGAATGTTGCTTGACAGGATTACGAATTGGCAAAGATTGCTTGATAGAGCAATGGGGACAAGACCTACCGGAGCAGCGAGGAACAACAGGTTGATTCAGATTTCTCTGTACGCGATTGTTCAGGAAAGTTTCGAACTTTACAAGGATATTTCGGATGGACTTGCATTGCTTTTAGATAATTTTTTCCATCTCCAATATCAATCCTGTCTCAATGCATTCCAGGCCTGTGTTAAGGTCTCGAAACAATTCGAAGAGCTTTGCGGGTTTTATGATTTGTGTAAAGGGATTGGTGTTGGAAGAACTTCAGAGTATCCGAGTGTACAGAAGATTTCGGAAGAGCTTATCGTGACATTACAGGAATTCCTGAAAGACCAGGCTTCTTTTCCTGAAAATAGAAGATCACCACCACCAACACCAATTTCATCAAATTTTCAGGGTCAAGTGGTGGGTTCGAGTTTGGATCCTGGTGAATCCCGGGAACAAACAGCAGAGAGGTTTTCGGAGAATCAATCCGAATGTAACTCTTTAGAAGATCTTATGAGTGTGACAGAAGGAGGAACTAGCCCTTCAAATATGGATAGATATTCGAATTCGGAGATGTCTGAGAAACTATCTCAACAGGATGATGATATTTTCGGTGCTTCTTTGCCAATTGATCAACAATCTGGAAAAGATATGACTTTAGATCTTCTATTTTTCGAGAATTGTTCTCCGGAAAATACACAACAACAAGAAGGACAGGAACTAAACCCGGTTGAGCAAAATTTAGCTGCCTTGGATTTGAATCCTGAAGCTAGTTTCAATTGGGAAACTGAGCTAGCTGAATCTACTACACTACAAGTTTCAGAAAATTTGGCGATGGTACCTTTTGGGCAAATTTCATTTGATCAAGATTCTGCTCCTCTGAACCAATACAATCCATTTTTACTAGAAGAAATCGGTGCATCGTCCATGACCATTAACGTCACTGTCGAGCAAGGGCAATTTCCGGTGACTGACGTGTTTAATGTGGCTCCAACTTTTAGTGCTCAGAATTCTGGTCAGAATTCAACGGGGTTTCAGGATGATATTTTCGGGTCGTTCCCTGGTCTAATGGACAACAAACATGTACACAGTAATGGGTCTGTGGATCAACAAAATGTGTTGCAAGAACAACAATTGTGGTTACAGAACCAAAACAAGATTATAGCTAAGCATATACCTTGACTTGTTAATTACACAAAAACTTGATTTTTGTTCTCGTAAATTTGATGTATGTTTGAACTTTCAAGTAGTTGAACAAAGTTGTACCATTTAGGCAAAATTCATTTGATCGGCAATTTATAGCAATTTATAATGGTGATTTTTGGCTTGGGCTATAAAGAAACGGTGGTTAATAGAAAAATATAACAATTAATTGTTTGGCAAATTGCACTGATATGCGGACATTTATGACAAATATACGGACATGAGGAATAATCAGCTGTAAAGTTAATCGACAAATGTTTAGTTACTTGTTTAAAACTACTGTACATCTCAAAAGCAATATACACATGCTTGATAATTTTATTGCAAAACTGCTGAGATTAGTTACAATAACTAAAATAGATATGATTTTAGAATTTTACTTATTATTTTCATTAATTATATAAATAAAATTAATATTTAAATTAGAAAAAAAATTCCATTAGAACAATAATGATATCTGAAAAGATTTTATAAATCAAATCAATATTTAATTAGAATATTTAATTGTAAATGAAATAAGTATAAATTATTTTATCTTCGTAAGGTTAATAATAAATATTTTAAAAGATTCATTGAAATAGATTATTGGGAGAATCGCAAATACCCCCCCAACTTTTAAGCTAATGGCAAATCAAACCCTCTGGTTTGAACAATCAGCAAACAACCCCCTACCGTTAAGAACCCTTGCATTTTTTGCTGCATGTAGGGGGTTATTTGCTGATTTGTAGGGGGTTATTTGCTGATTGTTCAAACCAGAGGGTTTGATTTGCCATTAGCTTAAAAGTTGGGGGGGTATTTGCGATTCTCCCTAGATTATTCCATAATCATTTTCAAAAAGTAACCCTTAAAATCACCGTCAAAACTTATCAGATGTTTTACCAAATATCATTTTAAGTTAAAATTAAAGCAATAAGGGATTTTTGCATGAAATTGCACAAACTTCTCACGGCGCTAGTGGTGTACTGATAGAGTTATGAGATTTAGAGGTTAACGGTTGAGGGGCAAAAATGCCTTTTCCCAATCATATTTTTATCTAAAGATGGGTTCATTTTGTTAATATTACTAAAAGATAACAAATTTTTGAAGCTCAATGTGGACGAGTTCAGCAAAAGCTCTTTTATTTTTTCGAGTCTAGTTCAATAAACCAAGTATTCGAATAGGCTTTGGCTAGAATATATTGAGCCCAATCATTGTAAAACTGAATACAATTACAGCATAAAATACTATCTTAAGCATATTTTACAACACAGAACCAATAAAATATGAAATTGCTGAAAAACATATCACATATGGAGTCGTATCTTATCCAACCATAAGACTTGGGGAAATTCCCAGACTAATAAATTTTGAACTCTGTGTTAACAAAACAATTTTCCCGATCAATCTCATATATTCTTCGGAAGTTACAAAATCAAAAAGAACATCTTTGCGGGTGAAACGAACCATAGGATATGACTAGAAATCACAATTCACCTCTTTGCCAAATTATGACTCAAGTCTTCAAGCAACGGATGCAAGTGCTCTCTCAAAGCTGTCTTCCCCAAATGATGTACGTTTAACGAGAACATGGTCTGGACATGAGAGCTTCAACTGGCTGCAAATCAATCACACAATGCAATCATTAACAAGTATTCTGCTCTAAACACATAAGTCTTGACATTTAGACCGGAGATGTGAAATAAATGCAGAACTTTAAACAACTCAAGCACTTGGAATCTAACATATTTGATTACACTACACCACTTATAGTAACAACGAAGAACATACAATGACTAAACCAATGAGTAGACTAATGATTAACTTGATTTCCCTTAAAGGTTTCGTATTAGGTTAAACTTGCAATAGGAAGACAACAAGGTATAATTGGGTCTAGTTACAGTTTCCTTTCAATGTTGCAAGATACAGATTTTTTCAAAATTCAACACCATTACAAGAGAGTGTGGTTATGGTTGGTAGGAGAGGTAATACTGACAACTTTTAAACATCCCAAACCTGACTAATCTTCTGGCATCAGACTAATTTGCAAACCTACTTTTCCTATTGATCATCGAATACTAGTAATAATGTTTGAGCAAACATTGAGAAAACTAAATTTATCTTAGTTATCGCATAAAACTTTAAGTAAAGGGTAAAATAAATGAGGACATGAAGACGTAGCTCACCTAAGGTAACGTGAAGATGATTTACCGAGGTGAAGACTGCATACAACCAAATTGGCGAGAGTCTCTGGATCTTTTGTATCCTGTATCAATTAGAAAATAAGCATTCATCACTTGCACAATTAAAAAAAAAAAAAAAAAAAAGTTGGGGCCAATGCTACATCGAAGAAAATTATGGACAAAAATATTTGATGCAATGGCATATGATGGTTTGGGTTAACAGGTGAAGGAATTTAAAAACAAATAAACAATGTTGCACGGTCAACCCATGAATCCACGATTATAACTCAGAATTTTTCACTGTTTTCTTTTCTTTCCGTACAGGTCAAGAGTTACTATTATATATATTGATAATTTGGGGTTGTGTGCTCATGGTATAGTCATATAAATCAGCAAAAATTGTGAATAAATCCAAGAAGCAAGAAATAAGCAACATATCTCGACGACATCAAGTATTTTGGTTATTTATAGTTCACCTTGTTGAGTGCTTCAAGCAACAGTGTTTCAGCTTCATCAAATTGTCCCATCTGCATGCAGCAAACAGCTTTTCCATTCAAGATCAAACCTGTCATTGGATACTTTTCTGAGAAATCTTGGAAGATGAGATATGCTTCCTGTATCTTGGAACCACCCTAATTAAACAGAACAATATGTGATTAGGACATATAAAATTTCTCACTTATTGCAATAAAATGGAGAACATCTACACACCACAGACAAATTCAACCATGCATTTGCAAGTTGAGTTAGTGTGTGATCCTCATCAATCTGTTGCATGATCCTCAACTGTCTCTCTGCATAATCAGACCTATGCATCTTAAGGAATATTTGGACATTCAATGCATGCCTGCAAAAGCAGAATACCGAAACCTTAAGGAACTTGACAGAGATGCATCCATCGAAAACAAACATAAGAAGAAACCAACAGCAATGCAATGGCTTATACATTAAGATATTTCATAAAGAATATTACATCATCTTTCAAAGAAAACAGCACATTAAAGCAAAAAAAAGAAAAAAAAAAAGTTTTTAAGTAAATACAGAAACCATATAAAACATATGATATTTAATCTACTGTAAGATGACGACACTAAGTGTTTTCGTATTGGGTTAATATCCGTTGTGTCACCATAGTCCATAGATCATGTGCATTTCAAATTTGAACTTCTAATTGACACAAACTTTTTGAAACCAGAATCTAAAATCTCAATTCACACAATACCCAAGTCATCGAAAAACAATGATGTGATTCAAACGCTATGAAACATATATAAAAAGCATAATAATGAATTTTTTTCCCACAAACTGCATCTCAAACAACGAATTAAGAGTCTAGAAATTCATATGAAAGCATAAAATAGAAGCCGGATCCGACTCACAGGTCCAAGGTCCCTCCAGTATTGGTGTGCTTGAGAGCCTCATTGAAATCCTCCTCATGAGTGAATATTATTCCGGCGATCAAACGCAAAGTAGAGTTGTTTCCAATAGCTGAATCCGCCAACCACTCCTTTAGGCTTGAAATTGTCGATTCCTGAATCAACAATCAGAGAGTACGACTTAAAAGTTCGATTTCGAATAACGGATCTATGTTCTCAAAACATCTACTCAATTTTCAATTTTATTTAATTTTAAAACAGATCCAACAGTAGCAAGATCTAGAACCAGAGTAATCAGAAATAAACTAATTATAAATCAAACTATCGAATCATAAATTCAACAAATCAATTGAAAACGACTTCTAGATCTCGTGAAACAAAAAAAAAAAACCTTGTTGTCGGGACTTGAGAGATAGAGAGCGAGCAACTTCACAGCTTGGAGAGCAGTGGCGGCGGAGTCATCGATCTCATTGATCACGAGCTGATACGAAATCGGAGTATAATCAGAAACGAAAATCGGAAAAAAAATAATAAGGGAAATTAAAAATTATAATAAGAAGAAGAATAGGTAGTGGACCTGGTAACTGCCGAGGGCAATGTAAGAGCGGTAGACGAGGCAGTCGCGCTCGACGGCGTCGTCTTGGGACAGGTTAGGGAGATCGCTGTGGTTAATGGAGGCTTGATAGGCTCCCAAGTAGAAGTTGTTCCTCAGATTGAACAAGTGATCTGGTGCAGCCATTACTTGCTTTTCGATTTGCTTTGATTTGCTTCTGTTATGAAATAGATCTCTCGATTTTTTTTTTTTTTTTTTTTGGTCAGATCTTACCAGTCACTTCTTTCTTTTAAAGTTATTGGTTATTCGGGCTTATGGGCCGGACTATTCGGATTATTTTCTTGACCCAATAAGTTTCTGTTGGAATTTGAATAAGTGAGTGGTGCTATTGGCACCCCATTATTGATCTAAACACGCCCCGAAGCCCATTGTTAAATCCATTTTCTAAAAGAATTTGGCTTTCGTGCTTTGGTGGGTTTCCGAGATCCTTTTGACGACCTATGTTGTGTTGAAGGGATAGTCATACGATTGTGTAAAGCCAATTATGTTCTATTCTATTAGGGCGTATTTACTAATCGGGAAATAAAATAAAAAGGAATCAAATTTTATTGGAAAGGGAACATGATTCCCTAAGAAGGAGGAGGAATTAAGTTATTGTTCCAACAGGAACTTTAAGTCCTCAACTATATGTAGGATTCACATAATTTGATTCTCAAATTTATTTATTTATTTTTATAAACACTGTAATAAAAAAAAATCAGAAATTAAGTTATATTTTTCGTCAGTAGGATTACTAATCAGTAAACGTGCTCTTAGTATTGCATTAATAGGTCAGGGTAACAGATCAGGGTACCAATAATATGGGCCAAAGAAAAGTTGATTGACCCAAATGTTGTGGGCTAAGAAATTGGAGATGATGAAGAAAAACATGATCATGTAATGCTGTGGCCCATTACACTGTGAACAAACCCTGTTGTCAAATGTTATTAACTTATTATATGATAAAAAAAAAATTTTAAAAAAAATACCTCATAAATCTGTCTGCCATTATTGTTCGGATTGTTGTTTGCCATTGGATTGACATGAAAACTCAAATATGAGAAGTAAAAGAAATGCTAGTAATTTGTTTGTGACTTTCTGTCGCTTGATATAGAAACAAAGTATACTTCATTTTTCATAGGAAGTACATAATTCAACTCCATTTTGATCTACTGGTCCCTCGATTACGTAGCCTCCCTCTACCCCTGTTTATTCTTTTGAAACTCGTATTCCTTAAATCTTCCTAAATACATTAAATTAGTGCAAAACCATTATAGCCAATAGGGGCGTAGCTCATCTGGTTGATGGACGAGCTTGGGGTTTGGTCAAATGACTCTCAGATCAACGGCTCGAATCCTACCATTGGCGAAAGTTTTAAAAATATATATCTGGTTCCGAATTAATATATATTGTCAAAAAAAAAAAAAAAAAAAGTGCAAATCCATTATACAAAATCTAAACCCGTGTACATATAGACATATTAAAATCGAAATTCGGATTAAAATTCAATAAAATTTTACCAATTTATCACTCAGATAATCGTTAGTTAAGATGTTGGCGGGAAAGAAGAATAAGACAGTAAGACACCGAGAGAGAGAGAGAGGAAGCGTGAAGCTTTACAGGTTGTATATGCAGATTTTGCTTTGAAGGGACATAACAACATGGACATATCACGAGAATTGCTTTTCTTCTCTCTTTTTTTTATCAGGCATTAGATGCCACTGGTGACACTGTTCGTAGGGTACATACTTACACACTACACAATCACCTAACAGGTTTCTAGGAGGCAATTGCATGTGAACTTTGTGGCCCATCACTGCACAAACTGGACCACACATTCCCCACCATTATTTATTTATCTATCAAAACTCCCTCCACCGTCCGATTTCAATCAATGCTCTTTGATTAATTAAAAATAAATAAACAAGAACATGTATGTACTACCCCACCCAAATGATCACAGTCAAGCTTGGAACTTGGAAGTAGAAACCAGAGGTGAGATATAATCTAAAAACAAAGCATGAGAAAAAGGGCCCACTAACCATCAGAGCATACAGAAACTGAAGACTGAAATCATTTCCATTGATTTCCATTTTTAAACCCAAAAGAACAAAATCTAACTCCTGAATCCTGAACCATTGGGTATTGAGTATTGGTATTGGGTGTGTTATACGGTGTGCCCTTTAATTGAATCAGCAACGTCCATTTCAAACAATCAATCAACATTCCACCATCATCAATCATCCATCATGACAAATAATGTCCACCAAAGAGAAACAAGACAAAATAAGAATCAATGATTCCAGATAAAATCATCTTCATCATCATCTTCATCATCAATAATATAATCCACACTATTGCCAGAAGAACAAAATACAAAAAACAGTTCTCTCTGGAATGTACAATATCATCAAACCGATAGAAAAAATTAACAATACAGGCATACAGCTCAGCTTCATGAATGGAATCAATTTTTTTTTTTCCTTCAGCGTTGAAAAAAGAAAAAGAAAAAAGCAAAACGAGGATACTCCCTAAAAACCGCATCCATGCTTCCTTTGTCATATTATAATAAATTAAGATAATTAAATATTAAATATTGATTTTTTTTAAATAAGGTAGTTTAAAAAATAAAAAGAAAAAAGAAAAAGTTACGTATAACTTGTGTGTTTGTTTGTCGTTTCGTTGGAACAAAACAGGTAGTTTCTGTTTCTCGACGACGGTTAGAAAAATCCGAACGGACTCCTCCTGTATAAATCAATATAATATATAGTTCGTCAGAAAATAAAAATACCGATAATTCAGTAGAAAAAATAACATGGGTCACGTGTTGACTATTGATTGGGTCTTTCTTTTAAAGATAGAAAAAAAATAAATAAATAAAAAGGTGGTTCACGAGTCAACAGTTCAAACTTCAAAGCCACCGTAAATGTCAATATGCGGTGTTTTAAGACTTTAGAGAAGTATGTGATACAACATCACAAATTAGTCCAAGTCACAACCTTGATTAATGGGATTTTAATTAGTCGTCTAGTGACCAAATATTGTAACTATGATTAGCACGGAATTTATTGGGTCCCACCACTACTGGGTCCTACCTAAAAATTGAATCTCAGTGTGCCCAAAAAACCAGGATTTTGATGGTCTAATTATCATTACTTTATGGATAAAAATTTGGCAATTAAAAACGACAAAACATAATTCCTAAGGGGGGCAAGGTGGTAATTTAATAATAATGAAGGCGCTAAAATAGAGGACAGTTACTCAGTTAGGCCTAAGCGCGCCTATTTCGAGGCTTTTCGGTAACCAAAGCAAAGAAGAAGATGAAATTCCAATTTTAACCTTGAAAAATTCTCACCTTTGTTGGCGGGGGTTAGTATCTTTTTCAATTATTCCCTCCAACTCCTGCTGAAAATACTCTTGAGCCGATTGCCGGCGAGTCTCTGCAACACTTTCTTGGCTCCGGGGACTTCCATCTCCGTCAAGCTCTGCAACTGCTGGTGGGCCCCAGCCGCCACCATCCTCTTCCTGCAACCGTTGCTCCCGCCGCCCAAAACAGCTGCCGCAACCGCTACCGGATACTTCTTGTTCACGGCCTCGTTTTTCGGATCCAACATCCGCACCAATCTCGTCATGCCCTTATCGTCCCTCACCAGCTCCTTCCGGTTTGACCGGACCGTCAGCAGTGAGACTAGCGCCTGTGTCGCCGCCTCCTGTAGTCCCACCGGCTTCGGACACTCAATCAGTTTCACCAGAGAAACCATGCAGCTCGAAATAGCTCTCTTGTTGCCGTCACTGATCGATAAATTACCCAATAACGTAGACGAAATTTGTTGTAATATAAAGTTACCGCTTTTGATAAACTCGCCAAGTTGGATTATAAATGCAGTCGAGGACGATAAAATCCTTGCCGTTGAATCCGACATTGAAAGTGAACTGATCGCGCGCAACGCGTTTTCTGTTGTGACCGTATCTGACGGGGAATCTTGAACCAAATGCATTAGTCTTTGCAATCCACGTTGTTGAGTAATTAAAACGCGAAAATACTCGCCGGAGGCGGCAAGTGTTGCGATACAATTGGTTGCTTTTTCTTGGGCCGGACCGGAACCGGAATCTAGCAACTGGACAAGAACGGGCACGGCGCCTTCCTCGGCCAGAGTAGATATAATATCTTCCACGGCGGCGACGTTCCTGATCGCGCCAACCGCATGGGACTGGGTCGCCACGGATCCAGATCGGCAGGCTTCAATCAGAACCGCAACTCCGCCGTATGCGGAGACCGCCCATGCGTTTTCCGGGTCGGTGGTGATGGCCTCGATCGCAACGGCGGCATTTTCCTTCAGAGGCATTGAACCAGTTTCGAGAATTCTCAGCAGAGGACCCAAACCGCCTTCTTCGAATACAATCTTTCTTGACTCGTCGTTCGCCGAAACCACCATTGATAGGGCCAGAACCGCCTGTTCACGAATCGAACCCTGGTGATGGAAATCGAGCAGACTGATCAAATACCCGATATTTCCCTCTTTAGCGACCAATCCGGCAGACTTCTCGTCGTCGTTCAACAGCTGCAGCAGCGACTCCAGTGATTTCTTCTTGAACTCAGTGCCGCCGATTTGTAATCTCGTGAAGAGATCCTTGACGAAGAGCACCATATCTTGCTTCTCGGAGCCGGGTCCGGGTTGCGACAAAACGATGGCGTTTGACTGGTGGAGGACTCCGGATCTGAGCAGCAAGTCGAGATCATGAAGGTGCTTGGAGAGGGAAGTAGAGGCAATGTCGAGGTCGCTTTGCATCAGGAGCTTGCCGCCGGTGAAGGAGGAGAGAGCGCATTGGTCGGAGAGCGCTTTCAGGCGCTGGAGAGTGGATAGGAGGGTCGGGAGGAGAGTGTGGAGGAGCGGGTTTTCGCTCCAGTGAGTTGACTCGGAGACAGAAGAGAGAGACGACTGGAGAGAGATCAGCTTAGTTCGGAGTATCTGCCACCGTCCGACGAACGATTGAACACTGAGAGAAGACAAAAGAAGAAGAGAAACAAGATTCGTAAGAATATCTAGCAGAGGTTGAAGCGGCGCTTCTGCAGTGATGGCGGCGGCGGCGGCAGGGGAGTTACTAATACTAGGTTGTGTCATTTGATGAGGCTCGGGCCGGGCCGGGCGAGTCTACTTTGGATCAAGTTTAGGAGGAGAGCGCATGTGACAGCATGGTTGTGTGTTTGTTTGCTTAGCGAGAAAGGAAAAGAAAGTGAAGGAAAATAAAATTAAAACAAAAAAGGAAAGTGAG
Source organism: Acer campestre (assembly GCA_954870605.1). Classification (NCBI taxonomy): domain Eukaryota; kingdom Viridiplantae; phylum Streptophyta; class Magnoliopsida; order Sapindales; family Sapindaceae; genus Acer; species Acer campestre. The sequence continues at coordinate 2,956,765 of OX940803.1, read as the reverse complement.
AGAGAAAGAGAGTTTCAGTGAAGGATGAGTTCTTATGAGAAGAAGAGAAATGTGTGCGAGAGAGAATTGTGACAGGTAATTTGGTTTTTGTCCACTTTTCACGGACTTTATGCCACGTCATTTTCGAAGTTTAATATTGGATTTGTTTTTTATTTTTTAGAAAAAATTCGGTCGAACGTGAAATGTGACTGTGATACTTATTCTTTTTTTGACTAGTTTAATGTTTGATTGATTCTATTAAATTATTTAGTATGGACTTTCTATACTTTATTTACTTAATTGAATTGGAAAAAAAAAAAAACATTTTGACTAATGACATAATACATGGAATCAAATATATTCAATGAGTCATCGGTGGCGCATATATTATGCGGATTCTCGAATTTAAATATTAATAGATCGAATGAATGAGTGGAGTTTACGACTGAACCATATTTGACAGTTAAAACATATTATTTTAATTGTTAAAATAGTTTGATTTAATCTAGTGACATACATCAAACGTCATATATGTGAGACTGTGAGTTAGGAATTTTTGATTGGTTAGCAATTTGACAATTTAGCATGGAATTGGACATAATTACATTGAAATTATTGAGGGCCATGTGTTGGAAGTTACTCTAACCTAGTTTGATGTTTGCCCAGTTGAGCATGGAAAATGTTTTATGATAACGAGCCAGTGAATGTTAATGCCTGCTTCAATTTTATTAAAGTGGTAGGTCATTCATGGCCCAAGCCAACCTAGGCCTCCTTTAATTTTGGACTTTGTTTAGAGCCTTTATTGTGTTCAAACATACAAAATTAAGTCTATCGAGGCCCAGGGCTAGTCTCCAACTTTTGATTAAGATGGTTGTGTAAATAACATTTCTTTCCAATTGTAAGAGTAGCTATCCAAACTATATCTATTGTTGCTATAGATCCCGAAGTTTAATCTTTTAAATATGTTTAGGATCACAATTCACGGTTTCTTAACATTGAGAAACCGTGATTCTAGACATAACTATGTTCGAGAATCGAGATTCCGAATCCGAGAAACATTACAAATACATATGTTAACGAGTAATAGGATACCACCGGCAAGAGTTATACTTTCTTTGGGTTGGGCTTAGACTAGTGAGTCTTGTATCTCTGGAACGGGCCTACATGGGTTTTTCTTCATCACAGAGACGAAAATGAGAAGCCCAAAGGCATTGAAATCAAAATTAGTTAATATTTGTTATTGGGTTTCAATTAATTTGGTTTATGAAACCATGTCAAGGAAACTGCTTCAATGTGGACTCATCTTATAAACCATAATCTGATTTATACAAATGAATAAGAATATTATAACTTTCCAGTTTCCATTGCTCTTAAAATATTCAATTCGATCACATAATAATAATAATAATAATAATAAATGTTTAATCAGTTAAATTCACACATTTGCATTTGCCTACTGACCATTGAGATTCAAACAGGTTATTTTGCTTAGTTCAAATCATATGCGTCTCATTTTTTCAGGTTAGTTGTAGGGGTTACGGATTTTATAACCAATGTGGAGTGTTTTCTTCTCTATATGTCAGCGGTAAATATCATGTGGTTCCTGTTAGACTTTCGACTCATTTGATATCCATTTTTTTTTTAAACAAAGTTAAATTTATAACTTAAATTTTTTATAATTCAAGGTTTACTTATGTAAAAAATGAAATAAAATTATAGATTCGAATCACATGCTGCATTAGTTTTTGCCCATAAGGGTAAGCATGGGTCGACTTTTAGTTCAGTTCACAAGTTTGCATTTGTCTACAACTATTGATACTAACCTACTACTGAAATTCATGTATTTTAGCTCAGTTTAAGTAATGTCCGTCTCCTCTTTCATAATTCATATTATTTATGGGGTTTTATTGGTTCAAATTTTACCATATATATTTGATAAACATACCTAAAGAGTTTTCTTTAGGTCTTTTCGATGCATTGAAAGTAGATATACCGTTGATTCTGATAGATCCCAACTCATTTGACGTTAGATTTTTAGAAGATGTTAAAATTTTATAATTTCATATATTAATTTTGTAAAAAATATAATAAAATCATGCGTTCGAATACGTGCGCATTAGTTTTTGGGCCAGTTTGGTATTGCTGTAACTTTTATAATAATCACTGTTAGCTGTGCTGAAGGAATAATTAGCTGTGAAGTTAATCAGCAGATGTTTGGTTAATAATACTTTTAAAACTACTGTATAACTCAAAAGTAGTATATGTATGTTTGGTAATTTTATTTCAAAAGTACTGAAATTAGTTACAATGACTAAAATAGATATGATTTTAGAACCTAATTTTATTTTTTTCATTAATTATATATCTTAAATCTATATTTAAGTGGAATATTTAAATTAGAAAAAAAAAATCCATAAGAATAATAAAAATATTTTTAAAAAGTTTTATAAATCAAATCGATATTTAATTAGAATCTTAAATTTTAAGATGAAATAAGGTATATAAATGATTTTAATTTGATTTCATAAGGATAGTAATGATATTTTAAAAGATTCATTAAATGCTGAAATAGATTATTCCATAATCACTTTCAAAAAGTAACCCCCCACCTACTTCTCAAAATCACTGTCAAAACTTGCCAGATTATGAATTAATCACTTTTGTAAATTTTACCAAACATCATTTTATGTAAAAATTATAAAATAAGCTGATTTTAACTTCTTAAAAGCAATACCAAACTGGCCTTTTGACAGGAATAGTGAGCCCGGGTCGACCCATCAATCTGTGGTGGTTCGCCCTAAACCCCTAATTTTTGTCAGCAGAGTTTCCAAAACCTCAGGAAGTAAAGCAAGCAAAGGTGCAAAAGCACAGTGAGATTCGTGAACATAAGCAGAAGAAAGAGAGAAAACAAAGAAAGGAAATGGTGAAGAAACCATGGAAGATAATACCAAGACCTCTCTTCGAAACAGTCCTCAACAACCATGTCCAACACCACCGCGTCCATCAATCTCTCATCGTCCATGGCCCCCGTGGCGTCGGAAAAACTACCCTCCTCCTTGAACGTAAATTCTTTTCTATACTCAAACCCAATAAAAACAAAAAAGAATAAAATTTGACATTGTTTTTTTGTTTTTCATTTTCAGGGTTATTGAATGATTGGAACAAAGGACCTCATTTCACAGGTTACGTAGACTTCGCTGAATCGATCAAAGACCACCACCCGAAACACAACCAGTCGTTTCCATGGTATGCTTGGTCGAATTGTGACCCACCCACTTTGTCATATTGCAAAACCCAGCTCGAGACCTGTCTCGAATCGATGGTGCATAGCGGGATCAGACTCGGCGCTATTAGTTCGAGTCAAATTTTCTCTACTCTCAACAAATGGCACAGCCCCAACACTGCCCTTCGCAGGATACTTTCAATTTCAAGCAATGACAAGAGAGTGACGAAGAATGCAATCTCTAACAAGATTTCGGGGTCTGCTCTGTGGGAGCGGGCGGTTTTCGCGCTATCTGCTCGATTAAATGCTGAAGAGATTGACGGAATTTTGGAGCTGAGAGAGAAGAAAGGGAAGAAGAGTCTATCTGTGGAGGAGGAGGCCTATTTTCGAGAGGCGGTCGTGGCGATGAAATTGGCTAAGGAGGTGGTCGAGATGCAGCGAGGTTGGAGAGCCAATGCCATTGCTGATTTGAATAGGACTGGTGGGTTCTCTAGGTCGTTGGCGAATTCTTGTACTGATTGGCCTTGTTTGTTGATTGAGTTGCTGTCAGAGGCTGCTGAGATTGATCATTTCCAGGTAATTATGTGCACATTTCAGTGTTTGTTCATGAGTTTGGTGTGTAATAGAGAGACGGAGTTAAGATTTGGTCACGAATCCGAAAGTCAATTATCTTTTGCTTAGATTGGTCTACAATTTGTTCAAGCTTGCTCAGCATTATTCAGGGTTGGGCGGTGGTGCTATAGTGCTCTGTAAACATTTTGTTGTGTAATCATGAGATGAAAAGAGGATGTGGCTATAAATGTTCATGCATAAATTGGTCCACATGGTACATTAGTTGTTCACATGTTATGGAAAATTATGCTGGAAATTTTATCTTTATATGAGGTAAATTTATGCAGTATTCATTGAGGTGGTGTATTATTGATGGATGTATTTGCATTGTTTGGGCAGCCAAAGCTGGTTATAAACAATATTGAGGCTCTTCGGAATGCAAATCTTACAGATGATTCAATGGTCTCTGCTTCCATGTATCATGACAGCTTGATATGGAGAATCATTGCATTGGGTGCAAATGAGCAGTGCTTGCCTGTCATACTTGTTACGTCTGATAGGTGATGTCCCATCTCCCCTTGTCATCTAAATCTTTGTTTGTGTATTGTAACTATTTTATTTCTAGCATTCAAGCTTTACTAGGTTTTACTCAGAAGTGTTTCAATATTTGTGTCTATCAAAGAAAGGTCTGGAATATTTGTGTCTATCAAAGAAAGGTCATTTGCCAATATTCATTATATCTTGCTTCATCTCATAGTGTAATTTTTTGTCTACTTCATATTAACTATTGTGATTTAGGGATGATATGGGAGGTGTTTATTTGACATTGATATTAGTTGATGGTAGTGCCTATAGTCTGGACTTTTCTGATTTCCTTTGAACTTTATGTAAATGTGGCATGTGTTCTAATATTATTCTGTCATTTCAGCTACTATTCCTACAAAGCCTACTTGGAATTTGGATTTATCGACATATTCATCTCTCGTGAGGTACTCAGACTGAACTTTATGTAACTTTCTCTCACCCTCTCTCTATCCTCTTTTCCTGAAGTCTTGAACAAGAATTGCTGACAGCTATGTACTGGGCTACGTTAAATTTAACTAAGAATGTCAATATATTCATCTTGTCTAGGAGAAAGTTTTGTAACTGAGTTTTAGTATTTGATAATACTATCTGTGAACAGTTCTTATTTTTCATATTCCTTTATCCCTGGAAAATTCTTTATTCAAAGAGTCCGATTTGCTAGTTTTAGCCAATAAGTTTTCCCCATTATTACCTTCATATGTACATGTTACCTTATTATTCCATCATCTCATTTAAATGAAACTATGAAAGGCCAAGATTATTTTTATTTTTTCCCTTTTTTTAAAAAAAAAATGTAGTTCTTAAGTGTAGAAACCTGTAATCAAATACATGCACATATTGTATTAATTAAATCATTCTTTTTTGTGTGTGTACATGTATTTGTGTTTCACTTTTATCATTTGTAAGATATGCTGCTCAACAGAATGTGTATATAATTAAAAGATTTTTGGGTGTGTCACTTATTCAACTTGTTCAATGTGCAGACCTTTGGGTGGACTCCACAGGAAGCTAAAATGCATATGGTTACTGATTACTTCAGCCAGTCAGAGGTGAGCGACTTTGCTAATCTTGTGGCAAATAATTGTTTGGAAAGAGTTAAAATAGGAAACATGTCAACAAAATAAACTAAAGCTAATATCTCTCCCCTCCCTTCTTGGTGTTGTTTGCAAGTTTTAACAATAGCTCTGCTGAATTGTAGTGGACAGTGATCACTGAGGTGCTTGGGTCAAATCCTCGCCATCTATTTGAGCTTTATGCACTCAAGCAAAGCAGTTATTACCAGAAGTAAGAATGATTCAATGTTTTCTGTTTTACTGTCTAATACGTGTATTCTATTTTGTCTTCTGGATCTGGAAGCTGAGCTCCGTTGTTATCCAGATATGGCTGATGAGGCCTGAGGGTAACCTGGTATATCCAGGTATTCTAAGTGAAATAAAACGTTATTATTTTTGTATTAAAATCTAATTTTTAGTCATTCCCAATAGCATTATTTGGTTTTGTGGCATTCATGGTCTCCCATGATCCCATCCGCAAAGATGTAATGATAATTAGTGCAATTACTCTCTTTTGACATCAAATAATATAAATATGTGGTGGAATGAGTAATATACTGTGAGATGCAATATGCATGTAACTTTTCCTATTTTGGAATCAAGCTAAGACATACTTTAACCGTGATTTTTGTCAATTTTAGAGTGATGGACGACAAGGCTAGTACATTTGAGGACATTGTAGATGCATATTTGGCCTATTTGCAAGTGAGTTCATAATTATGCAATGACTTTACATCTCAATTCGTTTGAATCCTTGTATTGGTGTGAATTTGTATTGTCTATGCTAAGTTGTCTAGATATTAATGTTTTCTGAAAATCCAAGTTCTCAAAGAATTTCCTTATTAGGGTCTCCTTGTATCGTCTTTATTAATTTATGTGATATTTGTATATTTTATGAAGCGATGTTTATTTATTGTGTTAGTTATCTTCAATTGTTTTCTTTTGTATGTGCACTGTGCACAGCTCACTTCCTTAAATTCTTCATTTTAGGTTACTGTGGTGAATCCGGCCATGGATAAAGCTTTGCATCTCTTGCAAAAGTTTGCTGTTGATGCACAAAGGGGAAGAGTTCCAAAAGATAGATTACGTTTTGGTGCTGCTTGGAGGCATCCTCCTCAAACGGATGACACTAGTCTGCTTGCTGAATGGGCTAAGCTTCAACTAATGGATTATGTTCAGTCTCTAGTCAATGCAGATTTTGGGGTAAGTTGTTCTTTTGCAAGTGCTATTTCTATAATTTGCCAGAATAAATGCTAGTTGATTTCTGAAAAAAACTAGCCAAGCTTTTTTACTCCAAGATCATTTCATATGCTGTGGGTATACTGGGTTTTTCGGTCCTTTCTATAATCTGTAAATTTTATGTACTTGGTGCAGCTTAATTATCTGGCAGACTGTAGCCTTGAGATCTTCGATGATCCTTCTGCTGTTGCATTGCTGGAGGTATTGTCTGTCAATGTGCCCTGGTTTTGGGGATTTCACACTTTTGCCATTTCTGTAGGTTTATTTTTTCATATTTCTTGGAAATTATTATTATTACTTTTGCCAAAACAAAATTCTAGGCAAATGCGCTTTCAATTAAATATTATTTCATTAGTTTTTTCCTTATTCAGATTTAGGACATCCAATTAATTCATTCAATTTAACTTTTTCGTTCCTGAATCGTTCTTATATATTATAGCAAAAGCGGATTTTGGATAAATAAATTAATGTTAAAAGATATAATTGTTGTGTATCTTTCAAAATATGAAAGAAATCGGGGATTTTTATTTTCATCTTAATTCCTTCCACTCTAATCTCATTGTCTTGTATACAACCGGGTTCTATTAGATGCATACATGTGGCTAGTGCATCTATACTTTTCTCATCCTGTACATTTTTGTAGGTTGGGTTGTTTTATGCTCAACGGGATCCATCCTTCATGCGCCCCATATCTAGAGGTATTCAGAGGTGCCTTGTGAGATGGTGAGCAATCTTCTTCTTTATTGAATTACTCGAAAATGAGCATGAGGGATTTAATTAATTACTGATGCTGGTATTGTGGTGCAGGCTTGTCCAAGAGAGGATGCAACTGAGTTACCGGAATTTACTCCAGTTTCACTGGCATCGATTTATACGTGGCCGTAGCTATCGACATTTGATGCTACAAGATAGATCATAGGAGTATGTGCTACTCATAACACAAATCTATTTATTCTTTGTTAATTCAAATAGCGAGAAGAATGAGTATTCACACAATTGACCACTCTAGGGGATTCGAATTATATGGGTTAAATGTCAGACTTCTATTTTGACAGAATACACTGATTATGGAAAATGCTTGTAGGACCTTTTTTTTTTTTTTTTATCCCTTAAGAAAAAGCTTAAAATTTATCAAGTTCCTTAGAAATTGTAGTAAATCTCTAGATCAAACTGTAAAAGCTTCTTTGCATTGTAGTATAAACAAATAAAATGATGTGGTTTACTTTTCAGGCTTCTTTCGGTGAAGATATGCACATTTGCTGATGCCTTTCTATTTTTGAAGTTTACTCTATATGGTAAGTTTCTGGTGTTATTTAATATTCCTAGTTTGCATTTTGCACATGGATTTTTTCTCTCTTTGTTAAGATGTATAGTTAAAAAAAAAAAAAAAAATAAATAAAAGATTTCAGCTTCTGTTATATAGTAAACTCTCTAAATCATGTTGCACGTTATGGAGATTAGTTTATCTATTATTGACTAACTAATCGTAACAGGGTTACTAATACTTATCAGTTTTTACGGTGTGCAGACATTGTTGTAATCTACAATGGCTGATTCTTCAACGATTTTTTTTCTGGACTGTAAGGTTCTTCTCTTTACTTGTGCATAGATTACTCATATGTTGCACTTATTTAGATGAATTTATAAAATCTACCATATAGTTATACCAGAATTTGTTGCATATGCCCAGCTAGTAAGTGTGCCTTCATTTTAGCTTTTCCGTGCTACAGTCAGCCAATATACTGTGGTAATTTTGGGTTTTGGATGTGTAGGTTGCCCCAGAGCAAGCGGCTAGTTTTGAATGGTATTCAAATCCGACTAACCAAGATACGTTTTTTGCATTAACATAGAAGACTTCTGGTGTATGATAAGGTGAGTGCAGACATTACCACTCCCATGAGTTGATGATCACAGACCTCAGTCAATTTAAACTGTTTAGAAGTTAAGTGATTCTTAACAAACACTAATGGTTTCAGTCTGTGCCGAGATGTTGATAGCATAGAATCATATTTTCACAGGAATGTATGTTTTTTGTTATGTCTATAAGATAGCCTAAAAATATAATGGTTTCAGGACCCTCGTATGTATACTTTACAAATAAAATGCAATTGTATCTATTAAATCTCCCCCTCAACAGCAACCAAACCCTCCTGCTTCTACTATTTCGTAAACGCATCCACTCACACTGATGAATACGTGGGCATGAATTAAGATTCGAAACTCTGGTTTTTATACGTTGTTCGTAGCTCAATGCCCTTGTCATACATACATACATACATAGCTATCAAAGAATGCAAATTTTTGTGTAACGCCATTGTATGTCGTCCAAATCGTAAAGACCACTGGAACCAATCACAAGTTCTCTTGTTCATTTCAATCCATATGAAACTGAGAAAAGAGATGCAAGTAAGCTTTGTATTTCCTGTGATTCAGCATTTGAATTGTTTTCTTCTTCTTCATGTTGAGTGATGATGACACTTTTCATAGCTTGAGTTCTGAAGATTTCATGGCCAAATCTTCTGATAATGGGGCCAAGAGACACCTGGCATGGACCCCACATAAAGATCCAAAGTCCACCAAACACCATGTTATTGCTATCATTGCATTGGATGCCCTCAGCTCAGCTTATCATTCATCTCCTAACTTTTTTTTTTTTTTTTACCAAAAGAGAAATTTATATCAACTCCTGTCTTAATAATAATAATAATTAAGAGAGCTTTTAAGACTCACATTAAACAAAATCCAGTAATAATTCATCTTATTATGTAAATGTGATTTATTAGCTGATATGTAAAATCGAAACACTGCTAATCTGACCTACCTAAAATGGGGACATGAAACAAAAAGGCCGGGTTTCACGGCTTTAGAAGAGGTAATTGAATCATTATTATCTACAAACCAGAAACCTTTTTCTCCATGTACCGCCATTTTAGCATCTTTTTTCTCCCTCTGTTTTCACAAAGTCTGCTTTTCTGCTTAATTTGATGGGATATCTTCATCTTTACGGTTATTCACACTGTTTAGGGTTTTGTATCATTTGATTACAAAATCACAAGATTAATAGCATTTTTTATTTTTGTATGTATTGATGATTCAAATATAGAACATTCTAACGAGTGCCATTTATTTACCACAAATCCACATTGGGTGGTGGTCGTGTACAAATATTTTCTTGTTGATTTCTTGTCTTTTACGAAGAATTTGTCTCCATCCATCCGCTTTCATCTCAACATTCCGGAAACTGATTATCCTTACCTATAATTGAGATATAAATGAATCAGATTTTTTATTATCAGGACAAACCGACAATAGAAAGACCGATAAATAAATAAATATATAAATACTACTAAAACTTACGCAAGTTATAACAAATGAGGTTGATCCGGTGATAAAAAAAATAAAAATAAAAATTACACCAAATATAAAACCATAAACTATAATTTTAGTTAGACTTAATAGCACTGGACCCCCCCTGAAGTGTACACGAATTTGTAAATTGCCCTATAAATGTTTTTTTTCGACGATAAACCCCTTGAACTCTCATTTTCTTTACACCAGCTTGTTTTACAACAAATGAGGAGGGGGCATCTCCATAAGGTTGGTGCAAAGAAAAGGAGAGTTCGAGGGGTTTACCGTCGAAAAAAAACATTTATGGGAAAATTTACAAATTCACGTATACTTCAAGGGGTTCCAGTGCTATTAAGTCTTTTAGTTAATTATAGGTAACTAAGAATTGAACCAAAAACAAAAGAAGAGAAAAGAAAACGGAGTTTGGGTTTTTTCTTTTTTGGTCTAGTTTTTTTATAAACAAAAGGCTTGGTAAGGAGGGTGGGGTCCTACTTCCCGCCCTATACGTTCGAAATCTATGAAACGCGTACGTACGCGTCTGTATGTAAAATTCACAAGACCAAAAAAGGGAAGTCCAAAGAGTGTAAACATTGAACACTACAAAAACCCCCCCACCACCACTCTGTTTCCATTTTCAATTCAATCAAATCCCAATCCATCTCAGCTTTTATCGTGATCATTGAATTTCCTATCTGGGTTTTTAATACTTTAATGGTTTTCTTCATCTCTTTCTCTAGTACTCTCATTGTTTTTTTGCAGGAGTTGAAACTGATCACAAAGGCAGCCGAGTAGTAGTGGAAAATGAATGGCACTGTAGAGAGGAGCATGACGTGGAAGAATTTGAAGCAACGGCTAGGATTCAAGGGCATGGGTTGCTTAGGGATCAAATGGACCTCCACCACTCAAACCATCACCATCCTTGAACAACAAGAAGAAGAGCAGCAGCAACAACAACAACAAAGGACCCAAATGCAATTAGATCAACGTTTTCGTGTAGCTTCGGGGATGAACCTGGCGACGGCGCTAGAGGTGGAGCGCAATCTGCGGGGCGAAGGGGGAGAAAATGTGGCGGCGGCGGTGGTGGGTCTGCCGATGAATAATTCTGCAGGCAATAATACTACTAGTACTGTGAAGTCGCTGATGATGCTGATAGAGGAAACGGACGGCGATGATTGGAAACAGAAGAAGAAGAAAGAGAAAAAGAGTGACGTGGCAGCATGTGAAGTGGGTCCCGTTGTGGGGAATGATTGGCTGTGCTGCGTCTGCATGGAAAGAAATAAAGGTGCGGCTTTTATTCCATGTGGACATGCCTTTTGTAGGGTTTGTTCTAGAGAATTGTGGCTCAATCGAGGCTCTTGTGCTGTTTGCAACCGTTCGATTCTTCAAATCCTTGATATCTTTTAGATGTTTGTTTTTTCTTCATATTATTATTATTATTATCATTATTATTATTGATTAAATGAGAGAAATTAAGGTTTAAAATACAATTTCAAGCTAAATGAAATCAGCTCCTAGTATTCTCTTTATCGATAAGTAAATTTGAGGAATATTTAAATGAAATCATATTTGTTTGAGTTGATTAATTTACTTTAAATCTCGATCGATTTTGATCTTTTTCTATCTTATTGACGTATTAGAATCAATATATGCGTTTTTTGTGAACCATTTAATCCAACAGAATATAATTATCGTCCAATGTGATTTGGTGACAGGGCGTTTATTCGATTTAACAATTTCAAATCCAACACCTATCGAATTAAATTGATAAAAATGTACAAACAAAACAGAAAATAAATAAAAATAATAATAAAAAATATTACAATTGGATTTATGACAAAACTGATTCTTTTGGTACAAACACATATCACAAACAAGGATTTGGTTTGCTAGTCAATTGAAAATGTAAATGGACTTTGGAAACAAACAGGGCCTAGGCCAAACCAGATTCCTTGTATATTTCAGAGGGCAAAATTGTCTTTACAATTAATAAGTTGGGCCTGGGCCCTGTTATGGGCGTTTGATAGATCACACTGGATCCTCCAGCAACCCATCAAGATAGTCAGAACAAAAATAAATAAATTATTGGATTTCCAAAACCATTGCATTTCTCTTAAACAAAAAATATCTTAAAAACAATATATATAATTATTTTCTTTTGAAATTGTATCTGAAATCTGACAAACAAAAAATGTGTTTAAAAGAATTCTAAATTTTAATATAAACCGAGCATTCAATCATGAAAAATACAGTCGAAGCTCTTAGCAGCCGCTAATATCTTCATTAAAAAAAAACTCATTCTCATCATGACTTCGCAAGAATTTTCATGAAATTTTGCTTTCTATTAACTATTATTAGTCACTAAATAACAAAAATTAAAAATTAAAAAAATTATTAGTCCCTAAGTTCATAGAATCTATATCATAAATACAGGGAAAAAAAATTATATAAAATTGGTTGATATTAAAAATTAGGTTAAGGTTGGCATTTACTATTTAGAATCGAAAAAAAAAAAAACACATTTTTATTTGCTACTTTGACCAGTCATGAACCCATAATTTCAAAGAAGACTAGGAAATAAATCTAACAAAAAACAAAAATGTTGACTAATTTTTAGAAGACTTGACTTATTCTATACACTTAAAAATTATATCAAAAAGTAAACATCACCTCTTAGCAAAGCTAGTAATGCATCTCCCTTCCATATAAGTGGTGAGAGGTTCAAATCTCATCATACGTATTTTACAAGCATGTATAAAGAGTTTTTTTCTCGAGTTATGAGAGTAGTCATTTCCTATTATAAGAATACATATTCTGACCGTATATGTATCGTTTGATCTCGGCAAGTTCCGATAGTCTTATTATAATACTTCTAAAAAATAAAAATAAAAATTATACCAAAAAGTCTGTTGAATATTCAAAGAAGTTGACAGAATGTCGTAGTTGATGAAATAAATATTTTTAAAAAAGTTGTTAGTTTTTTTTTTTTTTTTTTTTTTTTTCAGAAAAATAAATGATAATAATGAATGGACGGTGGACCGGTCCAAGTAAAAATTAAAATGCCGTGATCAACGGGAACTCTAATGAAGCATATGCTCTAATTAACTCTCCAAAATCAAACTCGAAAACTAAAAATGAAAAAAGAATTTATAAAGTTGAAGATCACAAAGACGAACTGGTTTTGGTCTCCACTCTCCAGCTTGACCTTCGTGCGTCTGTCAAAATTACTTCACCTATTTTTTTTTTTTTTTTTTTTTCTCTTTTTCATTTTAGGGTTTTGTTAAGATTAGGCGATGAGATTAACCAAAAGGTTAGTGATATGTGAAGTTGAACATTAACGTATGAAGTTAATATATCATTGAATTGAATGTTACATCATGTATATAATAATAATCGAAAAGATTTTAATTCATAATAGTTTTGTTCGGAACCTATCCTTGTATATATATCAAAATACTTCATTTTACATGATCATGTGGAGATAAACTTGGTTGTAGCGGGATACATGCACCATTTTGATTGTGCCACATGATGAAATTTACCACATGACAGAATCGCAATGTGAGATGCATTGTACATTCTACAACACTCAATATTTTTTCCAGGACAATGGTATATATATTAAGTCTGTATGTAAAGTTGAATGTTGGAAAAATTCGTAATGTTTCATGAGATTTTTTATTTTATTTTGATTATGTGATTATAGCAAAACCATTTTTTGTTTCTAAAATAACTGAGAGTGTTTATGATCATTAAAGTATTATTTTGTCTATTATTTCCATTAGATTTTAGGCCTGAAATCTAAATGAAAATTGTTTTGTCAAATAATAATATTAATAACTCTTATTTGGTCAAATACGACAATAAATTTCAATAATATTAATAACTCTTATTTGGTCAAATACGACAATAAATTTCACTTGCATATCCTGTATAGTCAAAAGTTCACTTCTCTCAAAAAAATAAATAAATAAATAAATAAATAAATAGTCAAAAGTTCACTAATTTTACCAATCATATGTTGGTGTGAGTGATTCGGTACTCTCATCCCTTAAGCAAGGTCGTGGGTTCAACCCCCCTTGTGAACGAAGCTCCATATATTGGGAGCACTTTATCCCTTAGTGGGCCGACCCGGTGCGAATCCGGATTAGTCGGGATGTGGTTTGGGCTGATTGCACCGTATGGTGGATCTGCCCCACCCGGAAACCGGATGGTGTAAACAAAAAAAAAAAAAAAAAAGTTCACTAATTTTTGTCGGATTTCACTTTCTATGATGTTTTGGAGTAACAAAATAGTACGTGAAGATAGAAATTAAATAAAATTGATAGAAAAAAAAAATAGCTATCAAATATATATATATATATATATACACTAAATAATTAGCAATTTATCAATTTATTTTTGTAAAAAACAAAATAAATACAAATTCATTTTGGTCCCCCACTTTAAATGCTAAGCAATTAATTGACAAATTATACACTAAATAATTTTTTTTAAAAATTATTACAAATTATATATATTGTTTTTCATATGACAAAAATATCATTTTAATTAAGAAGATTGAAATTTAGAATTGATCGATTTGGAGATCTCATAGATTATACACACAAATGGGAATAATTTCAAAACTCATAAACAAAAATATAAATTAATGGTATAAGAAGAGAAGTAATATGAGCAGAAAGAATTGTCAAATATATATATATATATATATATGAGCAGAAATAAATAAATTAATTTGGACAAAATATTATCTAACAAAAATCAATACATTTCATGCACATGTTATGTTCAACTACGAAATGTTTGAATTTTTTCAATAAAGAATTTGGTAAAATTTCACTTTCGAATTAAAACCTTTATTTTACATCCACAAAATTTTATTTTATTTATTTATTTATTTATTTATTTTATTATTTGACAGTATCTATTAATATGGGATGAGTCATCTGCTAAAGACCTAAGCTCATCTATCTATAGCTGAGCTATACCCCTATTGGCTAAATAAATTGGTAGTTATGTCTCTGATGCTTTCCAAAAACAAAAATAGCTATCAAATAACACATTTATTTCCCTCTTAGATCAGGTAACGTGCACATCCAAGTCTACCCCCCTTCTCTGTTAGCGGTCAGGATTCGAATCTCAGCATTCACATTTTACAAGTAATGAGTTTTCTCTCCAGATTATGAGAGTAGTTATATTCAAATGTAAGATTTCCCAACAAAATCTTGACCCATTGGATGTAAAATTTCAAAAAGAAAAAATAGCTATCAAAATCTCGTCCCGATCATTCGAAATTTCTTGGAAGTAGTTTTGGTCCACAGGACCACAGCTAGCCTTGAAAGCTAAATTGTCCCTAACAATTAATTCCATACCAAATGAATATTTATTAAAATGGACCCTCCTAGTCGTATATCTCACATGAAAAGTCATGATGATCAAATTTAGAAATCAATGAAATTTTATCCAATTTTTTTTTTTTTTTTTTTCTAAAAATCGAGAAAGAGTTTTTCAATATTCAATTCTCTTTCGTACTTTTTTTTTTTTTTTTTTTCAAAATTCATTGTATTATGTTAGCATGTGAAGAAAGAACAAACATGATCACTCTTATAATAGAAGACAAAGAACAAAAAAAAGGAAAACAAAACACCACACACATGAACAAATTAAAACATATGCTTCAAGTGAAGACCTCTTGACTTGTCTTTATTTTATTTTTTATTTTTTGACAATAACCTTGACTTGATATCAGCCGTGTATTTTATCTGATGGGGATTTTTTTTTGTCAATCTAATTAATAGCAGCCGTGTAATTATTTTTGGACTTATATGATATAAATCATCATACGTGAGCTACTTCTTAACGTGTTTTCTGATTGATTCTTGGACTATATTTACATAAATAACGTGTAAATCAGTTTATACAGAATAATGAGTAATCTCACTTACCCGCTTAACATATTTTCTATATTATTCTTGAACTATATTTACATAAATAACGTGTAGACCGGTTTGTTCTGAATAACAACAACTAATATTTTCAATTTTCTTTAACTAAATTGGAAGATCTATCTAACCAACCAAACATTTAATTTCCTAGCAGCCATATATAGTATATATTAAGGTTGATAGAATATTAAATCAACTAGAAATTAACCCAATAAAATAATTATAAGTTAAAAATTTTGACTGAACCGATATTCCTCTTATCTAACTTTATTTTAATTAGTCATAAATTATGTGCTAATTATTCTGCAATTGGGCATAAATTACGTGTTAATTAGTCATAATTATGTGTTAATTATGTGTAGGATAATAATCCGGATTATTTTAAATGCAGAAGTATATATAGAAAGCGCCTTTACGTGGATGAAGAGTGTTTTAATTTAGAAACTCTTATCATAAAAACAGAGAAGAGTCGGCTGATAAAAGTTGACTTGCTCAAAAAGGAAACACTATACAAACGTGATGGAATTTCAAGAAAATGATAAGTTTCCAACATAATTATTATAAAATAATTGCCAAAAACGTGATTTTAATTATTTTTGGAACATAATTAAACAGTAGAAAAGAAAGATTATCCATTAATTATTATCGTACACAGTACACACGCTTTGCAAGTGGTGTTTTTTTGATCAAATTAATGACAAAAAAAAAAAAAAACCATCATTAAAACTTTGAAATTTAATCTTTAAAAAAAAAAAAAAAAAAAAAAACTTTGAAATTCAAAATACTACTTGTGATTACTGTTACAACGTTTAATTACTTTTAATCAGAGTACACGTTTATGAATTTTTTTCTTAAATTGGACTTACGTAAAGTAAAAAGATCACAAAACAAATGTTTACGAATTAATAGACGGCTTAATTAAATGAGGAAAGTTTTCAGCAGACTTTTTGTTACACTACAAAGATTATATTGATTAATTCATTTATTTTTCAGAAGAATTAAATGTCTTTCATGTCCTTTATATTATTGTTTAATTACATGTAGGTTTAAATAGTTTTGAGATTTTTCACAAATTTTATATATAATTTATTAAATTTTTTCCATAGCTCTCCTATAAAGGAAAATGGACATTTAATAAACTTCACCACAGTCCGATGCGACTTAACAGTAAAAAGCACAGTTTGACAATACCACAAGTTTGAGTTGTTATATACTGCAAATGAAATTATATTTCAAAAAATAATAATAAAATCTTGCTAATCTATCAATATTTAGCCTAAAAAATAGTAGAGATTAATGAAAATTTACATTTTAAATTAATATTCTCTGGATTCAAATCATACCATCTAAAAAACAAAATTCTCTAAGATTGAAATCAATTATTGGACTTTATAGTGCAATTATAAAAGATTTGTAAAAGTTTTTTATTAGAGTAATACTAGACATCCCAAATTCTTTTTTCAAATTCTATCATAAATGATGTTGTATGTAAGGTGTCAACATCACATTAATCACCACATAATCTCATGATTTATTATAAGATGTTGATACCTCACGTGCCACATCATTTGGGACAGAATTTGAGACGTCTAGCATTACTCTTTTTATTATTATTCAAATCTAACATCAAACGGATTAACGTCTATCGAAACTTTTCAAAATCAAACACCACTTACACGATTCGGATATCTACTCACACAATACCGACGATAAATCTCTTCCCATATACATGGAAGATGAGGTGCACCTTGGGTGCAGACCACTTCTTCTTTTACTTTTTTGTAAATCTTCATACCAATAATTTGTGTGCCATGATGTTTGTGGTTTCTACAAACCTAATTAATTGGACAGTTGAGAGGGCTGTGCTGGGGGGTTCTAAGTGGATAGAGATGCCCTAAAGAGATTAGGATGTACTGATGTAGGAGTTTTAGGACCACTTCTACACCAATTATTCCAAAAGTTGTATGTCCCCAATCCAATAGGGATTTACTTCAAAAAAGTACTTGGGCATGCCTTTACTTTATTGCACTCCGATTATCTATGTTACGATAACTCAAACTCGAACTAGAGATATTATTAGATTAAATAAACGATTTTAACTATTAAATCATATTAAACGATGATTATTCTCTCAGTAATGCTACACATTCCACCTAAAATTCTACCTTTTTCATCCCACTACATGTGGTATGTGAGGTGTCAAATGGTGAGTGGATACATGAGATAGGTGAGATAAATCATCATTAATGTGTATCCACTCACAATTTGACACCTCACATGCCATATGTAGTGGGATAAAAAAAGTGGAATTTTAAGTGGGATGTTTAACATTATTGTTATTCTATATATATATATATTATATTACGTGTATTAGATTAGAGCTTGATAATGAGAGGATCCTAATTAATTTCCTAATTGAAGAGGAATTTCTTTGTTTGCTGCAAAGATTGACTGTCTTCCACTATGGATCCTTCGAGTAAAGTTGAGTGTGACGAAGGAAATCAATTTGCATCCCTGTTGTCATTTGTCAATATCAGTATGGCACCGATTGAAAACATACTATATGGTTAGGTAGTATATAGTTAATATATTATATATTAATTATACAGTTTTTCTATTGTCAATTCGTTCTGACAATAAATATATCAGGACGAAGAATATGGACCACAGATTATGGAGAAGTTTTGACAAGTGCATGTACTTTGAGTCAAAGTATGTAAATCTAGTGGTCTACATTTTTTGTCCTAATATATTTATTGTCAGAACGAACTGATAATAGAAAATCTAATTAATTATATATAATTGTATATAATTATATTCATACATATATATTGAAAGAGGAAAGGTAGAAAATACTTTTGCTGGGAAATGGTAGACCAATTAGCTGGAAATGACTCAACCTTGCCTTTATTTTATGTACTTTAATTTTTTTAATGTATTTTTTTTAACTTGATAAAGTTTTTTTAAAAAGATAATTAAAAAAATAATTGTATTTCACACTTGATGTTCTTTGTAGTCCCCCACGATGTCGACCAATTTTATCTTCTTTATCGGGCTTCTACATTACCAATTCAAATTACAACACTGCCCCTTCTCTCTTCCATTTTAATTGGTTGTAAATTAGTGTAATTATGGATGTTAAACAAGGATTTAAAAGGGATTTTATTAATTTAATAATTATTATATTGCAGCATCAACCGACTCCTCGCTTTCTACACCACAAAAAAAAAAAAAAAAAATTCAACTGTTTTAATTAAAATATTGTTAAGACATGTCAGATGTCACATTAATTAATACTAATTTTGGAGTTCAAAATCGGTGTAAGAACCTGAATTTTTGTTTGTGACCGACCCATTAATAAATATTTATCCCAATAAATATATAAATAATTCATTAGTGGGATATATGTTGATGTGTTTTGCTAGTTTTGGAATTTTCAAATTAGGGCAAAGGGTATTTATGTAATTAAATGCAGACAATGAATCTGCATGTCATGTTCATATCATTTTAAAATAATTTTTATTGCAATTTTTGGAAGTATAGGAGGACTATTTTGAGGAAAAGGTTGCTGTATTGAGTCCAAACACAAATTATAAAAAAATAATTGGAACAAGTAGACCCAATTAACTTATATATATATCCAAATTTTTTAAGTATAATTAACGGTTAGGTTAAGATTTCAACAAATTTTTTAATATTTTTGTATATATGAACTTGGTTTCAATTAATTTTTCTTTTATAAAAAATAATGTGGTAAGTATTCAATTGGAAAAAAAAAAAACATATTGAATAATTCCTGAATTAATAAGTATTTATTTAAAACAACTCGAAAAGTTCAAATAAGTAAAATTAAATATTTTGATGAAATTCAAAGTAAACTAATAATAAAAAAATCAAATATTATAAAATTACCATAAAGACATTTATAATGCAATAAGGCTAACAATAATGTTAAACATCTCATCTATAATCCCACCATTTTTATCCAAATATACGTGGTAGCTGAGGTGTCACTTGGTGAGTGGACAAACGGACAAATATTAATTGATGAGTGAATACATGGGTAAGAGAGATAAGTATCAGTTAATGTATGTTCACTCACCAAATGACACCTCAACTACCACGTATGTTAAAATGAAAATGGTGGGATTATAGGCGGGAGATTTAGCATTATTGTTTATAATAATAACTTTGAAAAGTATTGAAAACAATTTCAAACGAATGAAGACCGAAGACCGAAGACCCTTTTAATAGAGGAAGGAAAGTGGTTGGTGGCTTCCAAGTTGCAGCAAAATATCAGTCAAATGCCAAACAATATCCTAGAAAATGGCTCTTGCCACATGGAAAGAATTTTGTGGCAGCCAAGACAAGCCCTACTTAATTCATTTGGTCAAAATTGTCAAGAAATTACATGTCATGTATTATGTAATATATATAGCTAGCCACGGGCACCATCAAAGTGGGTCCAATCCCACCACCACATCCATAAAAAAAAAAAAAAAACACGTATATATATATTCGAAAATTTTCTTCTCCATGTACACATTAATATTTATCAGTGTGTTATATGTGGATCAATAAAATCAATTGCTTTGATCCAAACGCACCAATAAATATTTATCGATACGTACTAAAGAGAAAAAGACTATATATATAAAATCAACACCAATTAATTACGGGATCTCGCATATTTTTTAGAAGTAATTACTAGGAACCTACCTGAGGTTTGTTAATTGACACTCAAAAACCACTTTATCAATAATTGACACTAACCTCCCCTCCCATTAGAGTTTGACAAAGTTTGACTGTTAACTTTGAAATATCAAAGGGTAATATCGTCTTTTAACAATTAAATTTTTTAAAAAATTAATTAATATATGTTCTTTTAGAGTATTAATCAAAAAAATAAATAAATATATATATATAAAGATTGTTCTCAGAAAAAAAAAATAATAAATAAAGAAAAAATAAATAAATAATAAAAAAACGAAAATTACAAAATAAATTAAAAAAATCCATCGATGGAGATCATCAATCTAATACGAACCCAGGTTCATCAATCTTCACTTCTTTACAAACCAAGATCATCAATCTTCAATTCTTCAGTTGTTCACAAACTCATCTTCATCAATTCTCCACTCTAACACTCAACATATATAATCAATCAAAACAATATGTTAACTTCACAAACCCAAATTCTTCAGATTCTTTCAATCCCAAACACAAATCGAATTCCAAAACACAAACCAGAAATCAAAATATTTCCAAACATAAAAAAGATAGCAATTATGGTTTCCAAGATCTACTCCATTGGAACCCCCGAGCTCCATCTCCGATAAGATGGTGAGCTGCATCAGATGGGGTTCTCTCCTCCATCGATCTGGGTTCTCATTTTTAATTTTTTTTTTTAGATCAGGAGAGTATCTCACAAAGTCCCACAACATTATTTTTCAAAGGCGTCGATGATTTCATCTATCAGTTTCCGGTTCGGCGAGTTGTCCAACCTGACCCAATAACTCATATAGCAGTTGAAACAATCACAGTTGAAAACCCGGCGGTTGATCGTTGTTGCTGCCTCCACTGCCGCTGCTGCTGATGGTTCTGGTTTTGGCGAAAGAAACGGTCTTCTGGCGTTGGGTTGTGTTTTTACGGTGGCCGTGAAAGTAGTTGACGGAGGAGCAGGAGATGAGGTAAGCGAAGACCTCTCTGTCTTCGGTTGAGAGGGCGGCTGCGTGGGTGAGGATGGCGGCGGGAAGGAAGGGCAGGTGGTCGGATATTATTGGCAGTGACAGATGCACCGAGCCTTTCCTGTACAACTCCTTCATACCTCTTAGACCACGACCATATCTTCTTTGAGATGATGATGAAGATTCATTTAAAAAAAAAAACTAAACCAGTTTTTTTTTTTTTTGTTTTTTTTTTTTTAACTTTTTTAATTAATTTTTTAAAAAATTTAATTGTTAAAAGACGATATTACCCTTTGATATTTCAAAGTTAACAGTCAAACTTTGTCAAACTCTAATGGGAGGGGAGGTAAGTGTCAATTATTGATAAAGTGGTTTTTGAGTGTCAATTAACAAACCTCAGGTAGGTTCCTAGTAATTACTTCTATTTTTTATATTTATTGGGAATCTTGTATAAAAAAAAACTTACATGACCTTACAGCCTATAATTTTGATGTAATAGTTGGATATGGTGATTATATACTTTGACAAGGCACAAAAGCCACTTTTACTTATTTTATTTTATTTTGGATTAATAATTTTACAAATATTGACTTGTGAATATAATTATCTATGAATTTTATTATTATTATTTACATATTCTTATAAAATAAAAATAAAAAATAAAAAAAGTTAACTTTCTAGGTAGCCCCACAGCCCACCACCTTGCAATTGCAATTATTTGTGTCGTCATTACCACTTCAAACCTCTATAAATAGCATCTCCGATCACCTCACTCTCTGCATTAAAAAAATCATCACACTTGTATTCTTTCAATACACACACAACTAGCTTCCTCTTCTTCTATTTAGAGTTTTTCAATATCAATTTCTGCAGATCATCATCAAAAATGGAGAACTTCCCAGTTATCAACTTAGAGAAGATGAATGGTGAGGAGAGAGTTGCTACCATGGAGAAGATCAAAGATGCCTGTGAGAACTGGGGCTTCTTTGAGGTAACATATAAATATTTTTACCTTCTTCACATTTCGTGTTAAATACAGACAGACTCGGATTGTTTTTTCAGGTTTCTGAAGAATTTCGAAAACCATATATGGCTAATTAATGTTTTTTTTTTTTTTTAGTTGGTGAACCATGGAATATCACATGAGCTTTTGGACACAGTAGAGAGAAAGACAAAGGAGCACTACAAGAAGTGCATGGAACAGAGGTTCAAAGAGGTGGTAGCAAACAGAGCACTTGAAGGAGTCCAGACTGAGATCAATGACATGGACTGGGAAAGCACTTTCCATGTCCGCCATCTACCTGAGTCTAACATTTCTGAAATCCCAGATCTCGATGATGAATACAGGTATATTATAACTTAATTACAACTAGAAAAGGCACCTTTGTTATAAGCAGAAGCAACTTCTGTAATTGGCTACTCAGTAAGTATATTTATATATGATTAGTTATATCATTTACCCTTTAAACAACAAAAGATTGCGGATTCTAATTCTCTCTTTTTAAAAAATCTCGGTTTATATAGTAGTGTAATATTTAAATATATATATATATATTAAAATATACTGATAATGACTCTTGAATTGACAAAAAGCACCCTAACGTATAATTCTATAAGCACTTTTTATTAAGTACTAATTTAAAAGAAATTAAGCGCTTTTGGTTTAAATTGTGCAGGAAGACAGTGAAGGAATTTGCAGAGAAATTGGAGAAATTAGCAGAGGAGCTATTGGATTTGTTGTGTGAAAATCTTGGACTAGAGAAAGGGTACTTGAAAAAGGCCTTGTATGGGTCAAGAGGACCAACTTTTGGCACTAAAGTGAGCAACTATCCACCATGCCCCAAACCAGACCTCATCAAGGGTCTCCGCGCCCACACTGACGCCGGCGGCATCATCCTCCTCCTCCAGGACGATAAGGTCAGTGGCCTCCAGCTTCTCAAAGACGGACAGTGGATCGATGTGCCCCCAATGCGCCACTCCATTGTTATTAACCTTGGCGACCAAATCGAGGTGTGTGTGTGAACATCTAAATATTTTAGGTTTTTGATGAATCTTAAAACAGGGCTGTCTTAATTTTTAACATACTTGCAGGTGATCACAAACGGGAAATACAAGAGTGTGGAACATCGAGTGATAGCTCAATCGGATGGTACCAGGATGTCGATAGCATCCTTCTACAACCCGGGAAGCGATGCAGTGATCTACCCGGCACCGGCATTGTTGGAAGAGGAGAAACAAGTGTACCCAAAATTTGTATTTGAAGACTACATGAAGCTCTATGCTGGTCTCAAATTCCAGCCCAAAGAACCAAGATTTGAAGCCATGAAAGCTGTCGAGACCACCACTGTTATATAAATTACTTCTTCGGTCCAATTATCTACTAGATTTTTAATTTTTGTGTGTTGGCTGGTGCGTGTGAAACTGAGAGATAGCAACCCAAAAATTTGTTGTTTGTAGCCTGTAGACAGTAAAATAATTAACTGGCTATTGGCGTGTCACGTAGTTGGAGAGGGTAGACGTATCACATATGGGTGTTTGACCTAAGTACGAGATCCTTGATACCAAAAAAAATAAAATAAAAAAATAAGTAACTGTTTTTATGATTTATATATAATTTTTTAATGTAATTTGTCCTTTTGTTTTGTCACCTTCTGTTTCTACAAGGAACAAATTATAATAAAATATTTCATTAGAAAGGAACTTTTTATTGGTTGCAAGAATTTTATACCTTAAATTTTAGTACATTAATTGAATTGAATTCCAACTTTTGTTTCTATTGGCATGGAAGAAAATATACAGAGATTTTTCAAGATAATTTATAATAGTAATATAAAAATGATTTAATCTTTACACCCCACTGGAAGATTAAATAATTTATTGACCTCCCGGCTTAAGTGGGGATTAGTTATACCACGGCAAATGGTTCAGACAACCCCATTGGAAGCACTTTATGGCCAAGCTTTACTGACCTCCCAACCGAAGCAAAGATTAGTCTCACTCATTAACAAACGTTTGTTGATCGGAGTGAAAGATACCTCGTGATCTAACCAAAAAATTCAAAAAGTTTTAACGTGGGGATGGATATATTAGTCGCAAAGACTGTAAAGATCTTGTTGAAAACGGAAATTTTTTGTAAGAAATTAAATTCTTATCTAGCTTAACAAGTTTTTTTATTGTTGATTTATGAAAGATTAAGACCAAACATAGAACCCACTCATTAAACTAAGGGGGTGTTTGTTTTTTTCACTATAAGACTTATTGCCTCTTATATCTTAAATTAAGATAAATTAGTTAGTTTGTTTTTCCAACTTATATCTTATTTTAAGATATATATGTCTTTTAGAAAAAGTAAAAAATTTTGACTTTTATCTTATTCAAAAAGTGATTCAATAGAGTTTTTTTTAATAAATTTCCATAAATATCCTATAACAATTCAAACATTTATAATTTTATCCGCATATAGTAAAATCCTAAAAATTAATTTTCCAAAAATTCTCAAATTTGAAGAAACCCTAACACAAGCTAATCAATTTTATATTTGTAATAAGTCATCCAAAATGAAAAAAACAAACATATCATAGTATCTTAATTTATAAGACTTATCAATATGTCTAATAAATTAAGGTCTTATAAGACTTTAGATAAAAAAACAAACGGCCCCTAACATTATCCTAATGAGGAATTAATGAAAGAAAGAAAATAAAAAAGATGCCAAAATTCTATGAGTCACATGTACTCATATAGTGAAAACAATTCGGTAAATCCTGACTCTTTCGGTATCAGATTTTGATTTTTTATTTATTTTAAAATACACGTTTTTAGAGTGGGGTGTAGAAAGAAAGTAGCTAGAAACAGATTTGTCTGATTTTCTTTTACAAAAAGTTAGGGGTGGGCACAAAGTTCGGAACCGAACCGAATCGAACCGAACCGAACCGAACCAAACCGAAAAAATGGTGTTCGGTTCGGTTCAAAGGATTAATTCGGTTTAAACCGGTTTAAAAAATCAAAAACCGAAAAGTTTTCGGTTTAAACCGGTTTTGGTTTTTCAAAACCGGTTTGAACCGAATAAACCGCCTATATAAGTAAAAAAAAAAAAAAAAAACCCTAAACTTTTCTAATGTTCTTTACTTCTCTCTCTTAGCCGCCGAAAATTGAATTTACTGTCTATTCAATTTGTGATTTTTTTAAATAAATTATAAATTAAATATTATTAGCTAGGTTTGATTTGGGTTTTTTTTGGGCTTGGGCTATTAAAATTTATCAAACTTTGGCCTAAAATTAGAATCCAATAGCCTATCAAATTTAAAAACATAAAAAAAGATTAATTAAACTCATCAAACCAATAAGGCCCATTAGGCCCAAAACCGAAATGAACCGAACCGATTAAAATCAATTCGGTTCAGTTCGGTTACCATTTCTTATTCGGTTCAAACCGGTTCAATTTTGGGTGAACCGAAATATTTTCGGTTCAATTCGGTTTTGCCCAAAACCGAACCGAACCGAACCGAACCTTGCCCACCCCTACAAAAAGCAGTAAAATAAAAACAGAGTTTGTGATCATATATATCAATTGTAAACCATCTCATACAAGAAAGGAATCATGAAAAGTGAATTTTTTTTTAGTTTTTTTTTAAAGGCTTCCAATTAATCTTTTATGTGAGTGGAGAAGCTAATGATTCATGAAGAGAAATAAATAAAAAAGAAAAATAAAATGTACCAAGTTTATTTTTTGGGTTCACTTTTTAATCATCACATAATTAGAATCGTCTGGGAAAGATCGAAAACCCCCACAAAGGTAATGAAAATCATCATTTAAACATATTAACAAAAGCACTTTTTGCGGTTCTAAGTGCTTCTTATTAATTTAGTCGGAGGCTTTTTATTGCAAATGCGAAATTTGGAAAGTTTTGATTTTCTTTTTTTAACTACTAGACAAAAGATAGTGGATCCTCAAACGAATTTTGATATTATGGATTGTGAATCGTGATTGTATATGTTAAATTTTTTTTTTGAATGGATCATGTTTGTATATATTGATCTTACTAAGTTTGGACAAACATTTGATTTTATTGGTGTTCATTTTACTAGTTGATATTTCAAACTATGTTTGTAACCGTTGGTTTCGTCTAGTTTTGATATCTAATCCAATTGGCGTCTTAGATTAGAATAATCCCCGAATCTTTCTAATATTTTGAATTTTATAAATTTTTGTTTGGAAATTTCAGAATTAAATGAAATTTACCAAATCACAAAGAACAAAATGACAAGTCACGAGATAAATTTTTGAAGGAATCTTTTGTCTCTTACGAAAATATTGCAACCGAAGAACTGGGTTTTTTTTTTTTTTTCATGAAAGAAAGAACAATGCCATCTTATAAAATTGAATTATTAGTAAGATAAGTGACAAAAGATTTTATGGGGGGACAACCGACCAGACAAGTGACACCCCCAACATCAAGATCTACACCGGTTTGATAGTTTCTAGAATATTGATAGTTCCAAGGGGTTTAAATTCATATTCAATTAATTTTATCAGAATCGTATTGCCTTCAAATAATTTACATTCAATTTGTCTATTTATGAATTTTCCCCATTTATTTATTTATGATGCAATTGGGGAATTGGGATGTCCTTTCAGACATATAGTATCTCTCTCTCAATTATTTGTTCAGTTTTGAGAATCTAATTTCTGTGTATGCACATTTGCACCAGCCATAATTATTATCCGATTTGACCTATTGAATTTTACGATTTTATGTACCATAATTGCTATCCGATTTGACCCATTGAATTTTACGATTTTATTCTTAAAAAGCCTTATGGAATTAAGACTAGTATTTGCTTAAACTAGTCTTTAATTTAATCATGGTAGGAGAAAACCCCCGAACAACAGTTAAAAAAGATAGTGAGATCTCTTATAATAATAAGAAATATTGGGTTCAAATTTCATTTTCATCAAAGTGAAGTTTATTTATTGTTATAAAAGAATGTAGATACTTCTTAAAAAAAAAAAAAAAAAAAAAAAAGTGACTATTGTGAATTATGTATGGTTAAGATTTGTTTTCTTATAGCGTATAATTTTGTTATCTATAACAATAAAATTAAACTAAAAGGATATTAAATGAAATTCAAATTTGCAAATTTATTGAAAATATGTGCAACGGAATATATGTACATTTGCAAACATCACCTTGTAAAAGAGTTGATAGTGCATCTCTTTTCTATATATGTGGTGAGGGGTTCAAATCTCACCATACGCATTTTACGAGCATGTGTGGGATGAGTAAATATCAGTAGGTCCCGACAATTCTATTGTAATAGTTCTTGAAATACTTAAATATATATATATATACAATTTTTCTATTGTCGGTTCGTCTTAATATAAAATATATCAGGACGAAGAAACGAATTGATAATAGAAACACTATATATATATATATATATATATAGGCTAATTGGCACGGATACCCCCTGAACTATACCCGAATTTGCACCTTACCCCCTGAACTTTTTTTTTCGCCATTAAACCCCCTGAACTCTTGTAATTTGGCGATCGCTGAAGGAATTTGCCCCCTCACCAGGGGGTAGATTCCTTCAGCGATTGCAAATTTATGAGAGTTCAGGGGGTTTAGTGCCGAAAAAAAAAGTTTAGGGGGCACAGTGCAACTTTATGAAGAGTTCAGGGGGCATTTGTGCCAATTAGCCATATATATATATGCACATTTCTAATATAGTCTTCAAGCAGCAAGTGGTGTCTACACAAAATAAATAAAATTACAACAGAAATATTTCAAATCAAATTTACACAATCAGAACCACTACATGGAATTACACTTTAATATTCCAAAAGGGTTCTCAAGTTCATAAAAATATTACATCACAAAGATCAAAAGACCTATGGTTTTTTTTTTTTTTTATAAAGTATTACACTATTACATAAATTTAGAGGTTTTTTGAAAAGGGGAGAGAACTCCCCCAAAATTTAAATATTTTAATTGATTATATGATATTTCATGTATTTTTTTTTTTTTTTTTTAAACTATAATCAACCTGGATCTATGGGCACAAAGCCTTTAAAGCTGCCTTGGAACCCTTGCTCTTCGTTATCATAGTCGGAAAAGGCTGATGGAGGTTGAGGAGAAGAGCTGCAAACTTGATTCATGCTGCGAATTCAGCATCATCTAAAGACCTTACAACATAAAAGCTAAGTAGCTAACTAACTATGGATTTCAAGTAGAAATCTGAGCATAATCGATACAAGTATATGCGTTTTATTATCATCCTTTAAGAGAAGGAAAAAGAAATAACTATTCCTCTGCCGTGGAAATGCAATCCAGGAACTCATCATCTTTTCCTATTTATTCGAAAGCAGGGCCTAAGATTCTTCGCTCCCTAGTAAAAAAAACAATACAGCTGGTTATTTTACCTCTTCAAGCATGAAAATGACATCGGTAGATGCTTCAAGCTAGAGATATCAAACAACTCCATAAACCTCTGATCAGAAATTCTAGCTTTGGCAGCGGCGTAACGTTGATACTCATCAAACACAGATGAGAGGCACCACCTTTGCAATTTTCTCAAGCATCCCACAAGACAACCAGTCCGATGCTGAACACAGAAAAAGCACACACACACACATCCATATACGACTCAGTATATATATATAGTCAATTTAGAGTCAGGCATGAATAATGATGAGAAACGAAGGAAAATATGCGTATACCTTTCCTCGTTTACAATGAATTAAAACCGGGTGATTCCTTACATCTGCATAGTACAAGAGTTTGAATTAGTATAAGCGAATCCCCAACTAGTGGAAAAATCAAACACAACTCAAAAATGAAGTGTGATAAGTTCTTAATTATGATACCAAGGAGAACTTTAAGGGCTTCACGAATCATGTCCTCTGGTATGTTTACAAAGGGCTCCTGTATGCACAATTTGTAACATTAGAAATCCATTCAAAATATAACGAATCCCTTTTTTTTTTTTTAATATTATCAGATAATACACATAAATAATTATTTTTGCTAGTACTGCTATATTCACAAGGTCAAATAAGACTTCCTTAAATAAATAAAAAATGTCAAATTCCATCAAATTGACAGTCTTAACATCCCTAATATGGATAAATCAATCAAATTTAGGATCAACCAACTTGATCGTTGTTTTCTATAATGGCCAGCTCATAAGCAAATGCTAGTTGCAACTAATATGCTCTAGGTTAACCCAAACCTTATGTCACAAGCAAAAATGACAAATTACTTTCTGTCACTTCTGTCTTGCTGCTCTTTATCATAATTTTCATTATCACGAACTTGTTTTATTAAACAAATTTAGTCATGTAGTTATGCTAAATGAAAAAAAAAAATAGCTGTCTTTCTCACACTGGGAAGTGACATGATTCTGTTTTTGATATGTTAGGTAAAGTTTCATTATCTGTCTCACTTTTGCCGACGATCAACACTTTACAGAGGGGATTCATGCAATATCATCCACCCGCCACCCCATGGCATGACATTCAAGGCTAGGATGATTTTCAATCTTGATACACAATTACTCAAATGAAATATATAAATCAAACTACATTTATTTAATTATCATTTGTTGTGCCAAGTGATTGTTACTATAACAAATCTCCCAAACATATAACCAGCACACACATTTTTATATTTATATATTTTCTCCTCTAAGAAATGGCCTTAATATGTAGCAGACAGAGAATGAATTGACCAGCTGGTTCACGTTAAAAGGCAAAGTCGATCTCAAAACACTAGCTCAGGGCCTATGGCTCTTTGTGCAACTGATTAAAATGAAAAGCTTGGCAGGCATGTTTGTCAAGAACACAACGGATGCCAACAAGTTATCACGATAGCATATGTACATGCAAATGCAACTGAATAAGAAGTCAAAAGTAATGTTCGGAAATTCGTAGATTTTAACAGTTTTAAAGTAAAAACCCTGGTCTGACCACTTAACCTTTAAGTATCATGAACATAAACATACCAACAATGAAACTCCATCAAAAAATTTAGCTAATGCAAAGCACAAATGAGCTTAGCAATGTCAAAGAAATCAAATTGCAAACTTGACAGATGTTTAACTATGCATCATAGAGAAAATCAAGCTGAATCCTTGATCATACCATAACTGAATCCAGATAACTAGATATGAGAAACCCACTAAACTCTAAGTGAGACGTGAACTGTGAAGACACATCTGAGAATGACACACTTAAGGATAATAAGATATAGATTTTGAGAAGAAAGATGTCATGAACCCATTCTTTAGAGCTATTAAGTGCATAGTAGAGTTAGCAGGATCTCTTAAATACTGAGTTTTCAGAAAGAAGCAATAAGTATGTAAATGTGGTTGTATGAAGTGCACAAACATATTGAAGAAATGAGAAAAAAAAAAAAATGAATTTGTCCAAAATATGTTTAGTTTGAAATCTAAATCACATAAAACTGTTCGCTTATTAAGAGACAATGCAACTTTTAGTATTAAGAACCCTCCTCTCTCATTATAGATTCTTCAACCCCCATACTAGATAATAGAAGACATAAAAAGAAGTTTATGAAGTGATCTAAGCAATTATTTGCTAGTTGCTTATTACTTGAAGAATGGACATTCCATGGCACCCTAATTTCAAATTACCAACAATGCAAAATAGGTTTAATGCAGAACTTTGAAGTTAATATTTCAAATCAAATAATATTTATAAATAAAATACAAAATAAAAGAGAGAGGCTTTTGTATCTAACCAAAACAACAAAGGTTGATGATCATAAGCAATATTTTTGCAACATTCAAATTGGGGAGCAAACAATAGATTCATTTTTCAAGACAGAACCGAACGGAATAAGAATTATTCCAATTGCATTGGCGTTATGCTTTTTTCATAATTGATTTGGATGATGATAATAATACAAACAACATATGCATGTGATAATTGTAGGACACAATTAAAATTTCACAATCGCATCTCACCCATCTTACAAGGAATCCATCTCCATGATTCCTTTTTCTAAACAAATATAGCACTATACTTTTATGTATCTTTATGAAATACATAGCTACACAAATAGAGAAACCAACTGTGTTGCATTAATCAATCCAACTAATTAAAAGTATCCAAATTAATCAATCCAATTTAAAGCAAATCAACAATCCTGAGTATTAAGTATGTAATTATAGTGATCAGCTAACAAAAATGCAATATGATTTAGGTTGTAAAGTATCCAAGTGATGATAATTGAAGAATGTCACATGATAACATAATTGAAGAATGTCACATAAATAACTAAACTTCTATGGGCCCCTTCTTCCTCAATAAATAGCACTCAAAAAGCCAAAACACCATCAATTATAGTTTCTCTTTTCATTAATTGTTAACTAGTCTATAAATTTTTTGTAAATAAACAATTCAAAATACAACAGGAAAAAAAAAAAGCTGAATCAAACCAGGACAATTGGATCAGAAAAGTAAATATTAAACAACCGAATAAATGATAAATGAACATAAGCAGAGACAATAATTGAGCTCAGTAGTGACTAGTGAGCAATGAAAGTTGAATACAACCAAAAAAAAAAAAAAAACGAACCTTGTGACCTTCAATCTCGAACTGGAACAGCCTAATTCCATCCGACTTGAGAAACTCTGTGTTCGCATCGGGATACGGCTCCGGACAGAGATATCTGCGTAACCAAACACAGCCTCTAAAAATCAAAACCAATCCATAAATAGAAAAACAAATCGACAGAGATGATATTTGTTCAAGTTTTATGCGTTTGTTGAGTGATTTAATTTTATTTATTTATTTATTTACTTACATGATGGAGCGAAGACGCAGTGTTTGTAGAAATGCGAAGTTGGCGGAGTCAGGAAATCCGGACCTGAAGATGCCATTATCGACCATGGAGAAGTTGAGCGGCGGCACAAAGCTGAACTCGTCTCCGTCGGCAGCGAGCAGCGGTGGCGACGGCATCGGGAGGTCAACGACTCCTATTGTCCTGCACATTTGTTCTTCCTCCTCCTCCTCGGCGGCTATCAATTGTTCTTCGTGTTTGTGATTCGGTCTGTTGCTGCTGATGTTGTTTGCGTTGTCTATTTTCATATTCAAAGAGATAGTTTTATGATCGAAAACGGAAGATTCCGATACGATGCGAGAACCCTTTTTCCTTTTTGACCGTTAAACGACTGGTTTTTGATGGCAGTTCGAGTACTGACGCTTTGTGTTGATGGAGCTGGTGATCATGCGATTATATAGAAACATTTTTAGAGAGAGAGAGAGAGAGAGAGGGCAAGGAAAAAATAAAAAAAAAATGCGATGATTTTTTTTTTATTATTATTTTTTATTTTGGGATTTTTTTATTTTTTTTGGGTGGAAAAATAGAAAGTTAAAATATTTATAAACAAATAATTTGGGTGGAATATTGAACAGGAATGGAAAATATTTATAAATATTTATTTTTTATTTTACTGTTGGGAGGTAGTCACGCGCGTACTTTATATGCGTGTCGTGTGGAAACTCTTTGTAGTATGATTATGGACTTTTGACTATTGATGGAGTGAATGAGTAGTAAACAGTATGCTTGTTTTCTTATTTTTTGTTTGTTATTAGTTGATAAAAGCAGAACAATTTAGTGATTTACTTGCACTACCGGAGTTTTTTGTGTAAGTTAACGGGAGCGTAGCTCATCTGGTAAATAGATGAGTTTGAGATTTGAGTAAATGATTTCCAGATTAGTCGCTCGAATCTTACCAATAGTAAAAACTTAAAAAAAATACTTAATCCTGATTAATAGGTATATTTATTGTGGAAAAATGTACATATTTTCTTTGTAATTGCAATTAGTTTTCAATACATGTATACTTAATGTATGATTTAATAAAGAACATCATTTCTATTAAATGATAATGGATTGATTTATAGATAAATAGATCAATCAATTCATGCTGATTCATATAATGCTTAAATCCAATTTGATCTTAAAATTATTCAACCTAATCAATGGTGAGAGTGACTCTATTGTATTGTATTTACAAATTTGAACAATAAACTACACATGAAAAAGAATACTCACAAGGAACTAGCAGAATGACAATGCTTTTGGTTCACTTCCACTAGGGTTTTTCTTTTTCTTAAGTATTGCAATAAATTACGACACTAAATAGTTGTTTCAGCCATCAAAGGTCTGGACTTGCTGAAATCAACTAGTATATATGTGATCTGGATATTTACTCTTGTAAAGAGAAATGTATTCAGATAATACTTGAGAGAACTTTTCACACATGCTTATAAAATGTACATTATGAAATTCAAACCCTCCACCACTGACTTGAAAGGAAATGTACATTACCACGTGATGAGATATGATATGTAAATGTCTGGGTTTAAATTTACTCTTAGATACCTACCTTCTCAAATATCATGATCCCTGTTTTTCTAGAAACCGTGGAGTTCAATGGGAGTCCTAGTTTTGAAATTTGGGTTGACATGACTAAAAAAAAAACACACACACACACATATATAAAAGTCGTATGGATTTACAAAAATCCCATGGATCGAATCTAAAAAAGAGATATCAAAGTAGCTTTTATGATTTAATAATAATATTATTATTACTTAAATTCCGAGTTCCTAGTTATTTCAACCCGATGAATTTTAGCAATGGAAGAATTTAATTATAATTCATTGGACGACTGTATCATTAACTATTTCTTTATTTCAATGTGAGGAACTTATCGTGAATCTCTTTATTTCAATGCGAGGAACTTATCAGGAATCTCTTTATTTCTGCCGCTTCGGTTATTGCCGCCGAAGTCATTTTCAAATGAAAATAACACAAATGCTAATTCAGTACACCTTTGGTTGGATTTGCAACGCACCACAAGTATACCTAGGGCAAGAGTGGGGCGTGCTCCCAAATACCTCAACAAGCGCGTGTCTCTCGCGATTTCCAGTTGTCTGTCCCAAATT
This sequence comes from Acer campestre, assembly GCA_954870605.1. Lineage (NCBI taxonomy): Eukaryota > Viridiplantae > Streptophyta > Magnoliopsida > Sapindales > Sapindaceae > Acer > Acer campestre. The sequence goes on along the minus strand of OX940803.1, from coordinate 2,922,172 downwards.
CAAAGACTATATTCCTCTACAACAATCCCCGGAGCCTTGTCCATCCAATAACCAACCAGAGAGATCACGTGTTTATGTTAAGAGAATCAGGCGTTTTTAGTGGAGTAGCATGTGAGGAGCACGGTGGGGTGAGAAGCAGAGAATAATATTAAGAATAGAGACTAAAGAGGATAAAAAGAGCACATTCTTGGGAATATGCGGGGAGAGAATGTGAAGTGGATTTTAGTACTCTGCCTGCTTCCAATGCCAGCGACACCCATGCGCCACGTACGTTCCTTTTTTAACTTTTTTTTTTTTTTTTTTTTCCGATAATCCCCACCTCATACATTGGTTGAGTTTTGTGAAATTTTTTATTTTATTATTATCGTTATTATTATTATTTACTTTTGTAAGTAAAGTTCAAATCCAAAGAGCTTTTTTTTTTTTGTTTTTTTTTTGTTTTTTTTGTTTTTTTTTGTTTTTTCATTTTTCTTTTTTACTTTGTATGGTTAGAATAATCATTCAAAATGTATTAACGGTGATTAATCTCGACACGTGATCGAAATTTTTTTATTTTGATATCGTCAATTTCAAGGGAAAAAATATATTCTTTACTTTTTTTTAACTGATTCGGTAGGTTCAGATGTTCATATTGACTTATTCATGATTGAACTTATGAGGCTAATACGAATAATTTAAATGAAAAACACTTTATGCTGGAGAGTTGGTCTATTTCTTCTGGTTGTGAAATTTAGATAAATATAAATATCTTCCTTACTCTTTTTAAAATTGATCGGATAAGAACGAAGTTTGTGTTGACTTGTTCATTATTGAACTTATGACGCTAATACGGATAATTTAAGTGAAAAACACTTTACGCGGAAGAGTTGGTCTATTTCTTCTGGCTGTGAATTTTAGGTAAATATAAAATGAATGAACCAATTGTTTTACAAAACACAAAAGGTAAAATTATGAATTGTTTAAGATTAAAGACAAAATTTAAACACTTTCAAGAGAACTTCCTCAACCTAATACAATTAAAAAAAAAAAAAAAAATCATTGACTTTTTGTAAGGTCTAATAAAATATAAAAAAAAATCTAATTGAATCCATCATTTTTCTCAAAATTCTTAAAATATCCAAAAATATACATATAAAAAAAAATTAGCATAGACTTTCTCTTATCCTAAAAAGGAAATATCAAAGATATTTTTCTCCAAATTTTATACATGAAAAAATCTGGATTTATTTTCAAATTTTGAAAAGTTCACATGTAGCTATGTCAAACCTGGTTACCTGAATGATTGTAGAAAAACTTGCCATTAACCGATAGGTGCATGTCAAGTGGAAAAAAAGAATTCCCGTGGTTGGTTCTCATTGCCATATAAGATGCATCCATTGGTCGGATATATTATATATCATGTGCGTGTTAGATTTTATCGTATGAATATGATAATATCTAACCAAATTGCATCGGAAGTATATAAAACAAATGAGTAATGATACTTTGTCCAAATCTGATGTCTAAATAATGTGATATCATCATAATCTATTTATTTAAATTATACAAATCTATTACAATTTAAATGAATTGATTATAATGATACCATATTATTTAGACACCAAATTTAGATAAAGTAATAGAAAACAAATTAATCGAGAGATAATAACATAATCAGTGAGACTTTTCAGAAAGGGAGAGGTACATGAACTTCAAAACTCAAAAGTAGCCGTTTTGAAAAGTTTAAGGTTTGAACTTTCAATCCGGGTCGGGTTAAGTAGTGGGCTTGGAAAAGGTTTAAGAGTGACTAATTTTATATAGATAAGTCTTGTTAAAAGGACTTTATATATAAAGACGATGTAAACTCCATACCCCTGAACTACGGGGTTACTAGGTTGAGTCTTCATCCTCTTTAAAATACTCAAAATTTTTATAATCGTGTGATATTTAAAAAATAAAAAATTATATAAAGTAAATAAATAAATAATAGGATGATAATTCTTCATAAAATAAAAATAAAATAGAAGGATAAACATGGGCTGCGGATAGTGGTAGCAGACTTGGTTTGAAAGGTGATTTTTTTTTATTTTTTTTTCCTTTCTTCTCGATGGTTTGACTTATCAATTAGGGTGCTTAATTACTTGCTTAGAAACTTCAAACCATATTGTTTAGTGGAAGTTTCTTACAATTACAGCAGGCCTCCTGTGTTTTTTGTGTCATATATATATATATATGTGTAATTAATCAGCCTACATTTGAGATATTTGAGAAATTTATTTTTTAATTGTGTTTGGAATATTTTTTAACTCTCTCATTTTGTTCAAAAACTAATTTAATTAATTAATTAATTTATTTATTTATTATGATTAAATGAAGTAGATATAACATGGGATTAGATTACATATTCTTATTTATGAATAAAAACAAGTGAAAGGGGCTTTTATATATATATATATATAGTTTTTCTATTACCAATTCGAACTGATATATTTATATCAGTTCCTTACATGTGGGGCATTGGATTTAAAGCCAAAGCATCTTTTAAATCCAATGGTTCACATGCAAATAACTGATATATTGTTCGAACTAATATATCTTTCTATTATCAAATGCTGACACCTCACGTGTAACATCATTTGTGACAGAATTTGGGAAAAAAATTTGAGATATCTAGCATTACTCATATATATAGGGGTTACTTTTTAAAAAATAAAATAAAATTAGTCAGGTCGATACATATAAAAAATTAGGATCACGACTATGTAACATTACATAGTCATAGTCATTATGTAAGGTTACATTTACATAGTCATGATCCTGAATTTTTTTTTCGGACTAATCTGATTAGAGAATAACCTTCTATATATATATATAGATCACAAACACATTGAAATTAATTTGACTCTTCAATATAAGAAATGCCATTGTAAATATTAAGCTAACTTAAAGATTCATTGAATCGAGATCAACCTCTTTAAATTAAAAGAAAAAACAATTATATTTGGAAGAATATCAAATATAAAAATCAATCACTTTGAAAGCACTTTTTATTCCACTTGATAAGTACACTTATACATCGTTTTTCCAATGTGCGCAATAAGCAACCACTATAAGCTTCAAATTCACCTTTCAACTTTTTTCTTTTTTGTTCTTTTATATGATAATTCAAATAAAATGTCTTAATTAGTTGGTGTCCCCTACTATATTATGAAATAATTATATAAAATAAGCAATTTAGTTGGTTCTTGTTGAAAGTCGGCAACAAACAAGTGCTTTTGAGATACCAATGACCAAACTAATCAACCATTAATAAATAATCTTATTTAAATTGCCTTATAGCGCATGCTCATAATTTATCTTTTGAACGATAATTTTATTTATAATAATTAACAAATTCTACAAAAGTTACGAAAAGTAAAAAAATAATAATAATAACCAAATACCACAAAGTGAGCAGATTAAAAAAAAAAAAAAAGTCAAACTAGCACAAACGCAGATTTTTTTTTTTATTATATTCAAATGTGAATTTTTTTTTTTTTTTTTTTTTTTTAATAAAAAAGTCTAATGTAAACACATCATAAACATCACGGTACATGGCGCTTGACATGCATTATTGAAGACTTGAAGCTACATACTACTATAGTACTATTATGGATTTGGATAATTTATTGATATGATTTTTTTTTTAATTTTTTTTTTTCAAAGCTTGTGATTAGTTGTTGATAAAGTTGTTGTTGAAACCATTTATATCTTAACCATACATTCATTGCAATGCTTATATGTCATGAGATTAGGTAAAATCAAGAAAAAAATTAGATTAGTAGAGGATCCAAATTTCTACTAATATATAACCTATCGTGGTCAATAATTTGACCTTGTAAACCTAAAAATGTGTGTCTTAAACAAGCGAGAATCTTTCGTGCAAGAAAGATAAGACATGTGGCTGTCACATGGGGGCTGACAGGGGCATGGCCCCCCAACACAGATTGTTCCAACTTCCAATAATAATTGTTACAAATGTTCTAGATTAATGGAATATTGCTATTAAATATATCCAATGAACCCCTCTATTATTTCATAATTACAAGCACAATCATTAATTAAAAACATAAATATTACAATAAATAAAGGATAAATCTGGCATCGCCAATTATATCTTTTATATATATATATATATTTGTAATTTCATATTTGTGTATGTTACCCACATAATCTAATTCCCAACTGATCTTAATCAGCACAGTAATTACAACTAAGGAATTAAAAGTTTATTTTCCCTCTTTGGGATTCCTAATTAGTAAACCTGCACTTAATGTAGGAGTGAAGATCTATTCTTTTTAAGATTTGGTTTCCAATATATCATGAACAATATATATATATATATGGTGGTTCTATAGTAATGACGTTCTGAAATTATAAGTTAAGAACGTCCGACCACAGCCACACATTTATATTGGTTGTGGATATTTGTTAATATGGGGCTACCACTGTGAATGTGTGACTGTTGTTGGATGTTTTGAAATTATAAAGTGAGAACCGAGAGCATCTCCAATGCAAAAATGGCTTGCATATCAATAATTATTGATATGTCAATAATGTCAAGAGACTTGCTTCTTATGTGGCATAAAAATAGACTTAATAGACTATCAACTCAAAATTTGATCTCCAATGTTTCTGTCTAAAACACTATTTTTTTTAATGATATGTCCATTTTTTTTTTCTAATTTATTCCTTACAAAAAATATATGAAAAATTAATGTTAGTTTTAAATGTTTGCTGAGTCAACCTAAAAAATAGATGTGCAACAGACATGACCGTCAACTTTCATACGGTCATGTCGACAATGTCTAATATATTTTTTGTCACGTCAGCATGAGGTTGAATATGCATGACTGCATTGGAGATACAATTTTTAACATAACATCTATTTATCTTATGTTGCATCTTTTTTTTTTTTTTTTCACAAGCAACGCTTGCATTGGAAATGCTCTGAGGACGATTATGATGAGAGAAGTATTCTCTCTCTATATATATAGTAACATTACTTGCCTGACAATGGTAATCTATCAATATTTAGCCTAAAAAATAGCTAGTTTTATATATCAAGAGATATACACTCGAATCTCCTGTTCTCTCACGGGATTGGATTTGTACACGTTACTATACTGAGAAAAAAAAAAATGTAGATGATAACAGTAATTGTTAAAACCAAAGAAGCACTTCATCAGAATTGGTCAATTTAATTATTGGTTGTCAAAAGTCCAAAACGTTGAATTATAATTATGCATGTATTGCATGGTTCAATTTGACTTGAGTGTATAAACGGGCTATTGGGCTTCTTCTTTTTTCCAGAGAGGCCGAGAAATTTGAACTTTGAAAAATGACCGAGTACTTTTTTCTTCTTGATGGAGTTGCTTAGAAGACAATATATATATATATAGATATACCGTATACCAACAATGAAAATCAATTCAAGCAAGGCCTTGTGGTTTCGTGAGAACTCGAACTATCAACAATGTCAAATTATTTTGTTGCCAAAATAGTTTGACTTTAATGTCTTTGCTGCATGCATGATCAATCGGAATCTTTAGATAGTTTGTAAGCATTCCCATCCATATGGATATTATCTTTGATATTTTTCGATCCGATTTAGATACTCTACTAAGCTGTGAGAAATTATATAAATTAATATCCCTTAAAATATTGTGGCGCTTTATGGGAAAATTGTGCGATATGATTTTTGATACGAGTTATGTTGAATTTGATTAGGATTACGTTAATCATAGATAATCAACCGGAATTTATTATGGTTAAAAAAAATTGATCCACCAAATAGAATATATATAAAAAAGAATATTGTTGAAAATAAGGCATGCATGAGACTCGTTTCATTAACAAATTAATTGGTTGACTAACAACATTTTTAATTAATGACAATTATCTTCACAAAGCTCACAACTTTTGCTTCTTTGACATGAGGCATGATTCTTACTTGTGAGTAGTGAAAGCAACAAAGACGAAATTGTTGATTAACGATAAGAGTGTTTAATTAGTATTTAATTTTAGTTGATTAATAATGTCTATGTTTACATTTTCCATTCTATGCATACACTTTCCGATTGCTTGTGCGAATATTTTTAATAAAATCTGTTCATTAGTGTACGGGTGGTAGTACGCATCATATTCCACATTAACGGTGGAGGATTCAAGTCTCATCACACGTATTTTACATGAAAGTAGATATCTTCCATTGTGAATATAGATTTTCGGATCGTATATATACTATTTGATCATATGTCCCCCTGTAAACGGTAAACCCCTACCATTCAAGTGTCATAACTTATAATACTTTTAAAAAAAACAAAAACCAAAAAATCAATGAATAATAAAAAAAACTGGTCATTAACTTGGATTAAAACAACGATTAATATAAAAGTTAAGCGACTGAATAAACCAAAATCTATATAAATAATAATGAGATTATATTCTTCCAGGAAATGTGGTTTTGCACGCAAAGCTAGTTTTGACCTTGGAGATTATAATTAATTACTGCCCTGCAATCTTTTTTTTTTTGAAAGCTCAGTCAAAGAGACACCAATAATATGGATGGATGGATAGATATATAGTTTGAATTTTTGTATATATGAGAAAATGAGTTTCGTGTAAACTTGTCAAATGATCCATATATCAGCAAATTAAATGTCAACACCAACAAACAAGAGTGACATGAATGCTCGTGATGAAATAATTAGAAGATAATGTATTTTTGATGGGACATTCAACTATCTTTCTAATAATTAACAAGTGTGTTTACGTACATGTGATTCTAATTGTTAGACTAAACAAGAAAGTCAGCATTAAACGGCCTTAAAAAGTTTTGAGTTTGTTTGTAATATGTTTGTTCCTTCTACTTGACCATGGTGTATGTCCTAAAATGGGACAATATATCTATTCTTTAGAAGCCCCTTTTTTGAAAATGTCATTGTTAAGATAATAACTATTTTTTATATATATAACCCGTGATGCCATTAGTAGGATTTGAGCCGTTGGCTTATGAGTCATTTATCCGAGTATCAAGCTCGTTCATCTATCAGCAGAGCTACACCCATTTAAACAGCTTAACAATTAACATAAAGATTAATGTAATAAATTAAATATATGTATATGATTATAGAATTTGAGTCGTACATGGACGATTAATGACTAATATCCTAAATGACATGATAATTAAATACCGGTTTATAAAATCAAGTCCTTTGATATTCAAATTCCGGAACAAATTCTTCAAAATTAAATGCTTATATATATATGTTTGATTGATCATTTGTGTCACATCGATCGGGTACATTATATTCAATCTTCAATTCCATTTGGTGGGTTACACGAGCAGATACCAGAATCCTATGTTAAATTTATTTTACTATTGCTGCTTATTTAAAAATCTTAAAGAACATTTTCTCCTTAATAACTCAGAAATCCCTCACTCTCGAGTCTCGAGTTTGAAATTGGGATCCCACACCAAACCCTACGATTTCTACGAAACTATGTTATTTGATCATATAAGTATCCATTGAGGATTCGAATCATTAACATTGTATGAGCAAAATACAAGTTTGACCATTCTGAATTCTGATAATATATATATATATATATAGCTGGGCTTTATCAACTTAAATTTCTATCTCAATATTTTGACTTCAAACTCTCAACCATTGGATTAAAGAGCACATGAACAAATTGATGGTTGAGATATTGAAGTTAAAAAATTGAGTTAGAAATTTGAATTGATATAGCAAAAATGTATATATAGTTTATCGATGTTATTAACAATAGTTATACAAAAATTTATATAATTATGGGAAGAGTTATTTATTGGTCATTTTAGTGGTTTCAAAATCTATTATACCATTCACAATGCTTTTGGTAACAAGAATGCTCATTGCAAATCACCTCATAATCTCATAGAAGAGGTGGTAGTGCACCTCCATTCCACACCTGGTGGTTAAGGGTTTAAGTCCCACCATATACATTTTACAAAGCATGTGTAGGGAATTTTCTCCCGATTGATGGGAGTAGTTATAATTCGAGATACATATTTGATCTTAGCAGGTCCCAATAACCCTATTATAATAGTTATAAATGTAATACTTTAAAAAAAAAAAAAAATGCTCATTCAATTTTACAATTTCTCAGGTTTGGCATATACTATATAATTTTTAAAATGTAATTACAGGTTCGGAGATGATATATAAAAGGTTTTGTAAACAGACATCATATGATATCTACATATTCTTTTCTTTTAATCTATTATTTTCAATAAACTATTTGAAGATAACAAAATTGAAAATTTTCCGCGCTAATGTAAATAATTATTTTTTAAAATATTACAATAATTATGGATTTGGATAGAGAATATGATTTGAAACCGTAACGTCATGTTGTAGTGTGAGGGGACATACTACTAAGCTAATGTTGTCTTGTCATAAAGTAAATAAAATTAATCGACTAAATTTATAATAGTAATAATAAAACTCTCAGGCCTACGGCTCAAATCCTACTAATGGCGAAAGATTTTAAATAAAATACCTGGTCCCGAATTAATATATTATCAAAATAATAATATAAATGACCAATTAAACTGGATTTGAGAGTAGGCCCACAACGAAATTGGCCAGTAGCAAACAATGAGAAAGTGGACCCCCGTGGCCATCGAGCTATCAACAATGTCAAATTATTTTGTTGCCAAAATAGTTTGACTTTAATGTCTTCGCTGCATGAATGCATGATCAATCGGAATCTTTAGATAGTTTGTAAGCATTCCCATCCATATGGATATTATCTTTGATATTTTTCGATCCGATTTAGATACTCTACTAAGCTATGAGAAATTATATATAAAAATATCCCTAAAAATATTGTGGCGCTTTACGGGAAAATTGTGCGATATGATTTTTGATATGAATTATGTTGAATTTGATTAAGATTACGTTAAATCATAGATAATCAACCGGAATTTATTATGGTTAAAAAAAAAATTGATCCACCAAATAGAATGTATATAAAAAGAATATTGTTGAAAGTAAGGCATGCATGAGACTCGTTTCATTAACAAATTACTTGGTTGACTAACAACATTTTTAATTAATGACAGTTATCTTCACAAAGCTCACAACTTTTGCTTCTTTGACATGAGGCATGATTCTTACTTGTGAGTAGTGAAAGCAACAAAGACGAAATTGTTGATTAACGATAAGAGTGTTTAATTAGTATTTAATTTTAGTTGATTAATAATGTCTATATATGTTTACATTTTCCATTCTATGCATACACTTCCCGATTGCTTGTGCGAATATTTTAATAAAATATGTTCATTAGTGTATGGGTGGTAGTGCGCATCATATTCCACATTAACGGTGGAGGATTCAAGTCTCATCATACGTATTTTACGTGAAAGTAGATATCTTTCATTGTGAATATAGATTTTCGGATCGTATATATACTATTTGATCACACCATGTCCCCTGTAAACGGTAAACCCCTACCATTCAAGTGTCATAACTTATAATACTTTAAAATTAAAAAAAAATGATGAATAATAAAAAAAGCTGGTCATTAACTTGGATTAAAACAACGATTAGTATAAAAGTTAAGCGACTGAATAAACCAAAATCTATATAAATAATAATGAGATTATATTCTTCCAGGAAATGTGGTTTTGCACGCAAAGCTAGTTTTGACCTTGGAGATTATAATTAATTACTGCCCTGTAATCATTTTTGTTTTGATTTTTTTTTTGAAAGCCAAGTCAAAGAGACACCAATAATATGGATGGATGGATAGATATATAGTTTGAATTTTTGTATATATGAGATATGAGTTTCGTGTATACTTGTCAAATGATCCATATATCAGCAAATTAAATGTCAACACCAACAAACAAGAGTGACATGAATGCTCGTGATGAAATAATTAAAAGATAATGTATTTTTGATGGGACATTCAACTATTTTCTAAGAGATCAATCGCATAATTAATAAGTGTGTTTACGTACATGTGATTCTAATTGTTAGACTAAACGAGGAAGTCAGCATTAAACGGCCTTAAAAAGTTTTGAGTTTGTATGTAATATGTTTGTTCCTTCTACTTGACCATGGTGTATGTCCTAAAATGGGATAATATATATATTCTTTAGAAGCCCCTTTTTTGAAAATGTCATTGTTAAGATAATAACTATTATATATATATATATATACATACCCCGTAATACCATTAGTAGGATATTTGAGCCATTTACTTATGAGTCATTTATCCGAGCATCAAGCTCGTTCATCTATCAGCAGAGCTACATCAGTTTAAATAGCTTAACAATTAACATAAAGATTAATGAAATAAATTAAATATATGTATATCAGACTTGACAAAATTTTACACGACTCAAACCTATTCGAAAATAGCTGTTGGTGGATCAAGTTTATCGGATCGGGTTGTTAATGGGTCAACCCATTAAGATACGAAATATAATGGGTTGGTTTTGGGTTCACCCTTAAAAAAAAAACCCTTAATTCGATAGCCTGTCAATATAAATATATATATATATATTTAAATGTGTTTATGAAATTTATTAAAAAAATCTTTACATAGTCACATTATGGAATTTTTATATATATATAAATTCTCTATGATTATGGTTAGAATATATTTTACTAATTAATTTTTTTAATTTTTTTCTTTTTTTGAAAGAGGAAAAATTTCTAAATTAAAAACTCTAAAACTATAAGTCAATTATTTCGCAATATTATAACCCTAACTCTAACCCTAAAGCTTTAAAAGTAGCTAGTTAACTTGATTGCATGAGTTTAATCATGCTTCATTGTTATTTATTGTCAACTTTTTAATAAATCTCAAATATAATATTTTGTAACGGGCAATCAGGTTATCTATTAATTTAACAAATAGTTTTAGGTTTATATATTTCAATCCATTAAGCTAACGGGTCGAGTTCAAGTGGAGCAATTTTAACACGACTTAAACACGAAACGACACGGATTCGTAATAATACGACCCATTACCAGGTCTAATGTATATGATTATAGAATTTAAGTCGTACATGGATGATTAATGACTAATATCCTAAGAGTAATGCTATATTGCCCAAATTTGGTGTCCAAATCTGGTGCCCAAATGATGTGGCAATAATGTAGACCATTCATTTAAATTGTATTAAATTGTATTACATTTGTATGGTTTAAATGAATGGTCTACATTGTTGCCACATCATTTGGACACCAGATTTGGACACCAAATTTGGACAATTTAGCATTACTCATCATATCCTAAATGACATGATAATAAGTATCGGTTTATAAAATCAAGTCCTTTGAGATTCAAATTTCGAAACAAATTCTTCAAAATTAAATGCTTATATATATATATATGTTTGATTGATCATTTGTGTCACATCGATCGGGCACATTATATCCAATCTTCAATTCCATTTGGTGGGTTACACGAACAGATACCAGAAGGCCCAGACTACTATGTTAAACTTATTTATACTATTGCTGCTTATTTAAAAATCTTAAAAGTACATTTTCTCCTTAATAACTCAGAAATCCCTCACTCTCGAGTCTCGAGTTCGAAATTGGGATCCCATGCCAAACCCAACGATTTCTACGAAACTATGTTATTTGGTCATATAAGTATCCATTGAGGATTCGAATCATTAATATTGTCCGAGCAAAACACAAGTTTAACCATTTTGAATTCTGATAATATATATATAGTTGGGCTTTATCAACTTAAATTTCTATTTTAATATTTTGACTGTAACCTCTCAACAATTGGATTAAAGAGCACATGAGTAAATTGGTGGTTGAAATATTGAAATAAAAAAAAATTGAGTTAGAAAATTGAGTTGATATAGCTAAACTATATGTATAGTTTATTGATGTTATTAACAATAGTTATATAAAAAATTATATAATTATTGGAAGAGTTATTTATTGGTCATTTTAGTGGTTTCAAAATCTATTATACCACTGCACAATGCTTTTGGTAACAAGAATGTTCATTGCAAATCACCTCATACTCTCATAAAAGAGGCGGTAGTGCACCTCCCTTCCATACCTGATGGTTAAGGGTTTAAGTCCCACTATATACATTTTACAAAGCATGTGTAGGAATTTTCTCCCGATTGATGTGAGTAGTTATGATTCGAGATACATATTTGATCTTAGCAGGTCCCGATAACCCTATTATAATAGTTATAAATGTATTACTTAAAAAAAAAAAAAAAAAATGCTCATTCAATTTTACAATCTCTCAGGTTTGGTATATACTATATAATATTTAAAATGTAATTACAGGTTCGGAGATGATATATAAAAGGTTTTATAATTATTGAACTTTTTTTTTTTTTAACAGACATCATATGATATCTACATATTCTTTTTCTTTTAATCTATTATTTTCAATAAACTATTTGAAGATAACAAAATTGAAAATTTTCTGCGCTAATGTAAATAATTATTTTTTAAAATATTACAATAATTATAGGTTTGGATAGAGGATATGATTAGAAACCACAACGTCATGTTGTAGCTGTAATGGGACATACTATTAAGTTAATGTCGTCTTGTCATAATATAAATAAAATTAATTGATTAAATTTATAATAGTAATAATAAAACTCTCAGATCAACGGCTCGAATCCTATTAATAACGAAAACTTTCAAATAAAATATCCGATCCCGAATTAATATATATCGTCAAAATAATAATAATAATAATAATAATAATAATAATAAATAATAATGATCAATTACACTGGATTAGAGAGTAGGACCACAACGAAATTGGCCAATAGCAAACAATGAGAAAGTGGACCCCCGTGGCCATTGATAAAGAAGTGGTGATGACATTGGATGACGAATGAGGAAAAGGGAGGGTCATGATTAGATCTTATAAATGTAGCTCTCTAGGTCTTTACTCCTACACTTCTACCTTCTCTCTCCGATTTCAACACCTATTTTGGATATATATATATATATATATCCATGCAAAACCAAGTCGAAATTGTAAATATTAATTTCGGTAAAAATATCTAGATATTAATTTTATAAAAGTACAGGTGTAAATATTAAAAAATATTTTTAAATATCAGATATGAAAAGATATTTTTTGCATTGACAATTTTTTTTAATTTTAAAAACTACATAATCATGAAATGTCCCTACTCAAAACTTTGGTGGGGGGACCAATTGTGAAAGTTTTCCAATATTATATATATATATATATTGTTTTTCATATTTTGGATTTTGGTGAAATTTTATTTACTTCTTAATACTGTATATAGTGTACAGTGTGTCAATTTAAATCTATAATTTTTATGTTTAAATATTTATTTATTTTTGACGAAATGAACGAGAATAATAAGTATATTAATTAGGGTGCGTTTGAGATTTCTGTAACTTGAGAAATAATCATTTATTTTATAATTAGATAGAGATATATAAAAAAAAGAACCCTAGTTATTGTTATGTAGATGAAAAGTTATTTTTCTAATGCCAATATTTGGATTTGTTTTCTAATGGGATGTTAAAATTTAAAGGATATGCATTCCATAAAAGTTTTCAAAATTTTATAAAAATTATGCCCCCAACATGAAAATCCTCATGTAAATTATGGAAGCACTCTTTGTGATTATTATCAATCAAAAAGTAATTATTTTGAAATTTTGAGATAGTGGTAAATTTCCAAACTAAAGGTGACCATATATCTATATACTACACAAAAGTGAAAAAGGTGAACAGTAAATAAAAATCTTTCAAATACATCAAAATAAATGTGTATTCACATTGTATAGTTTTTTTTAAGAAAAAAATAAATGAGGTGATGAAAACAATTGCTTGCACAAAAATGAAGAATAAATAAGTACAAAAATAAATACAAAATCTTTTTTTTTTTTTTTTGAAAAGAGATAGGAAATAAATGAGATGCCCATCTGAGATTGACCTTACATACAATACAGGTCCCAATTCCGAGTACTGCTCTGAATAATTAATTATTACATAAGACATGGGAATTAGGGTTTATTTTTATTTTTATTTAATTATTTTATTTTTTTAACAAATTTGTGGGGAAATACAGAGAGGGACAGAAGGAACAGTCAAAAATAAAAGTTGATGTGGGAGAGTCCCTTTTGTAGCTGCAAAAAAATAAAAATTCCTAGGGTTTTGTTTATGTCATTTCTCTTTCTCACTGTGGTGGGCACAGTTTTTTGCTTGATTTGGAATACATGTTGGTGCATTAAACAAGTGAATTTAATGGTCAAAACCCCTTCTGTTTCTATTATAACTTCACAAAATAAATGAACTTCTCATTTTTTTTAACTTTTATTTTTTTTATATTACTATCATCAATGAGAAACTGAACTTTCGACCTAATTGAGATTAACATAAATTTTACGTGATGGAAAATATTAAGATTACAGATTATAGACAAGGATTATATTCAAGAAATCATTAAATGAGTAAATGATTAATTAATATATACAAATATAAAAAGATTTTTACTACTGCTAGCTAGTAAGAGACTGAACAAGAGCTCCATGCACTAAATGCTAGAACAAGAGTTCCATGCAAGAAAAACGAAGAATTATAAGAAACTGTAGATTTGTGATAAATTATTCAGATTTGAAATTTATTTCGATGTTTTATATTGAAAGTAAGAGAAAAGGATAACGTGACATGCAATTATTCTTCCACTCTAGTGATCGGACGACACAAATCTTCGTTGTTGGAATAGATATCCGGGTAATGAATTTAATGTTTGATTTTATCAAACAATTGGTTCAGTGTCGGAATTAATATATATATAGAGAGAGAGAGAGAGGGTTATATAGAAAAGCGTTTAAAAGAGTTTTTAATTTTGTTTTTATTTCTTCTGTAGAATCCCAAGGAAACAAACTCTCAATATCCATATTGTCCTTTTGTTTGTAGAAAATGACACATGAACCCCCATCTGCAATGAGAAGAGCCAATTATACCTCTCTCAGTCTTTATTTCATACAGCAGAAATGAAGAAAGAAAACAAACTTTGCTTATAAATATACCTGCTCCATATTCCTCTTCTTTCATATATGCCACTCTTCTTCTTCTCTCTCTCTCTCTCTCTCTGTCTCTTCTCTCACTTTCTCTCTCAAGGGGTGTCAAGTCAACCCCTAACAAGACTCATCTTGGTTCTCTCATAATTCACTGTCGATCTGCTTGGTTGGCTGGTCATAGCCAACCATGGGTCGTCGGTTGGTCTACTATGGACCCTTTGAAGTTGATGATCGGGTTCTCGGAGGATCCCACCAGCTAGGTCAAAGTCATGATGGTGCAACAGAACTACTACTACTACTACAACTGAAAATAGTGTTGTAGAGGCCTTGACGATATCTCTCCTGAGCTTATTCTTCTTACCTCTTATTTCTTCTTCTTTGAACCTCATGAAGACGGTTCGAGTTTTCTTGACCTTGCAAGTCCGAGAATATCGACTTAGGTCGTAGGCTCGTAGCCGCCCTTAACACCTTTGAAAAGACTCAAAGCAGAAAACGTTCTATCATGAGGTTATGGAAGTTCTTTCTTTATTATTTTCTTTTTCAGTCACTTATTTCTCTCGCTCCATGTATATAATCGTCTGTCCATGTAAATTACTTGTTTATTTATTTCAAGTTTCTTCTAATGTTTGAACCGGAACGGAATTGTGATGTAACAAATAAAATTGTATTTCTTGTAGCTTGTTAAAGTAAACAGTTTTGTGAATGCTACTAGGAAATGTAATGGAATAAAATTTACTTCTTATCTGATGTATATTTCATTGTTGGTTACCTGGTTTCCTTAGAAAACAATTTAAATATTTTTATTTCCTGTAATCTATTTTTGTCTTTAAAATTATGTTTGCTATTAGAACTCTTAATCTTCTCTTGGAAGAACACAGGAGATAACAAAGAATCTTATGAACTGGCTATTAAAAGAAGAAGGAAAAAAAAAACTGATTAGGGTTTCTTTTTCCATGCCCTAAAATACCCTTGAGCAATGGATATAATATAATATATATATAACTTTCATGATGGCCTTTTGACTTGTCAAGATAATGGCAGAACATGGATTCTTTTCTTTACTACTACTGCCTTTGAACGTCAACGCTATTCTGAGTTGTTCCTGAAAATTCTGTAACCAGACATTGTCATGTGTCCAGACAATCCTTTTCTTTTCTGTTTCATTTTTGTTCTTTTGCTTTTGGATCTGTTCGAGTAATTTTTCACATTTGGGAATATGAATTATATGATGTGAGCTTGTTAATCGAAAACTTAGACAACCTGTCATAAATTTATTGCGTTAGAACAAAATTTGAATTCAGAAAACTATTTCAGCTTGGTTTTTATTTTATTTTATTTTTATTATTATTTTGAAATTCATTTTCATCCCTCTACTTTGTCCTAACAGCCAAACTGATCCCCTGATTTTCAGAATGATCTTATAATTTCAAGTACAATTATACAATTGACTAGATTTCAAATTTGATTTCCTGATTTTTAGTGGGCATTGAAAAAAATGCTAGATTTAATCAACTTTGTAACAGAGTTGGGGAGAATGTCACAGACAAAATTAATTTTCGGGGTAGCATTGCTGTCAAAAGTTAGGTACAATATCAACCAGGAGTTTAATGCTACAACACCCCAAGTGTGCTACTATATTAATTACATACATGAATAATTCAATTTACACAACAAAAATATATGTATAGCCTACAGCAGCTTCCTATTTTCACGCTTCAATGATAATATCTACACAACAAATAAATAAATAACCCGTCACATTAAACAACAGGGCTGAAGGTGGAGGAGTTGTTTCGTCTTTCTTTGCCGACTTACTCAAGCAGCAAGCAGGGACGGAGCCAGGATTATGTTCCAGAGAGAGCGCCGTGAAATAATGGGTTAGATCGGCATATATTTAGAAGTTGTGTTAAACAAAACATTAAATAAAAAATATTGTTGTTTATATTTTAAAACATTAATTTTTTTTATTAATTATTTAACATGAATAATAATTTTTTATTGAGATAAATTATCATTTATGAAAAACATTTAAAATGATCTTTTTTTTTTTTTTTTTTTTGAAATATTACATAAATTCGGGGTTTTTTTTTTTTGGAGAGGGAGAGGACTTGAACCCATAACCTCATAGCGTAAGCGTGAGAGATATACCACTAGACAACCTCATTTTGTCCTTTTAAAATGATCCTTGAATATGATAAAAACATAATAAAAATAAGAAAAATGCTAGATATTTCAACTCATATCTCAACTTGTAACTTAGACAATTTAATTCATATAAATATGACAAGTCAATCGACACACAACTAGTTGGGAATATCTAGTATTACTCTAAAAATAATATAGACTAAATTTTTTAGCTATTAATTCAAGATTCAATAATATTGTTTAAGAGTTAGAAAACAAATTGAAATTTAAACTGTACCTCTAATATTTTTTCTAATATCCAAAAACTATTATAATAGTATATTTAGGATCAAATATATTCTCTACATGATTAAAAGAAAATTATTAACATTGTAATTTATAAATGGACTAGAAAATTTAAATAAGAAATATGGGTAAAAACATTAAAATTCTAAAACTTGGGAAAATTTTTATAAAATTGAAAATCATCCCCCCTCGTTATAATGTAGCTCCGTCCCTGGTTGCAAGCACTAGAACTTTTATCGTCCCTTGACTGTTAGCGGTTAACATCGTGGGACTATCGCTCTTCCAGCATACAGCGCTGATGAAGTTCGATCCGGCATCTTCATCGGGTGAACCGAATCTATGCCATGTTAAAGGTTTGGAGATCTCCTGCAAATAAGTTTGAAAACTGAAGTTTAGTTTCGCGGTAGAATGTAGAAATTTATAAAGATTGGCTGCTGCCATTGATAGTCTGACCTTATGGTAGACGTATGCTTCATTTGTTTCACTTCCGCAAGCAATGTATTCACTGTTTACTGTGAGACCGACAAAGTTCTTCTTATTCGTGTGGCGTCTGAAAGTTCGAACCTGTAAAGATATTGGAGGAAGTGTTTGCAGACTTAGTTTTGTCCTATTTTTCGAGAAAACACAACATACTAAATCCAGATACAATTTTAAAATCATAAATGACAACGGGTCCAAAACAAATTATTCCACACCACAATAGTTAGATCCTTCCCTTTTGCCATTTTCATCATCATAGCACACCATACCACAGAATGATTGGAAAATGTGAGACCATAAAAGGGGAAATGCAAAACTGCACACGAAACATGAACTGTTTTTCATTCCAACAATTCAAAGTTCTTTTGTTTTATTTCTTGCAAAGCTATACTCTTGCTACCAAGTGAGATTAAACCCGTAACCTAACCCTCCAATCCATATTACGGAGAGAGAACATGCAATTAGACATATATGCTATTGGGGAATATGTAGTACCTAGACGAAACCATTGCACACCAGAGGGAGTCAGAAAAACATGATGACAAGTGCCAAAGGCAAGGGGCAATCCTCCTTGCTTCATACTCTAGCTGAAGCAGATTAATGATGCCCTTTATGATCTTTTCTAATTCAAGCATCATGATTGGTTTGCCATACCAAATTTTTTTAAAAAAAAAAAAGAAAAAAAGAAAAGTTGCCTGAATGTGCAAAGCATAAACTTTTAGAAATTCATTTACCTTGTTCTATTCCTAGATCCAGTCGAACTCCTTAATTAGATGGCTATATTTGCAATTCTACTCAAAACTGGGAATTTTGAATGGAGGTAATAAATGAAGGAATATTATTGTCAACAGACAACATCTAAATTTTCTTTTGATATTTTGACAAAAACACCACCTTAATTTTTCTATTGACTTGACTCTTACTGTTTTCTGATGAGCATGCAAGTCTTAGATATATTATTAGTTACGGTATGGTATTACTTACTGGCACGTTATCCTTCAAATCCCATAAACGTAGTGTGCTGTCCGTAGAAGCAGAAGCAAGCTCATTATTGGACAGGAATTTCACATATGAAACAGATTTCTTGTGCCCAGTGAACACATGGAGCGGTTGGCTGATGTTTCTTAAATCATAATAGTGGATGTGATGGTCTGCTGAACTAACCTGCAAAAGAGCAGAGGTTCTCTCTTCAAGAATACTATTGTTTTTGCCACCAAAGAGGAGAAAAGAGTTATCAGGACAAGCATGTATCATTCAATAATGTGCACATTATTGTGATTTTGATAATGAGAAACTAAAATATGGATGAATATGCATAACAAGTTAGAATTTCAACCTATACTTTTTTTTTTTTTATATGTAAAATTAAAGTTATCATTCATTTAGTTCCACTTGAAATTAACTATCAAAGAATTATCTATGATCAGAATTAATATGACATCATGCATTAACAGAAAGAATATCTGATCGATGCATGACACTAGAAGCATGGTCTCTCATGCACAAAAGACTCTGCACAGCATATTTAATGCATGCAGGATGAAGGACAAGATCAGCTCCTTGATGATCAAATACTATAATGAAAGGAAAATGAGTTCCTGACAAGCATATCTGTGAAAATGAAAATGGAAGGCTCATACCGCAATGTAATTGCTAGATCCAGGATTATACTTGACACAACAGATATTCGCTTTCATGTCAATGTTAAGAACGCTAGCTTCCTGCTTCGTGCACCAAACTTTGACCTGATTATTAAGTAAAAACAAATGCAACATAGAATTAGCATTCAAATAACAACCCTTGATTGTCAGAAAGATTAGAGCACCTTGGATCATGCATACTTTAGCCCAAACAGATAGAAGCAGAAAGGCATTCACATCATGTATAGTATGCTCAGTTACACCTTTTAGTAACATTCCAACTTATACATATAGACATAGTAAGCAATATTCTTCTTCTAATCTCCAGGTAAAATGTGCCAATTAATTATGATATTGTTGTTAACTCCACTTGCCTTTTCTATGAGCCACGAACCATGGTACATAAGCAACGAAAAAAACTCAAACTGGCAGTGAAAGGCTCAAAATTGCAACAATATGTGTATATGACAATAAAAGGGACAAATGACTAACAGGGGCAACATTGCCAACAACAACACCTATGGCATGAGCAACTTATATAGCATATTGATAAGGTAAGCAAATTAAACCTTTACACCAAATAACAGATGAGAAATTACACTTAGTTGTTACTATAGGCTTTACAGCAGTATCTACAATTGGCAAGGCTGGTGACTGAACTCTTGATATGTTTTATAGTTATGTCACTATTCTGGAATCTTCAACGTGAACAAACTACATATGTTTAGAAAAAGACTTGCCCCCATGCAGACATATCGTTTGTATGCATACAACTACAACAACAAACAAGTAGACTAGAACTAATTACTACTTCCACATAATTAGTAACAGGTTCACAAATAATCTATTGGATTGCAAGCTCAACGAATACTATATTTGACAAATTAGTCCCCTGCCTAGGCATTTTAGAGAACAATCATAGGAGACAAGTACATTAACAGGCAAAGAGCACATGTAACAGGCAAACTACATCCTAAGTTCTTTTTTTTTTTTTTTTTGACATATCCCCATCCTCAGGTTGTTGCAGCATCAAAAGATATTATATACAGTACATACAATAGTTTTGCATGCAGGTAGTACATGAATAATTCCTTTGCTTCAATCTTTTTAAAATATTGTCATATTCTACATTATGGATATCCAATGTCAGAAGGAATAGTCGGTTTAAGATATGAATAATATTTGAGTACCTTGCAATCATCACTACCAGATACAAGCATTGAGGGTTCGGTGCATGAGAAATCAACGCTCCAAGCACATTCTTCATGCTCTTCATACTCCATCACACTCTGAGAACAAAAATTTTGAAAATTTGTGATATAAACCGAAGAATATTGGGATAAGCACATAACTAAGTTAAAATGAGAGCGAGATGAATACCTAAGTGGTATAACAAGATTAAAAGCCTGACAAAAATAATTCTACAATTTAATTACCTGCTGAGTTGTTACATCCCAAACAGTGACTATTCCTCCGTAATCAGTACTAGCTATATGATTTTTGGAAAATTTGTTCCAACTCAAGCAACTGAGTTTATAATGTGTTGACATCTCCACAACTGGACAATGTACATCTGTAGGTTCATTCACAACCTGGAAAGCAAACACATAGGCAATGATCAACCGATCAGCTAAAGATGGAAGAAGAAGAATTCAAATAGAGGCTTTACATTAGTTTGAGCATAAGGACTGTCGTTATCGTGTTACCCACTTGTTCAAACAGAAGAGATATTTTTGTGGGACATTTCATCAACCAGTACGAGTAAAAACACCGACAACTATAAAACGCAGACAACAATTTCACGCATAATAGCAAGGCATAGACAATAACCATTAAACCTACTCCTGCCAAGTGATGAGTCCAATTAAAATACTCGTGAAGAAAGAATCACAATAAATGTAAAGAAGAGGCATCAAAAATCATTATGTGGAAATTATCTGCCAAAAAAAAATCTTACAAATGTATAGATAAAAATGTACTTTAATTAGTTACATTAACTGAAAAAGGCATATGGATATTACACACAGAATTTTGATTCAAGTAAAAATGTAAAATCAACAAAGCAATCCATCTTACACCCCAGCTCCTTCTTAAAGCTAGTATACCATTACTACAAAACTATAAAAACTGGGAGCCAATAAACTCAGCCTTAAGCATATTATTTATTTTTGTGACCAGTAATTCCTGAAACAATTGGAAGAGTAAGAGAAAGGTACCATAAAGTCAAGAACTTACCGCAGAAAAGTCAAAAACCTTGATTCGTCGGGAAACACCAGCAGTAGCAAACAACTTATCATCATGATCAAATTCTATGCTGAAATTAAAAAAATAAAAATAAATAAATATATATACGTCCATACCACTAAATAACGCATAGGCATCAAAAAGAAAGAGTGAAGAAAAACTACATCAACAATAGAGACATTTTAATTGGTTTGCCTGTAAGCAGTATCAGGTTTTATTATGATCATCTAAGGCCAAAATCTGACACACAAACATACTCAATGAGTGGTGTAAGTCCAAATGTCAACACCCAACCTTCCATCAAGGCAACCAGCAAACTTACCCCACCAAAGACATATTTATGAAAGGTAAAATCTGATAATCACATGCTAACATAAAAATAGTTCTTTCCTCGCGCATACAAATCAACTCCAGAAAGCCTCATACTAAAACTAAAAGTGATTTGCCCGTTTAATACTTCATTAGAATGTAAGCAACAGAGCCTCCATTATCAAGACATTTTAATCTTGTCTTCCGTAACACATCCAATAATCTTTTCTTCAAGTAACAGCTCTAACCAATCTTGCAGGTATGCCAGTATTAATCAACCAAATAATGCCATCAAACCAAGATTAAATAAAGCTAGGTGGAATTTTCTTTTCTGAAATGTTCAGCTCAGGACAAGGTCTAGGACGAACACTGACGAACTAATAATTTTACAAGTAGTCATTTACAAAGTGCTCCAGGACAAACTTTATTTTTGATGTTTTGATGTGTAATAAATTACAAGGAAATGTTGTAAGACTATGGAAGTATGGAGTAGATAAATTATCCCACATATTCAAGATAAGAAGGGTCTTACATATTGGCCAAATGAAAAGGTTTATCTTGATATCCAAACATTTAACTTCTACTCACCTTGATACTATATTGGCTGAATGAAATAGATCCCCGTGCCTAAGCTCAGCAATAACCCTCAATCGACTGTTTCAAGGACAAAAGACAGAAGATAAAGTATATGTAATGAAATATTTAAACATTGATACCATATATAGTACTAAAATAATATTTCCACCGTGGAAATAAAAGTCAGCATTTATACCTGTACTGAGTAAAAGTGGTTAGCACAGATTGAAAATCTGCAAGACCAGCATTGTCACCCTCTCTGTGTATGAGATTTTTATTGTTTTCTTGCTTAATATGTAGTTGGCAAACCAACTGACGCCGCTTTTGCAGGTAAAACTCTTGTAAGTCCTTGAACTGCAGACAAGATAGAAAGATGAAAATGCATGTAGTAACTAGTAAGTAAAAAAATGAAAAAGAAAATGGATCTCCAACTGACTGATTTTATTTTTGCATATATATCATACCCATTAACACATTATCTATTTGACAATCCAATATACAATAATTTTGAATTAACACATCCCACAATCAGTCCCCAACTATATATATTTCCTTTATAGCAGTCTGTCAACATAAATTATGGTATTTCTCTGTTGTCCACTTACAGAGTGACTTTGAAGACATTACCACTAATAATAGTTGTCAATCAGTCCCCAACTATAGATATAATAATAATTTTTTCTCCTCCTCATTTAATCCATCATAACTGATTTTTAAGACATCAAAAATTTCGGGATTAACAATTCCTTGTAAGTTATTCAATGCACTTTCCCACTTTGATTTACTCTTTCCCATCAAAGACAATCTCAAAACTTTGAGAGCTAATGGATTGCCTTTAGCATAATTTACTATCTTTTTTGAGAGTGCCATACAATCTTCAGTGGGGTTTGCATACTTACGAAAGAGCTCAAGAGCTTCATCATCGTCAAGTCGCTTCTCCTCATGTATTTCACAATCATCTACTTTAAAATTACAAAGTACTTGTTTATCCCTAGAAGTTATTATGATTCTACTTCCCAAGCCACATCGACGAAGACATTCAACTAAAATTTCCGATTGTAAAAAATTATTGACATCGTCAAGAACAATGAAAACTTTTTTTTGATTGAACATTTCCATGATAAATGGGCGAATAGGAGTGTCTAATTTTGGATTTTCTTCATGCAATACTTTAGAAAGAACATCACATATCAGACGATCCGATCCACCCTTTTCCTCTAATATTTTCCCAACTTCAGTAATACAAGCACCATCAAATTGATCTGAAATAGATTTAAAAACAGCTAGAGCAATAGTTGTTTTACCGACACCACCCATGCCCCAAATCCCGATAATTTTTCGAACATCCTTCATATCAAGACATCATAATGACTTAACTTGCTCAATTCGTTTATATATTTCAATTAGTCCTTCAAAATCACTTGAGGATGGTATATATTCACTCCTCAATTTCATCCAAACCGTTTCGACAATTTCGCCAACAAGTTTGGCATCAGGCCTACCAAATGAAATTACCAAACAGTAAGGTGCAAGAATGATCAGATCATAAGTATACTAACATAATTGAAAATATTTTGTCCCCTTTAACACACATAGATGACTGGAAATAAAAGCCTAATTGATCATATAAAAATTGTGTAGCGGTAATCTAAAGCACATACCATATAAATTATCGTAAGTTGTATTTAGATAGAGGGCGAGACCATGTACAGATTTTTTTATTTTATCAATCATATATATATAATAATAGAGTTTCACCTATGCCACATGTTACCGTGAGAGAAGTTTAAACTTAAATGATATATTCATTTGATTTGTTAGCTTTAAATGATATATTGTAGAATGATTACCTGGTGCTTGACCTCATATTTTTATGTTTTTGCATGTATCCACTCACACATATATGTATATTATTTTATATTTTTTCTTCTTCATTTAACATTTTTCTTTTAAATATTCAATTTTACGGAATTTAAAGTGAAATATCTATTAGATTTTTTTTAATTATTTTATATGTTGAAGTGAAATATCTGTTAGATTTTTATCTTATTATCTTATATTTTCTAACTATAATAAAATATTTTTAACAAAGCCCGTGTATCGCACGGGTTGACAAACTAGTTATTAATAAATATAACAAGTTGGTATCTGTTTGGAAAAGGAAAAAATAAATAACATGAAAATTAGGAAATTTAATTTTGTAAATGGATAAAGTAAAATAAAGTAAAGAGTAAGAATTACCTTATTACAGAGGAATCCCATCCAGATAGATTGGATGCTTCGGTCAAAGCTTCTCTCCATTCTCTCCGTTCTTTTTCTTTTCTTTTTTTGAAACGGCATATTATTAAGCAAAGGAGCAAGAAACACAAAGATCCAGCAACCACACTGGCAGACAAACAAACTGACACAACTAACAACAGCCATGAGAACCAAGAGCAAATACCAACTCGCCCAATTTCTTCATAATTTGCAAAAGAACGCTCGAAACTCCCAGTTTGCTTTCGTACATCAGATGGATCAACATCGTAGAAAACAGGCATGACAATAAGCTTATTCATTTTCTTGCACTCGATAATCTCCGCAAGCTCACGCAAGCACCATTTAGAAGAAGCATAGTCTTCCGAGAAAATGACCACGGCAATCTTTGAGCCTCGAATAGCTCCCAAAAGAGCCGGCGAGATTTCATCTCCTCCTTCAAGTTTATCATCATCAATGAAGGTTTCAATTTTTTTTCGGCACAAAGCATCATAAAGATGACTAGTAAAACCATGGCGGGTGTCTTCACCTCTGAAACTGAGGAAGACTTCATGTTTTTTTGGGATGGTGGTGATGGAAGGAGGAGTTGATGAACTGGCCATAGAGACGAATTACAAGAGAAAAAAAATTGCAGGACACAATACAAGAGATTTTGAGAGTAGATGGATGGAATGTAACACTAAACAACAATTTGTATAGTTAAATAATGGGAAAAGATCATTTTCCCCTCTGACAAATAATGGCAACAATAGCGTTGACTCTTAATGAAGAGGGGTAAAATCGTAAACTCATCAGTGGGGGACAATTAATAATATATTAAATAAAAAAATAAAAAATAATTAATAATATATTAAAAAAAAAAACAAATAGGTGGAGGAGATCATGCCACATCACTCATCCACAATGCTTAATAAAATAAATAATTAAAAAAAAAAATTGTAGATCCAGTGGAAAACTCAGTTCAACACAACAACACCAAAACTACTCGTCAAATCAAACAATTTTTTTAAACAATTTTTTCAAAATCATCAACATCAATATTTTTTTTAATCCCAAGTCCATCAGATCATCACGAATCCACACCAAAAACATCATCAGTCATCACCAACACCAAACACTGTTCATTTTCAAAAAAAAAAAAAAAAAAAAAAAAAATCAAACATCAACTTTCAGATTTGGTTTCAAACCCAAATTAATTTTCAAAAAGTAACTCGAAAAAATCTCAGAAATCACCAACACCACACCATCAAACATCATAAGTCTCGAAATTCAAACAATAACTCTCGACATTCAAAAAAATCTATACTACTGTTCATCTTCTTCTTCAGACAGCCAAACCCACAAACACAAAACCAGTTCCAGATTCAAACAACATTCAGATTTGGTTTCATACCCAAATAATTTTTTCCAGAAAATACATGAATTTTTTCAGGAAAAAAAAAAAGCTTCAATCCTAATCTCAATTAACTTTGAAAATAACAAAACCTTGACAAATTTTTCCAGAAAATACATGAATTTTTTTCCAGGAAAAAGCTTCAAATCGTCAAAAGCTTCAATCCTAATATATCGCTTGTCTCCTCCTCACGATAGCACTCTCGTCATGGTGTCGTCGTGGAGTCTTGCCGATGGCGCCGAAGTCTTCGTCGTCGTCTTCCCGGTGCCGTAGCAGTTGTTGCCGTTGATTCCACTCTCTTTCTTAGGTTTTCAATGCTCACCACGCCAAATTATTTGAGTTTTTTTGAAAATAGATGAAGAAGAAGAATTGAAGAATTGATGGAGATAAGATGATGGTGGTCGACTGGTGGTGGAGAAGAAGAAGAAGAAGAACTTGGGGGGAGAGAGTTTTTTTAATTTTTAATTTTAATATTTAATTTGTTTAATTAATTAATTAATTAATTATTTTTATTTAATTTTTAATTTTAAAAAAATAACAAACTAAACCTAATATGTTGTTGAATATAGTGGTGGCCACGGTTCGGTTTCGGTCCGGTTTCGGTTTGGTGGCCACCTAAAACCAAAACCAAAACCAAAACCAAAACCGAAACCGAAACCGAAACCGAAACCGAAACCGGAACCATCGATTTGGTACCGGTTTCAAACAGTTGGTTTGACGGTTTCGGTTTCGGTTTTCGGGCAGTTTTTCAAAAAAAAAAAAATTCAAAAAAGTGCCACGTGGCAACTTCTAATTCTTCGATTTTATTTATTTATTTATTTATTTTTATAAAACCGGCGGTTTAAATCGTAGACAAAACTGTTGGTTAAACCACTAGTTTTGGTCGGTTTGTAGGCCACCGAAACCACCAGTTTCCAACCGGTTTTCAAATCGACGGTTTAGGTTTCGGTTCGACACTTTCGGTTCCGGTTAAACTGCAGACAAAACCGACGGTTTACTGAAACCATGGCCACCTCTAGTTGAATACAGCTGGTTTGGTTTTTGGTAAACAAAGAAGAGAAGGCACAATGCCCCAATTACTACATATTTACTCAAACGTCACCGTATCAATTCCCCCACCACCTTATGTTGTCGAATACAGCTGGTTTACTCAAATTGCGGGTAAATTATTTATGAGTTAATTATGAGATTATTTAATACAATCAAACTAAATTCTTTCAAATTGGCACAAACATTTTAGCGTATTGTAAGAGTATCTCCAACCATGCTCCCTAAATTTTTACGATTTTAGCTCAAATACTATTTTAGCTAGCAACTATTCATGTGGTCACTCAAACTATACTTCCTAAATTTTTACTAAATTTTTGTTTTAAATTGTATTTAATAACCATGCTCTCATGATATCATTTTTTTAATAACAAAATCAATTTAAAAATATTAAAAATATTAGGAAAGAGAAGATAAAAAGCTCCCTACATTTGGAGAGCCACCAAGAGGCTCTCTAAAATAGGGAGCCCCTTGGAGTGCAAAAAGCTCTTTATTTTAGATAAGGAAGCTATTCAGGGAGTCCCTAGAGATGCTCTAACACAATTAGCTAATTATAAACCTGCAGGATTATCTAATAAAATAATTATATTATTCATGATGGCATTTTGACTTGTTAAGATTATGGGTGGGCATGGGTTGGTTTGGGTTGGGTTTGACTATACCCAAACTAAATCATTATAAAATCGGTTTAATTTTTTACAACTCAAACCAAACCATTTATAAGATAAAACCAAACCAATCCAAACCAATAAAAATCGGTTTGGTTCGGTTTGGTTTAACGGTTTAAGTAAATAATTACATTATTTTTTATTTGGATAAATTTAATAATATCAAATTATCAATATAAGTAGTTAAACCAATTATCAATAAGATAAATAATAATACAAATTTATAATACCAAATTTAACTCAAGTGCAAAATGATAATCGTTAAAAAAAAAAAAAAAAAAAAAAAAAAAAAAAAAAAAAAAACTCAAGTGTAAAACACTCAAAACTTATAAAATAAAACTAAATCGTTTAAACTTCTAAATTAATAATATCTACCACCGTCAAAGCAACCACTTTGAAGTTTCGAAGTTCACTTCTTGTTGCACTGGATTAACTTTAGTTTTAATTTGCTCTCTCCGATAATTTAAGTAGTAATAATAATAATAATAATAATAATAATAATAATAATATAAGTATGAAATGGTTTGGGTTGAGTTATACGGTTTGATAAAACGTAACCCACAAATCAACCCAAACCAATTGGGTTGCTAAAAAACAACCCAATCGATTTATTTTATTTAACAAAACCAAACCAACCCGTTTAAATAGGTTTGGTTTGGGCGGGTTGATCGGTTTGGCGGGTTGGGTGCCCACCCCTAGTCAAGATAATGACAGAACATGGATTCTATTCTTTACTACTACTGCCTTTGAACGTCAACGCTATTCTGAGTTGTTCCTGAAAATTCTGTAACCAGACATTGTCATGTGTCCAGACAATCCTTTTCTTTTCTGTTTCATTTTTGTTCTTTTGCTTTTGGTTCTGTTCCGAGTAATTTTTCACATTTGGGAATATGAATTATATGACGTGAGCTTGTTAATCGAAAACTTAGACAACCAGTCATAAATTTATTGCGTTAGAACAAAATTTGAATTCAGAAAACTATTTCAGCTTGTTTTATTATTATTATTATGAAATTCATTTTCATCCCTCTACTTTGACCTAATAGCCAAACTAGTCCCCGATTTTTCAAAATTGTCTTATAATTTCAAGTACAATTATACAATTGACTAGATTACAAAATTGATTTCCTGATTTTTAATGGGCATCGACAAAAATGCTAGATTTAATCAACTTTGTAGCAGAGTTGGGGAGAATGTCACAGACAATTAATTTTCGGGGAGCATTGCAGTGAAAAGTTAGGTACAATATCAACCAGAAGTTTAATGCTACAGCACCCCAAGTGTGCTACTATATTAATTACATACATGTATAATTCAATTTACACAACAAAAATATATGTATAGCCTACAACAGCTTCCTATTTTCACGCTCCAATGATAATATCTACACAACAAATAAATAAATAAATATCCCGTCACATTCAACAACAGGGCTGAAGGTGGAGGAGTTGTTTCGTCTTTCTTTGCCGACTTACTCAAGTTGCAAGTACTATAACTTTTATCGTCCCTTGACTGTTAGCGGTTAACATTGTGGGACTATCGCTCTTCCAGCATACAGCGCTGATGAAGTATGATCCGGCATCTTCATCGGCATCTTCCACATCGGGTGAACCAAATCTATGCCATGTTACAGGTTTGGAGATTTCCTGCAAATAAGTTTGAACACTGAAGTTTAGTTTCAAGGCAGAAAGTAGAAATTTATAAAGATTGGCTGCTGCCATCGATAGTCTCACCTTATGGTAGACATATACTTCATTTGTTTCACTACCGCAAGCAATGTATTCACTGTTTACTGTGAGACCGACAAAGTTCTTCTCATTCGTGTGGCCTCTGAAAGTTCGAACCTGTAAAGATGTAGGAGGAAGTGTTTGCAGACTTAGTTTTGTCCTATTTTTCGAGAAAACACAACATACTAAATCCAGGCACAATTTTAAAATCATAAATGACAACGGGTCCAAAACAAATTATTCCACACCACAATAGTTAGATCCTTCCCTTTTGCCATTTTCATCATCATAGCACACCATACCACAGAATGAATGGAAAAAGTGAGACCATAAAAGGGGAAATGCATAACTGCACACGAAACATGAACAGTTTTTCATTCCAACAATTCAAAGTTCTTTTGTTTTATTTCTTGCAAAGCTATACTCTTGCTACCAAGTAAGATTAAACCCGTAACCTAACCCTCCAATCCATATTACGGAGAGAGAACATGCAATTAGACATATATGCTATTGGGGAATATGTAGTACCTAGACGAAACCATTGCACACCAGAGGGAGTCAGAAAAACATGATGACAAGTGCCAAAGGCAAGGGGCAATCCTCCTTGCTTCATACTCTAGCTGAAGCAGATTAATGATGCCCTTTATGATCTTTTCTAATTCAAGCATCATGATTGGATTGCCATACCAAATTTATTTTTTATTTTTTTTAAAAAAAAAAAAAAAAGGTTGCCTGAATGTGCAAAGCAGAAACTTTTAGAAATTCATTTACCTTGTTCTATTCCTAGATCCAGTCGAACTCCTTAATTAGATGGCTATATTTGCAATTCTACTCAAAACTAGGAATTTTGAATGGAGGTAATAAATGAAGGAATATTATTGTCAACAGATAACATCTAAATTTTCTTTTGATATTTTGACAAAAACACCACCTTAATTTTTCTATTGACTTTGACTCTTACTGTTTTCTGATAAGCATGCAATTCTTAGATAAAATATTAGTTACAGTATGGTATTACTTACTGGCACGTTATCCTTCACATCCCATAAACGTAGTGTGCTGTCTGTAGAAGCAGAAGCAAGCTCATTATTGGACAGGAATTTCACATATGAAACAGCTTTCTTGTGCCCAGTGAACACATGGAGCGGTTGGCTAATGTTTCTTAAATCATAATAGTGGATGTGATGGTCTGCTGAACCAACCTGCAAAAGAGCAGAGGTTCTCTCTTCAAGAATACTATTGTTTTTGCCACCAAAGAGGAGAAAAGAGTTATCAGGACAAGCGTGTATCATTCAATAATGTGCACATTATTGCGATTTTGATAATGAGAAACTAAAATATGGATGAATATGCATAACAAGTTAGAATTTCAACCTATACTTTTTTTTAAAGTAAAATTAAAGTCCTCATTCATTTAGTTCCACTAGAAAATAACGATCAAAGAATTATCCATGATCAGAATTAATATATGGACATCATGCATTAACAGAAAGAATATCTGATCGATGCAGCACGGTCTCTCAGGCACAAAAGACTGTGCACAGCATATTTAATGCATGCAGGATGAAGGACAAGATCAGCTCCTTGATGATCAAATACTATAATGAAAGGAAAATGAGTTCCTGACAAGCATATCTGTGAAAATGAAAATGAAAGGCTCATACCGCAATGTAATTGCTAGATCCAGGATTACACTTGACACAACAGATATTCGCTTTCATGTCAATGTTAAGAACGCTAGCTTCCTGCTTCGTGCACCAAACTTTGACCTGATTATTAAGTAAAAACAAATGCAACATAGAATTAGCATTCAAACAACAACCCTTGATTGTCAGAAAGTTTAGAGCACCTTGGATGATGCATACTTTAGCCCAAACAGATAGAAGTAGAAAGACATTCACATCATGTATAGTATGCTCAGTTACACCTTTTAGTAACATTCCAACTTATACATATAGACATAGTAAGCAATATTCTTCTTCTAATCTCCAGGTAAAACGTGCCAATTATGATATTGTTGTTAACTCCACTTGCCTTTTCTATGAGCCACGAACCATGGTACATAAGTAATGAAAAAAAACTCAAACTGGCAGTGAAAGGCTCAAAATTGCAACAATATGACAATGAAAGGGACAAATGACTAAACAGGGGCAACATTGCCAACAACAATACCTATCTATGGCATGGGCAACTTATATAGCATATTGATAAGGTAAGCAAATTAAACCTTTACACCAAATAACAGCTGAGAAATTACACTTAGTTGTTACTATAGGCTTTACAGCAGTATCTACAATTGGCAAGGCTGGTAACTGAACTCTTGATATGTCTTATAGTTATGTCACTATACTGGAATCTTCAACGTGAACAAACTACATATGTTTAGAAAAAGACTTGCCCCCATGCAGATATCGTTTGTATGCATACAACTACAACAACAAACAAGTAGACTAGAACTAATTACTACTTCCACATAATTAGTAACAGGTTCACAAATAATCTATTGGATTGCAAGCTCAACGAATACTATATTTGACAAATTAGTCCCCTGCCTAGGCATTTTAGAGAACAATCATAGGAGACAAGTACATTAACAGGCAAAGAGCACATGTAACAGGCAAACTACATCCTCAGGTTTTTTTTTTTTTTTTTTTGAAATATCCCCATCCTCAGGTTGTTGCAGCATCAAAAGATATTATATACAGTACATACAATATAGTTTTGCATGCAGGTAGTACATGAATAATTCCTTTGCTTCAATCTTTTTAAAATATTGTCATATTCTACATTATGGATATCCAATGTCAGAAGGAATAGTTGGTTTAAGATATGAATAATATTTCTGAGTACCTTGCAATCATCACTACCAGATACAAGCATTGAGGGTTCGGTGCATGAGAAATCAACGCTCCAAGCACGTTTTTCATGCTCTTCATACTCCATCACACTCTGCAAACAAATTTTTGAAAATTTGTGATATAAACCGAAGAATATTGGGATAAGCACATAACTAAGTTAAAATGAGAGTGAGAGTGAATACCTATGTGGTATAACAAGATTAAAAGCCTGACAAAAATAATTCTACAATTTAATTACCTGCTGAGTTGTTACATCCCAAACAGTGACTATTCCCTCGTAATCACTACTAGCTATATGATTTTTAGAAAATTTGTTCCAACTCAAGCAACTGAGTTTAGAACGTGTTGACATCTCCACAACTGGACAATGTACATCTGTAGGTTCATTCACAACCTGGAAAGCAAACACATAGGTAATGATCAACCGATCGACTAAAGATGGAAGAAGAATAATTCAAATACAGGCTTTACATTAGTTTGAGCATAAGGACTGTCGTCATCATGTTACCCACTTGTTCAAACAGAATAGATATTTCTGTGGGATATTTCATCAACCAGTACGAGTAAAAACATCCACTAATATAAAATGCAGACAACAATTTCACACATAATTGCAAGGCATAGACAATAACCATTAAACCTACTCCTGCCAAGTGATGAGTCCAATTAAAATACTCGTGAAGAAAGAATCACAATAAATGTAAAGAAGAGGCATAAAAAATCATTATATGGAAATTATCTGCAAATTAAATATCTTACAAATGTATAGATAAAAATGTACTTTAATTAGTTACATTAACTGAAAAAGGCATATGGATATTACACACAGAATTTTGATTTAAGTAAAAATGTAAAATCAACAAAGCAATCCATCTTACACCCCAGCTCCTTCTTAAAGCTAGTATACCATTACTACAAAACTATAAAAACTGGGAGCCAATAAACTCAGCCTTAAGCATATTATTTATTTTTGTGACCAGCAATTCCTGAAACAATTGGAAGAGTAAGAGAAAGGTACCATAAAATCAAGAACTTACCGCAGAAAAGTCAAAAACCTTGATTCGTCGGGAAACACCAGCAGTAGCAAACAACTTATCATCACGATCAAATTCTATGCTGAAAAAAAAAAAAAAAAAAAAAAAAAAAAAAAAAAAAACAAAGGTCAATTACCTAACCTTCAGAAACTATGACTATATGTCTACACCACTAAATAACGCATAGGCATCAAAAATAAAGAGTGAAGAAAAACTCCATCAACAATAGAGACATTTTAATTGGTTTGCTTGTAAGCAGTATCAGGTTTTATTATGATCATCTTAAGGCCAAAATCTGACACACAAACATACTCAATGAGTGCTTCAAATCCAAATGTCAACACCCAACCTTCCATCAAGGCAACCAGCAAACTTATCCCACCAAAGACATATTTATGAAAGGTTAAATCTGATAATCACATACTAAAATAAAAATAGTTCTTTCCTTACACATACAAATCAACTCCAGAAAGCCTCATACTAAAACTAAATATGATTTGCCCATTTAATACTTCATTAGAATCTAAGCAACAGAGCCTCCATTATCAAGACATTTTCATCCTGTCTTCCGTAACACATCCAATAATCTTTTCTTCAAGTAACAGCTCTAACCAATCTAGCAGGTATGCCAGTATTAGTCAACCAAACAATGCCATCAAACCAAAATTAAATAAAGCTAGGTGGAATTTTCTTTTCTGAAATATTCAGCTTAGGACAAGGTCTAGGACGAACACTGACAAACTAATAATTTTACAAGTAGTCATTTACAAAGTGCTCCAGGACAAACTTTATTTTTGATGTTTTGATGTGTAATAAATTATAAGGAAATGTTGTAAGACTATGGAAGTATGGAATAGATAAATTATCCCACATATTCAAGATAAGAAGGGTCTTACATATTGGCCAAATGAAAAAGTTTATCTTGATATCCAAACATTTAACTTCTACTCACCTTGATACTATATTGGCTGAATGAAATAGATCCCCATGCCTAAGTTCAGCAATAACCCTCAGCCGACTGTTTCAAGGACAAAAGACAGAAGATAAAGTATATGTAATGAAATATTTAAACATTGGATACCATATATAGTACTAAAATAATATTTCCGCCATGGAAATAAAAGTCAGCAGTTATACCTGTACCGAGTAAAAGTGGTTAGCACAGATTGAAAATCTGCAAGACCAGCATTGTAACCCTCTCTGTGTACAAGATTTTTATTGTTTTCTTGCTTAATATGTGGTTGGTTTGCCAACTGACGCCGCTTTTGCAGGTAACACTCTTGTAAGTCATTGAACTGCAGACGAGATAGAAAGATGAAAATGCATGTAGTAACTAGTAAGTAAAAAAAAATGAAAAAGAAAATGGATCTCCAACTGACTGATTTTATTTATGCATATATATAATACCCATTAACACATTATCTATTTGACAATCCAATATACAATAATTTTGAATTAACACATCCCACAATCAGTCCCCAACTATATATATAACAATATATATATATATATATATATTTCCTTTATAGCAGTCTGTCAACATAAATTATGGTATTTCTCTGTTGTCCTCATACAGAGTGACTGTGAAGACATTAGTACATTACCACTAATGATGGATTGATGATCAAGAACAATTAGAAGAAAAAAAAAACTAGCAACTGAAAACTATATTGCAGCTGCAACCTTGGAAGATTACATACCTGTGCATGAACCCGCTTTTTTCTTACAACAGAGACACTGGATTGATTAAAACACTGTGAGTCTGACCCAGTCAAAGAATCCTTTTTCTGGATCCCATGGGAGCTTACTTGAGCCTTTCCATCCACTTTTTTGCTTTGAAGATTCCCTGCAGACATCCCTCCTCTCACATTCAGAGAGCTGGAGA
Organism: Acer campestre; assembly: GCA_954870605.1. NCBI lineage: Eukaryota > Viridiplantae > Streptophyta > Magnoliopsida > Sapindales > Sapindaceae > Acer > Acer campestre. Next base: position 2,886,543 of record OX940803.1, on the reverse strand, counting down.
TGAGACCACTGCTTTTCTTGTCTATCGATGAGAGCCATGGTTTTCTTGTACTCGTATCATCTCCAAGTATTCGCAATTTCACAGAGTACCTGTCCCTTGCACGATACAACTCTATCCTATGTCTCTCTACTGAATTTATGTCCTCCTTAATATAATGGAGATCAGCTTGTACCTATAGAGATTTCATAAAATGTATAAGCAAGCAATCAACCTAACTAAATTATGCCACTGTCTCACTGAACACTATGTAATACCTTTAGACCAGAAAAACAAAAAACAATGAAGATGGGTGGTTGACATGAGCCAATAGTTACAGTTTATAGCAAATAAATCTCAATAGTAATACTATATATTTCAGAAATCTCCATATTCCGCAGCAACCGGTCCAGGTCTACAAGGAAATAGGGAGGGAAGCAGTATAGATGGAAGTGACTACACCACGAATAACTGGTTCTAAACCTATCAGGACCAACCTCATTCAGTTCATCAACTTTTTGCTTCCGTAAGCAATGCAAGAAGTCCAGCAGTATTTGCATATTTCTTTCAGCCTCTTCTTGTTCCATTTTTCTCTTTTTCTCCGCAAGGACTGACATTAGGTTGTCTATCTCCTTAATTGACACTTCGCAACCCTGTCTACCAAGAAAGGGCCCAATGTAAATGAAAACAATAATTAGAATTCAGTGCTGCAAGTTAATTCATCATATAATACTGCATTCTATAATTTTTCCTCAAGTGGAAAAACTATTACCAAAACATAGTGCAATTATTGTATCGAATCTTTCTGCAATGAACTACACTCTATAGCGATAAAGGTAACGAGTATATTTCAGGATATAGAACAAAAGGAAACAGCCTTGCTTTGCAATATTTAATTGTGCTAGGATATATCTCCAAAATGAATAAAAATCTCGTTTACAAGCACATGCCCTAGAAAAGTATTGGACAATTTCGGTCCTATCAAAAGTTGTGAGATTACCTAGAATAGTAACAAAACTACAATTTCATAATCATCGGTAAACGTGATGAAATTATATGTTATTCCTGAAAAATACCTATCAGTAAAAACAAAGCGACAAGAATTATAAGCTCAGAGGCCAAAACTAAGCCAGAAACTAAAGCCTTGAAACAGATGCATGATTTTTTTAAGGTTGTAGAATAAAGCTTCAGAAGATAGAAAACTAGTCACCTATGAGAATATTTAAATTGAACAGAGTGAGCAGGATAACACGTGTCTAAAGTAAATGGCACACTAAAACAAGTCCTGATATACTCATAACTGACCTGTTGTAATGACTGACGAAAATGTTCCAGAGGTGATGCAGTTTTTGATATTTGGCGAGCAGAAGTCTTCTTCAATAGCTACACATGTGGTACAGAGAAATCATATAACATTAAGCTGCATCCCGTAATTGATCATTTCAAAATACAAATTATGTTCAAAACAGACTATCAAACTAAAAAAAAAATTATACATATTTAACTAGACTATAGACTATAGACTGTAGTATACATAGTTACATACAAAAGTTACTAAACATAAATCAAATTATAAATCGTTCTAATTATAAAAAATTAGAAATCGTTCGTCTTTTCACATGACAATTAGAAAAACAAAAATCAAATTATGTTCAAAAGTACTCTAGAAACCATTTGGTCGAAAAACCACTGACCCCAGCTATCAAACATCAATCTTGGTACATCCAGTTTATAATATACCAAACTAATTTCAATGCCTACGCAACATTTAAACTCGTCCTTCTGTTTTAACATTATAGTTTATAATATAAACATCTGTCACAAACAGTTCAACCAAGACTCCATAAACTAAATCTCGCTCAGAGTTCGCTTAAATTTAACCAAAAACTAAATGCGAATCCGTAATATATATAATTTCATTACACATTTCAATAATTTGAAGCTCAATTTTCAATGTCATGTCCTGATTTCCCATTCCACCAATGAAGAATAGTTGAAATTATCTTTGATTCAACTATTAAATGATTCAATAATTTGAAGCTCAATTTTCAATGTCATGTCCTGATTTCCCATTCCACCAATGAAGAATAGTTGAAATTATCTTTGATTCAACTATTAAATGAATTCGAAATTTTCACCAGTTCACCGAGATAACACAAAAACAAAATGTAAAATATAAGAGTAATTGACCCGAACCTTATCGAGTAAGAAGTTAGGGTAGAGTTGGTTGTTGGTGAGGTAGTGGCTGCAACATGGACAATCGCTCTTGTTGCGGAGGTGAGTGATGATACACATGTAACAGAAACTGTGGCCGCACGCGGTGAGGAACGCGTCCTTTATGATCTGCATACAAATCGGACACAGCATGTCCTTGTCCAGCTCCACCTCCGGGAATCCCACCGCCTCCATCGTCGCTGTGGCCGAAGCGGCGGCTGCGTCTCCACCGAAGGATTCGGTCTGAGCCAGAGCCTCCGCGGAGGACATCTTCAGGTCCTGCTTCACCGCCGGAACTAGTGGTCCCGTCGAGATTTCCTCCATTTTACCTCCCTCCCTTAAATCTTTCCCTTTTTTTTTCGGTTTTTTTCCGTTATTATTATTATTATTATTATTATTAACGTTTTTGTGTTGAGTTCTGAGTTCAATTCGAATACGGAGATGATATTGATAGACACATAGAGAGTGCAGTGGCCAGTGGGGGTGGTTTTGTGAGGTTGGAAATGAAACACGTGACTCTATAGATGCATAAGGATTAAGGACATGTGTAAATTGTAATTCATCTACAGTGTTATATTACATTATTACAATCCAACCATCAAAGAATAATTACAATTTTATTTTTTATTTTTTTTGAAACAAGAATAATTACTATTTTAAAATAATATAAATTAAAATAAAAGTATAACTTAATTCCGGATTTATAAATTAATTAATTTTACATACGATGTAAATTCAGGGTATTTTCTTAGAAATACCCTCAATTACTGTATTATGTAAATTTATGAGGAAATAGGCTTTTTTAACCACAAATTAATGATCTTTATTGTTTTTTGCCTGAATTAGTAAAGTGATTGTATTTGTCAATCAATCCACTGAAGAGACATAATTGTCCCTCGTTATTTTTCAAAACCTCTTCTCTCTCCTTGTCTCTCTCATTATTTCTGCAGAACCTTTTTTTTTTTTTTATTTCTCTCTCTCTCTCTCTCTTTTCTCTCTCACGTGTTCTTCTTCTTCTTCTTCTTCTCCTCCTCCTCCAAGTTTTTTTTTTTAAAAAATCAAAAAAAAATTTAAACAAAAATTTTCAGATTTCGTTTTTTTTTTAATAAAATTAACACTCCTATCACACTCACACAAATATCTCCTAAAAAAAATTTATATATTTTTTAATAAAAATTAATAATTATATATATAACAAACAATAATGAAAGTAAAATGGAAATATATAAAGACTTTTAGTGTGTGTTTGATATGTCTTTTGAAATGATCAAAAACGTTTTTTAAATGCTATAAACTATTTCGAATTTTTTATAGTTGTTTGGTAAAATTCAAAACAATTTTTTTAATATATGAATTGTCTCAATTACCTTTTATAAAATCTATTTTATGTCATATATTATCAACACTCTTTTTGTAATTCCACAACAAAAAGTTTTTTTTTTATTTTTTTATTTTTTTTAGAAGCTCTATTACAAAAAGATTTCCGTTTGGGGGAGCTTGTCTACTGGCTAAAAGAGTTTTTTTAATTAAAAAAGCTTTTTTCAAATGTTTTTGTGTCGTTTGGTTGACACTCTAGTAGAGCTTTCAACGATTCAAAAAGCTGTTTTACGTCTATTTGGAGAAACTCAAATTTTAGGCTTTTCCAAGTAGACTTTTTGAGTTTTTTTAAAAAACATTAAAATCTCCAATATAACCCTATAATTTAATATTTAGAGTACGTTTGGGAGAGTTTTTCAAATAGATCTTTTTGCAATAGATCTTTTAGAAGTAGATCTTTTAGAGGTAGAGCTTTTAAATGAAAACCGTTGGTCGTTTGGTTGTCAATTAAAAAAGAGTTTTTTTAATGAGAGAATTACTAAAATACTCTAAAAAATATTAAATTATAGGGTTATATTGGAGATTTTAATGTTTTTTAAAAAAGCTCAAAAAGTCTACTTGGAAAAGCCTAAAATTTGAGCTTCTCCAAGTAGACGTAAAACAACTTTTTTAATCGTCGAAAGCTCTACTGGAATGTCAACCAAACGACACAAAAAATTTTGAAAAGAGCTTTTTTAATTAAAAAAGCTCTTTTAGCCAGTAGACAAGCTCCCCCAAACAGACACTTAATAGAGTATTTTGGTAATTCTCTCATTAAAAAAACTCTTTTTTAATTGGCAACCAAACGACCAACGACTTTCATTTAAAAGCTCTACCTCTAAAAGATCTACTTCTAACAAATCTATTGCAAAAAGATCTACTTGAGAAGCTCTGCCAAACGTACTCTTACTCTATAAACTCTATTTGAAAAGCTATATCAAACACACCCTTAATCTGTTGTTAGAATAGCTATCCGGATTAAACTTGTAATATTTACTTCGAGTATAATTTCAATTGTATTGAACCTTAAATTGCACTGCTTTTTAATTATTAAACACAATAAGTTCAAATTTTCAACAAAAACAAAAACAAAAACAAAAAACAAACAAACAATAAGTTCAAGCCAGCTTTTTACTTGTTTAATTAATTTATTTATTTTTGGACTTTGAACACTTTTTTTTTTTTTTTGAAGGAATTAATTTGAACACTTGAAAAATAGTGTCTGCCCGAAGATTTGAGTTGAAACAAAATGGACTTCCAAGAAGTACAGCTACAAAAATCTCTGCTGTCTAAGCATTAAACCATCAAACTTGTCAAAATATTATATAATTAGTATTATTATTGAAATAATATTATATCACTATTTAATTACACACTTTATTTATTTATTTTTTTTTCCTTCTTCATCAAATATCATGAGCTGGAGTCTTGTACCTACAATACATGACCAAAGGATTTGTACAGTCCAGCGGTAATCCTAGTTTCGAATTTAGGTTCGTTAAGCGGTAATCCTACTTTTTGATATATATATATATATATGTAACCAGCTGTGGTCGATAATTTAAAAAGTGATGAGGTGACACTTGTTCTATAAGTACGCCCATATTTGTGTGCCCACTAAATAAAATTTGGATGAAACTCCTCACTTATAATAGAAGTTACATTCCATAACATAATTGTAGTGGTTGATTTCATTAGGTTTCGGTTGACTCCTGATCCGATAATATCAAGAGTCACCTCATAGTGGAAGATATTGTTTCTTATAATAACAGAGTTGGATAAAATAGACCACTATGATTTACCCATCATATGCATAAGCATGATGATGTATCTAAATCAAAATACCTTCCTTCCCGTGTGGAGTCTTCGGCTTTGGCTGAGATGCCATGGTATTTGTTCTCAAAGTGCAAATCCTTTATATATTTTGTATTATTCTCTAGAATCCTTGCTTTAGTTTCATTAATGGTCAAAATCCCCACGTAAATTTTATTTATTTTTATTCGAAATCCCCCGTGTTGTTAACTTTGTTAACATAGGAAGATTAAATATGCATCTACCCTTTCATATACAATGGAAATTACTATTCCACCCTTAATAAATTTACAAAAAAGAAAAAAAAAAACAGAAGGATATCCACGGTCCATCTCAAAAGGTAGACGACAGATATCGAGATAATCTAGAAGAAAAGGAAAAAAACCAAAAAATAGAAACAATTGATATTATGAGATCCGGTCAAGATCTCAAATTTTTTCTCCAATTATTATTTATGGCCCTAACCAGCTAACCCTTTATTTTCATCCCATCTGCCTCTTGCTTTCATCTCTCCCACATTGTTTTCTTTCGAGTTTTTACGGACGTTGACGTCACATCCATCCCGTGTTTCTTCCATTTTTCTAGCCACATACACCACTTCCATCGTCTTCTTATTTCGACTATAGGTACAATATGTCGGCCTCTTGATTTATTTATTGTTTTATGTTGCATGTTGTCAACACAAGATAAAAAATGGTCAAATGAGGGAATGAGGTCAGATGAGGTATCAAGGATCGGGGGAAATAAGGATACCTCCCCTCAAATGCCCTCAGCCCTCGTTCTGTTTCCACTAAACTAGGGTAAGGACAAGGCGTGGGAAGGGGTCAAATAACAAGGCAAAGGCGGGAGAACCTCCCCCGATCCCCATTTGACCTATCGAGTCATTGACATCCTTGCATGTGCATGGTGTTACCATATTTAGTAGGACCACAGTTGGTGAATTCAACACTAGCAATGTTTGTTTTTGTTTCTTTAATCTAGAGTAATGTTATTCACAATCCACGAAAAATATTTTTACATATATTTTTTAATTAATAACAATTTTAAATTTAATTAGAATTTTCAAAATGGACAAAAAATTGTCTAAAGACACTACAAACTGATTTATAGGCTTCAATTTTATTTGTCTTCATCTTTAGTTTTTCACAAACCCTAAAATATATTTTTTCCTAAAATATTTTTAAGTTTCATTTGATTACGAAGTGATGGTGAATGATATACAATATCAAAATAAAATGAAGTATTTTTATAAATTTAATTTTTTTAAATGAAGTGACTTTTGAATATGAGTATTAAAAGATAAAAAATAAAATAAAAACTTGAAACAAACAAAGTTTCCATAATTTTTTTTTTTTTTTTTAAATTAAGTTTTTAAAGATAGAATATCTTTAGAAAATGGGGGTCAAAACATAAAATTGGATTGTAAAGATAAAATTTCTCAACCGATACTAAAAGGTATACCGGTAACAATAAATTAAATTGTTCGAAATTCAATTAACAATCATGTTAATTGTAATTAACATATAAATTATGAGATATATCCACTAAATTATGTATCGCTTTCAATTAACATGTCACATTATTAAATGCACATAAATTCTTAGTATTCTATATTTCTATCATTTTTCTTCCAATGATACTCATAAGAAACCAATGAAGCACAACGACTGGTCTTCTGTCTCTTCGGTCAAAGTTTTAAGTTTTAACTAAAAAAATCTCAAGGAATCAACCAAGCATTCCCTCAACTACCAAGACAATCATAACCGTTGGATGAAAAACACAGGTGATCAACGGACAAGCAGGACAAGGAGGTGCATGGGAATTGCGTGATCTTAGAGTAGAGAACAACTTCCCAGGTCACTGTCACATGGTATCAGTAATCAGTTACATGCTCTCCCACCATCGAATCAGAATAAGGAGCATTTAGTCGCCAGAACTAGAATTTGCAGTGTGTTAATTTGTGTAAGGACCGAAATACCCCTACAAGTTTCACAAATTAACAACAGAGATCCCTTGGTCACCGAGAAGTCGAGAACCTCCAATAGAATATTAAAGCGATTCCATTTCAAGCCTTTTTTTTTTTTTTTTCATTTCAACCGGAACAGAAGTACACACGCGCTCTGGTAGCAATTGAATTACACACACCCAGGTATTTGACTGCTTGACCTCATTCGTGTTCCCCACGTATTTTTTTGTTGTCTTGTGTTTCTTAATCAGTTAGTTACAGAAATCGTACACCGCCGGCAGACAAGCATAGCCGTTTTAAAACCTATCATTAATTACAAAGGTAATTTTTTTTTAAAAAGTACAAAGGTAAAATATATATATATATATTAATTTCTAATTAATTTCATTAATATTATGATCCGATAATCATTACAAAAATTACCAAAGAGAAAATAACTCTTTTTTTTTTTTAAGGAATATATATTTACAAATTTTGAAGATAAATGGAAATAATTTAGACCAATAATTATCAATATCCCTAAAATATAGTTATATATAGGTCATGCAAATTGTACTTGCTAAACAATAGTGACCCGATGTAGAGGCAGAAAAGAGAGATTGATACAATACAAAAATATCAACCGTTCGATGATTCTGGGCCCCACCGGTGATTTATTATTGATCATTGATTTAAGAAATCAACGTCGGTGATCTAAAGGTAGTGCAATAGTCTAATTTGTTTAATACGGTATATAACAAGACAGAGTCCTTTTTTCTCTCCGTTACTATTTAAGGGTCTTTCCCTCCATAGACACTCACTCACCTTGAGCCAAAAAAAAAAAAAAAAAAGGGAGAGTCGCAAAAGAGAGAGAGAGCACTCGTCTCTCTGGTTTTCTGTTTTTGTTTGCTTGTTGCCGAAATTGAAACCCTAGAAGCTGCGAGTACGAGTACGATTCTCTCAAGGTATGGTTTTTCTTCGTTTTTGCTTATTTTTTGGCGCGATATTTGACTGTATTCTCACCGTTGTTCAAGTTTTTTTCGACTTATCGATTTTCTTGCTTTCCGATCTTGTTTTCTCTCTGGTTTTAGTGTGGTTTTTGTGATTTTCGAGCTGCATTGTTGGTGTTCGTTTGTGTTTGCGTATATTTGTTTTTGTGGTTCTAGTTTGAAATTTTTTTCAAATTTTTTTTTCAAATTTAAACACAGATTCACCGATACTTGTACGGTGTGTGTTTGTCTGGGTTTTATTTTACAGATTCTCAGATAAACATGTATACAGCGTGAGTAGCTTATTTATGATGTGATTGTGATTTTTCATTAAGTTTTTTTACCTAGAAAAATATGTTTTACATTCATATTTAATATTTTGTAGAGTCCATGATGGTCTATTTCCTGTGATTGATAATTTGCCTTGTATTTTCTAATGCATTAAACATTTATGTTTGAGGTGCAGAAGATGACACAACCTACTAAGGATGGAGGTCAATCTCCACCTTTGCCCCCACCGCCTCCGGTTGTACCGCCAACCGTGACACCAGTGCGGGTGTTGGACCTTCCAAAATATTCCATCCTCAATAGGCGTGGTATCACGGGTAATGGCGTTGGGAACAGTGGCCGTCGCATAAGTTTGCTGACTAATCACTTTAAAGTTACTCTTAAGGCTCAGGATGCAGTATTTTACCAGTACACAGTATGTTTAACTCGTGATAACTTTTCAGTTTTCTGCTAGTTAAAATTGCAATTCGTTGTGGGAATTTGTTGTAATGTAGCAATTTGCAGGTTACCATTTCTGGTGATGATAAGAGAGCTGTTGAAGGCAAGGGAATTGGGAGAAAACTTCTTGACAGGGTTTACCAAACCTACTTGACTGAACTTGATGGTAAGAGCTTTGCTTATGATGGGGAAAAGACTTTATACACTGTTGGTCCTCTGCCTCAGAACAAGTTTGAGTTCACAGTGGTGCTTGAGGAGTCTCGTGCAAAACGGTATGTATTTTTTGCCATACCCTTTTTGAGAAATGAATCAAACATTGTTAAAACTTAACTTTGCTCTCCTCTTGTGTGACAGTGAAAATGGAAACCACCCTACTGCTGGAGATAGTCCCAATGGTGCTGGTAAGCGGTCAAAGCTATCTTTTCGTTCAAATACTTTCAAGGTTGAGATAAGCTATTCTGCAAAAATACCCTTGAAGTCGATAGCTATGGCCCTCAAAGGGAATGAGGTAGACAGTGGTACTCAGGATGCATTGAGAGTGCTTGATATTGCACTGAGGCAGCAAGCAGCTAGCAGGTATAAGTCTCTCTCTTAGCCTCACTGGCTACACACGCACATAGACTTTGACTATATTGATTTGTGTTCAATTACCTTTGTTTGCACCAAATTTCTTGACCTATAGCTGTTGGATGCACAGGGGTTGTCTACTGGTTAGGCAATCATTCTTTCATGACGACTCAAGGAATTTTGTTGACCTGGGAGGAGGGGTAACTGGTGTTCGGGGGTTTCATTCGAGCTTCCGTCCCACTCAGGGCGGTTTGTCTCTCAATATGGGTATATTTCTTTCTTATTTATAGTTCTAGTTATCTTAATAGTACTTTTACTATGTTCCTCGTTTGTTAATATAGCTACCTTCTGTTCTTCATGCAGATGTCTCTACTACCATGATCCTTAAACCTGGACCTGTCATTGATTTTTTAATAGCAAACCAGAATGTACAAGAACCTCGCCAACTTGACTGGTTAAAGGTAAGAAACTCCTTAATTGCATTCCTTAGATCCTATGTAGGTTACCCACTAAATTTCCATTTTGTGATGTAAAGGCCAGGAAGATGCTGAAAAATTTGAGGGTCAAGCCAAGGCACCGCAACATGGAATATAAAATCTTAGGGTTAAGCGATAAGCCTTGCAATCAGCTATAGTATGTGATTTTTCTTAAATGAGAATTCTCTCTCTTTTTTGTTCTAGTTGTTCTGTGCTCTCACCCCTCCCCCTCGTTCTCAGAATAACTTCTAATTTTGCTATGTTTTACTTGCTAGCTTTCCTATGAAAGTGAGGAATAATGATGGTGGAAATGATGGCGACACTGTTGAAATTACAGTGTATGATTATTTTACGAATCACTGTGGAATTGAGCTGACATTTTCGGCATATTTGCCCTGCCTAGATGTTGGCAAACCAAAAAAGCCAAACTATCTACCACTTGAGGTATGAAATTTTCATGTGTTTGATATTTAGTTGAGTTTTAGTTATTTCAATAAATCCATCTCTTTCTATCTACTGTTTTTTATTTTATTTGTCTTCCCCTGGTTTCAGCTTTGTTCACTCATTTCTCTTCAACGATATACAAAATCACTATCCTCAAAGCAAAGGGCATCCTTGGTTGAACAATCAAGGCAGAAGCCTCAGGAGAGAATGCGAACACTGACTGATGTAAGTTTCCTGCAGCACTTCTCTGTCAACTCTGTTTGTCTTGTATGATCCTATATCTTTGCTCACTTTATCTGGCAGGCTGTGAGAAACTACCGCTATGATGAGGATCCTGTTCTTTCAGCATGTGGCATTACAATAGAAAAGCAATTGACACAAGTTGATGGCCGTATCCTTGAGGCCCCAAAGGTAAAATGATCTTTCTTTTTCTCTTTGAAAGAGAGTTAAAGATGCCTTTCTATTCAGACAATTACTGGTATTCACTGTAACGTATTTTCTCCTTGTTATTCACAGTTGAAGGTTGGTAATAATGAGGATTGTATCCCTCGTGATGGACGGTGGAACTTTAACAACAAGGTACTGTTTTGATATGTAGTATTTCTTGACACTGGATAATCAATAGTTTGTCTTACAGAGAATGTTTATTGTTTGTAGCAGTTTCTCATCCTCTTTGTAACCTTTTGCAGAAACTTTTAAAACCCATCCACATTGAACGTTGGATTGTTGTGAACTTCTCTGCCCGCTGTGATATCAGTCGTATATCCCGCGATCTTATCAACTGTGGAAGGAATAAGGGCATTGTAGGTTTTCGTGTGTTAGATTCCAATGCTTGGTTTTAGATTGTTCTTCAAAGTTTTCAATATTTATTCTGCACCTGTCTCACTCTCACTCTATTTATCCATTCATGAAGGAAATTGAACGCCCTTTTACCTTAATCGAGGAGGAACCACAATCTAGAAGAGCCAGCCCTGTTGCCAGAGTTGAAAGGATGGCTGAGCTGATGAAATCTAAGCTTCCAGGTCCTCCTGATTTTATTCTGTGTGTCTTGCCTGAGAGGAAAAATTCTGACATCTATGGTATGCCTTATTCATGCTTTTAAGATTAATTTGATTTTTTTGTTATATTACCAACTTATGTTTTGTTACATTTTTAAGGGCCTTGGAAGAAGAAATGCCTCAGTGATATGGGAATTAGCACACAATGCATTTCTCCAGCTAAAATTAATGATCAATATCTTACAAATGTGCTACTTAAAATCAATTCTAAGGTAATTCTGTAAACTAGATGCCTTAAGAATCTCTACATATATACATACTCCTTCAAGTAAGATATTCATCTGTGTCTCCTTTTCTAGCTTGGAGGAATAAATTCTTTGTTGGCGATAGAGCATTCCTCCCACATACCACTGATAAAGGATGCACCTACATTGATTTTGGGGATGGATGTCTCTCATGGATCACCTGGTCGATCAGATGTCCCATCTATTGCTGCGGTAATTCCTTCATGATCACTGCACTGCAGCATTTTAGCTGTTCACCCTGTTTGCTGTTAAAACGGTTATGCTGCTGACACTTTATTTTCTTTACTTTAAGGTTGTTGGCTCGCGATGCTGGCCGCTGATTTCAAGGTACAGAGCATCTGTGAGAACGCAATCATCGAAAATGGAGATGATTGATGCTTTATACAAGCCTTTGGCAAATGGGACAGATGATGGTATCATAAGGTATTCAATCAAGGCAGTATAATATTACATCTGTTCATTTAACTCTAACGTCTATGATTTTTAACATATACCTATTAGTATAGTTGGAAATATTAGTATTTTTAGACCTAAATGTCTGCAAATGTGATTTACATAAGATGCTTTACAAGAAATGATGGCATTCATTTGAGCTTCAAGAATTTAAAATGTCAATTTTATTATTCTGCTTAAGATGTGAATCCTTTGTTACAGGGAACTGCTCATGGACTTTTATCAAACAAGCAATCAATGCAAACCAAAACAGATAATTATATTCAGGTATTACTGCATTATGTTGGCAGACTTTCAGTTATTAAATTGATAAATGCGTACATTGTATGCTTCCATGAATAATCAGATAAAATATATCACAATATACACCTTGCTGATCTAATGGCTAAACTTTGTTGTTGACTAAAACGCCCAAACTGCATAATTTTTTTCAAACTTGCTGGTGGAGCCCTATAGAAGTTATGAAAAGCTGAGACTTATCGTTTGCTAAGATGTAGTATATTAAACTTTTTTTCCCAAAGAGATCTGGAGGCCTTCTGTTGTTGCCTTTAAGTTGTGAAAAATAGCAATGCTTTTGGAATGATCATAATAGCTCCTTTTAATATTATTATTTTTCAGTTTCTAGTTCGAGCTTAGGAGTGATGTCTGTTTTGAGAGAGAGAGCTCTAATAGCTCCTTTTAATATTATTTTCAGTTTCTAGTTCGAACTTAGGAGGGATGTGTCTGTTTAGAGAGAGAGAGCTCTAATAGCTCCTTTTAATATTATTTTCAGTTTCTAGTTCGAACTTAGGAGGGATGTGTCTGTTTTGAGAGAGAGAGAGAGATAGTCATTAACACTATAAGTTCTTGATGCAAGAGCTGTCATGATATTCAAATTAGTAAGATGAAAGCTTTTATATTTTTCTTCTTTGTTCCAAACGGATACATTTTGGAACTTGTAAAATTTGCTTGCACATTTATTTTAAAACTGTGCTTATTTTGCTTGCATTGGAAATGAACTCCAAGCTTTTGGAAAAATGTTGAACGCACTATTTTCTATTTTGTGCTGTTGAGTACAATGTTCGTTTGATAAACACTTTTGCTTTTCTTTGTAGGGATGGAGTGAGTGAATCTCAGTTCAATCAAGTTTTGAACATAGAGCTGGAGCAAATTGTAAAGGTGACTGCAACAGTGTTTTCTTTTTGCTAATTAACTCAAGTGTTCAAAATGTATTTTCCATGTTCAATATTTTAGTTTGGGTTTTACTAGTTGAGTTGTTCAAAGGACTATTTTTGCATAAGTGTTCTTTATTTTCATGTTCGTTTTGTTAATTGCCACCGTTTTATGATGACTTATGCAAATTTCACTAAAACTTGAATTTTGCATGCTGCCTCATTTCCATGTGTGCCGTTCTGCCAAGAGCTTGTATGTTTTTGTTGTTAGCCATTAAGGACCTGTTGGCTCTGGCATACAAGAAAGGTAATGAACTTCTATTTGTTGCAGGCCTACCAGCATCTTGGCGAGGCTGATATTCCTAAGTTCACAGTAATTGTGGCTCAGAAGAATCACCATACAAAGATTTTCCAAGCTAATGGCCCTGAAAATGTTCCTCCTGGTATATGCTCCCAAAGTTCCTTTAATTTTTGTTTCATTTCAGTGTTAATTGTATTAATTTATCAACTCTCTATCTCCTGCATCTACAGGAACAGTTTTGGACACAAAAATTGTCCATCCCAGAAATTATGATTTCTACATGTGTGCCCAAGCTGGGAGGATTGTAAGTTCTTATTTTACTTCATTCACTTACTCTTATTGTTAGTATCATCTAATTTATAAGTAGCTTGGTTGAACAATTTTGCTTTTGCTTTTGCTTTTGCATTTTCCATATCCTATTTTCGTATCAACGTTGTGTTCAGTTTCGAGTCGACTTGGAGATATGTTTGCCTTAATTGGTTTTACGGAACTAATTATTGCTCAGTCTATATGGTTGACTGTCTGAGTGACTAGATTTTCTTATATGTTAAAGATTACATTTGCTACCTTGTCTAATGGTGCTGAGTTTTAACCTGCTGTTTCTTATCCAACAATATTTAAGCTTACATTGTTTTTCTCCTATAACAGGGTACTTCAAGGCCTGCACACTACCATGTCTTGGTTGATGAGATTGGTTTCCCACCTGATGTCTTGCAAAATCTTATCCACTCCCTGTCATATGTGTATGCTTTCAAGCTCTGCTTCTGCTTCTCATCTATTCTTGAAATTTACTAGCATTTTAACTGATGTGAACACCCTTCCTTTTTCTGCTTAATCATCCAGGTATCAAAGGAGTACAACTGCAATCTCGATTGGTAAGTTTACCACATTTGATAGTCTTTACAGTTTACGCTTTCTCTTATGTTTAATGATATTTTTCTATTATTTCTCCATCTCACTTGTCTTTTGTATTTTTCCAGTGGCTCCTATCTGTTATGCCCACCTTGCTGCTGCACAGATGGCACAGTTTATCAAGTTTGAGGACTTTTCTGAAACTTCATCAGAACAGAATAGGAGTGTCACAGCAGTAGGAAGTGTTGCTGTACCTGATCTACCAAGGTTGCACCAGAAGGTCGCATCTTCAATGTTCTTTTGTTGAGACGCTTCCTGATATATAGGGCTTTTGGTAAATACATAGCTAATTTGGTTTTGTTTAATGACTAGATAGATATATGGGGGGTAGGGTGGAGGAGGAGGAGATATAGTAGTAGACAAATTTGGTTCTAGTTCTAGTTTTTGTGGAAAGGTTTTACAATCTTCAAAGTTTGATCTGTGTCCCTAGATGACTAGGAGGAGTAGTAATTTGGATTATATACTACATTTTCAGGAAATATCATTTGAATGCTTTGGTTTGGAAACTTTGTGATGATTTTACATTTTCAGGAAAATAACCTAACTTCCCTCCACATGTAAAAAAAAAAAGGGGGGGAATTGCACAAACACCCTCAAAGTTTGATGAAATTGCATAGATATGACAGTTTTGGTTATGTACACACAAACTTCCCTCAACATTTGAAAATTGTTGTACAAACATCCCCTGTCGTTAGATTGATTCGTTAGTTAATAGTTAAAAGTGTAAAAAGTCTAAAATATCCTTTATTTTTATTTTAAATAAACTAAAAAAGTTAAAAAATAAGATAAAAAATATATTAAAATATATATATTTTAGATAACATGAATGTATCTTAAATTTGAAATCTGAAAAAAAAAATTTATCTAACAATTTGATAATAAATAAATTTTAAATTTTAAATTTATTTAAAATCAATAAGGGGGAATTGCACAAACTATTTTTTTGTAAGATGAATTTTTTTTTCCAGCCTTTTGATTTAAGATACATTCATATTTTTTAAAAGATATTTTAATATTTTTTTATCTTATTTTTGAATTTTGAATTTTGTTTAAAATAAAAATATAGGGTATTTTGGACTTTTTACACGTTTGACCATTGACTAACGGATCCATCTAACGGTAGGGGATATTTGTGCAATAATTTTTAAATGTTGAGGGAAGTTAATGCGTATATAGTCAAAACTGTCATATTCGTGTAATTTTATCAAACCTCAGGGGATGTTTATGCAATTCCCCCCAAAAATAAATATAAAATTTACAAATAGTCCATCTTAAAAGTCAAAGCCGTATAATAATTTAATGCAAAAGCAAAGCCTATCCTTTTCTACCAATGGTTCTCTTGTCATGTGATTGAAATCTTGAAGGTGAAGTTCCACCACCAAGACTTAAGTTTTGAAAGTTATAAATATTTATCTCATATTTGGTCATAAACTTTCGAAGCATATGGAGCCATCTCCTAAAAGTGGGAGTAGTCATCTCTCCGGTTGTGAGAGTTGTAGTGAATAATAGTGATAGTGTGAGTAGTATTTCGGGGCATATTTATAGAGTTTAATCTCATCAGATTCCGATGGTAGTTATTTATTTTTATTTTTTTGCTAAGTTTGATGCTGCTACTAGCACAGTAGCACTCAATGAGGAAGAGGACCGTATTGGTAGAGACAATTTTGGTAGACAGATCACAAAGTGTTGTGTATGTGTTATACGCTTTGATAAATTTAAGCTTTGAGACGAATGCTTGGTTATTGATTATTGCAACCATCTCTATCATAGAGAATGCATCACTATTAAATATTAATAAAGTTTTTGTTTATCACATCAATGGGTCCATTACTCTATTTTGACTTTCTTGAGCTGCGTTTTAATTTACTTTAATCGTTGCTGTGTGTGTTATCATGGGTGCAATATTGGTATTATTATTTTTTTTTTTACGTGGCTTTTGTTCTGTGGCTTGTTTGTTTGAACTCTTGTCTAAATGGAGTGCATTGTTACTCACTCACACTAATTAGGGTGAATCATTACCATCCAAAGTCTAAAGTTAACCCAAAGTTAACTCAAAGTTTGGGACACGTATCAACACCTAAAGTGGGTGGTAATGGTTCACCCTAATTAGTGTGGGTGAGCAAAAATGCACTCGTCTAAGTGTTGTTAACTTATCGAGAAAACTAGGAAAAAGGCAGCTTTTGATTTTGATCGGTGATTCAATTCTTAATTCAATTTTCAATTTCCTATTTTCAATGTGCTACAACCACTCATGAGGTATTGAAACATCCTTATATAATTAAAAATAGCTCATTTCAATTCTAACTAGCATTCAACCGTCACAAAATCAGTAAAAAAATCTAATGCACGGTTATAAATAAGGGTTTCAAAAATCTAGATGCATTAGAGAGTTGGAGAGTCAACTAGCAGCCATACTTATTCTCGTCGACATGTCTAGGAACCAATTGTGCCATAACTAAGGAATTGTATTTATTTTAGGTGTTGTTATATTTTTGGCAGGTTTGACAACAGCAATAAATCTGGCGAGTCCAATATTCAATCGGATGATGGAGGTTTTAGATGATCCAATAAGAATTAATCAAATTACTGTGAGCACTTTTACCCGCTTGCTATCACGATTGGATTGACAGAGACAATTGTGAGACAATTGTGATAGATGTAGTTGATCGAATCTACAGTTGATTTGAATCGTCGAGATGGGCACTGAAAACTTGTAATACGAGGGTAAAATAGGGCGGTGGCGGACCACAAGAGAGGGTGTTCTCTTTGGGGGACTCTCCGATGTTCAAGTCAGTAATTCATTCGATTAACCAAATGAGAGAAAAATTAAAGTGATAAACTGTATTGCTCGATATATCGAATTGAGCTACTTGTTGATGTGATTGGAACATTGCCAACTTGCCATGGATCAAATTACTGACTTGCCATGGATCAGTAGGTGGTCACCAGATCTTACGACCCAACCGGTCGATTTTTATACTCACTTCATGACTTATTTATTTATATATTTTTTTAGAAACTTGACTTATTTATTTATAAGTTATAAATCATATATATTTATATATTTATATATGGTTCGCTCTTTTGATAAGTTAAATTTAAAAGTGGTTCTATTGACACCCTTCTATTAAACTAATAATGCCTCTCGTTTAAAATTTGTTTAATATTATATTTATATTTTTACCAAAATTACATAAAGAGTCATACAATTCAATAATAATTTTTCTACACAACGAATTCTAATAAAACATCAACAAACAATTTGGTTGATGTATCCTATATACAGGGCCGGCCCTGCTGTGTTGCTAAAGGAGCGGCGACCCTGGGTCCCATTTGGCCAGATTTTCATGTTTGAATATTAGTTTAAAGGTTCATTTTCATGTTTACATATTCTGAGTATTAGTTTAAAAGTTCATTTTTTTTTTTTGTTTTTTTTTTTATATATAAATTATTAAAGGCCCACATAATTATTTTGAGTATTAGTCCAAATGTTTGGGATCAAAGAGGCCCATTTAAAAAAGCTGAAAAGTTAAAATAATACAAAAATAAAAAAAATAAAAAATTGGGCGCAGTACAAACAAAGTCTAAAGATTTTGGCATATCACCTAGAGGTCCAATAGTCTCTTCACTTTCTTGTTCCCAAATTTTATTTCTCATTTCTTTCAACCTCTCAGCTCTCAACGAGTCAACGACTCAACACTCCCTTTTCACTTTCTTGTGATATTGCCTCTGGAACCAGGTTTAATGAAATCCAATTGATTGCCTATGCTCTGATTCGTGTAGGTCTTCAAGTAATCCTTCAACGTCTTTGATAAAATATGAAGCATGGCAATAAAGAGAAGACTGTTGATGTTTATGATTTTAATATCGAAGAATTGAATTGTGGTGGTAGCAGGCATTGCAGTTGGATGGTGAGAGTGTTAAGACTACTACCTCTATTGATAAACATATCAATTCCATCTCAGCTTTATCAGCTGTAGTTAGTCCACAGCAACGTTCAATAGATCAGCATTGGAAGCAGTATGATCAATCACAGTTTAGAGACTATAACTGTGATTGAATCAGCTCAGGAGCTTAATTATCCAAGCTGACCTGGCAAGGATTCTAGAAGAACTTCCTGGCGGGAAATCACAGCTCAGGTTGTTATAGAGTTTGTTACAAGTTAGTTATGCTTCTCTGGGAATGAGGTTCACACAAATAACGTGACCTCAGTTGTATATAAATAGAGATGTACAGCTATAGTATTGTAACTTTAATCAATTCATTTTCAATAAGAAAATACAGAGCAAAGATATGCTCAGCTTCAAAGCTCCATTCATGGTGTTCATAGTTTCTCCATCTTAGCAGATTCAATTTTCTCTCTGCCTTTACTAGTTACTCTAATTTGTCTCTGCTCAGTTTTTTGAGTTTTCACATGGTATCAGAGCTACAAAAGACTAATCGTAAAATGGAATCAGGATTAATTGATTCTACGGTCAATCGCACTCAAGAAACTGCGATTCTTCACACGCATGAAGCTACGACTCGTCAAGAAGTTTTGTCTTCTGCATCTTCGTCCTCAATGGATCTAACTTCGATTGCGAAGGCACTGAATTTTCAGGTGTCTATCAAGCTTGATCCACACAATTTCATCTATTGGAAAGCACAAGTGCTTCCAGTTATTCGAGCTTTAGAGCTTTATGATCTGATTTCTGGCCTGAAATCGCCTCCACCTAAGTTTGTTGATTCCACTAACCGTACCGAAGAAGGAGCTCGGAGAGAAATGGTGATCAACACAGCCTACACAGCTTGGAGGAGAGCTGATCAAATTCTTCTTAGCTGGCTTCTTTCAACATTGAGTCAAGATCTGATTGGTCAGGTAACAGAGTGCTTAACCTCTCTTAAAGTTTGGGATACTTTGAAAAATTTGTATTCACAACAATCAATGGCCAAAGTTTATCAACTCAAACAAGAATTGGATAGCATAAAGAAAGGTTCATTGTCAATTTCCGAGTACTTCTTAAAGATAAAGATTATTGGAAATAATCTTAAGGCTGCTGGTCAAACAGTTACTGAATTTGATATGGTGTTGAGTGCAGTTAATGGTCTTGGTCATGATTATGATCCAATTATTAGTGTTATAACATCTCTACATAACAAAATCTCTATGCAAAAGGCTCAGTATATGTTGATGGTTCATGAGCAACGTGTTAAGCACTTGAACACTAGCTCTCATATTGATATTGCTGGAACTTCTGCACATTATGTAACTAACACTAATGGTGGTTCTAGAGTGGGACAGTACAATAATGGTGGAAGAAATGGAAATGGCAATGGTAGAGGCCGTGGTCGAGGAGGTCGTGGAAGGTGGAATAATGGTAACAAATTGTTTTGTCAGTTATGTAGTAAACAAGGTCATGCTGCCTTACAGTGCTACAAAAGGTTTGATCATAATTGGCAAGGCAACAACCAAGGAAATCAGAGTCATGGAAACATGCAAGGATCCAGTCATCCAAACTTTGCTCAAGCTCAAGCTCATTTCACTCAGATTCCTCAGGCCAACTACAATCCAGTCAATTTCACTCAGTTTCCTCAAGCCAACTACAATCAACAAGCTGCTGCCTACTTTGCCACACCAGAGTCGGTCTCAGACCCAGCCTGGTACATGGATAGTGGGGCAACAAATCACATTACATATGATGCAGGCAATCTCTCATCAAGGTCTGAGTACAGAGGAAATGAGAGGTTGACAGTTGGGAATGGACAGCAACTTGGCATCTCACACATTGGTATAACTAATCTAAACCCTCTTACTAAATCTTCTAAGCCTTTATTTCTTAGAAATGTGTTGCATGTTCCTAACATCACCAAGAATCTCTTAAGCATATCTAAACTTACTAAGGATAATCATGCATTTGCTGAGTTTTATGATGATCATTTTGTGGTTAAGGACAAGGATTCGAGGAAGGTGCTACTTCAAGGCCTACTTAAAGATGGTCTCTACCAACTTGAAGTTAGTGCTCCTCTTCTAGTCAAGAAATCTGAGACTTCTTATGGTCCTTTATCTGTATTTGTGTCAGAATCCTCCTTTGATGGTTGTAATAATAGAACTAATTTCTTAGCTTCTCGTTACTGTAGTGTCAATAAGCAAAGTCCTGCTGTATTCAATGCTAAGCTTGCTGCTCACACTAATGCTAATTTGTGGCATGCAAAGCTTGGTCATCCCTCTTTTGCTGTTTTGAAGGTTGTCTTGCAAAAACTAAGGATAAATAAATCTGTTTCACCTTTAGAGTTTTGTGAATCTTGCAAACAAGGCAAGCATCATCAGCTGCCTTTTTCCAGGTCTTAAAGTGTGTATAAAGAACCTCTTCAGCTCATTCATACAGACATATGGGGTCCCTCTCCTTTGTTATCCACATCAGGAAGTAGATATTATATATCCTTCATTGATGCATTCAGTCGTTTCACATGGATCTATCCTCTAAAACTTAAATCAGAGGCTTTAAACACTTTTATAGTTTTTCAAAAATCTGTTGAGTTGCAATTTGGCAAGAAAATCAAATGTGTCCAATCCGATATGGGAGGTGAGTATCAGTCTTTTGTTCCCTATCTTAGAAGTCTAGGTGTTCAACTTCGTTTTTCTTGTCCTCATTCTCATCAACAAAATGGGGTGGCTGAAAGGAAACACCGCCATCTTGTTGAAACAGGACTCACCCTCCTAGCCTATGCACATATGCCCCTGAAATTCTGGGAAGAGGCATTCACTACTGCCACATTTCTTGTCAATAATCTACCCACACCTCTACTTAACTTCAAATCCCCTTTTGAGCTGTTATTCAACAAAAAACCTAACTACAGCTATGTTAAGGCATTTGGGTGTGCTTGTTTTCCCTACATGAGACCCTTTTCAAATCAGAAATTTGACTTCCATACTTCAAAATGTGTTTTTGTTGGCTATAGTATTCATCATAAAGGATATAAATGTCTTCATCCTTCAGGAAGAGTCTATATTTCTAGGAATGTAATCTTTAATGAATTGGAGTTTCCCTTCAAGACTCTTTTTGCCACTACTCATACACAGTCCTCAATTTCTCCAAACAGTCTGCCTGTCTCTACTTTACATTATGTATCTCCTATCTGTACCACTAGGAAATCAACTTGTCCGACCTTAAATGATCATCATGTTACATCACCATTGCATATTAATCAAAATAGCACTGCTCATAGTCAAGATACAGCTCCAGTTGACTACTCAAATGAGCTCAGGCAGTCACCACTGCACACTCAAGATGCTACTGATATGCCCTCTCAGCCTATTCAATCTGTGGCTGCAACTCATCCTATGGTTACTAGGTCGAAGTTGGGCATTTATAAGCCTAAAACATATTCAGCAATGTGCCATTCTCCCTTTAGTCTGATCACTTCTTTGGAGCCTAAGAATGTTAAAATGGCACTCACTGATGCAAAATGGTTGCAGGCTATGAAGGATGAATATAATGCTCTTATGTCTAACAAAACTTGGACTTTGGTCCCTGCTACTCAAGATATGCATCTGGTTGGGAGCAAATGGGTCTTTAGAGTCAAATACAATCCGGATGAAAGTGTTCTTAAGTATAAAGCTAGGCTTGTTGCAAAGGGCTTTCATCAAAGTGAGGGAATCGATTATTTTGATACTTTTAGTCCTGTCATCAAGCCGTCAACAATTCATATAATTTTTACATTGGCTGTGACTTTCAATTGGGAGGTTCAACAGGTTGATATCAATAATGCGTTCTTGAATGGTGAGTTGAGTGAGATTGTGTATATGCAGCAGCCAGAAGGCTTCGTCAACTCCTCCAAATCCGACTATGTTTGTAAACTACACAAAGCTCTTTATGGTCTCAAGCAGGCTCCACGAGCTTGGTTTCACAAACTGAGGGCTGCTTTGGTTAGCTGGGGATTCCAGAATGCAACATCTGATGTTTCTCTCTTCATTCGAAAAGATGGTCAAAATGTTGTCTATCTGTTAGTCTATGTTGATGACATTTTGATAACAGGTAGCAGCTCAACTTTGATTCAGCATACAATCAATACTCTTCACTCAACTTTTGCTTTAAAGGTATTGGGACCAGTAAATTATTTTCTTGGCTTTGAAGCATTTCGAAATGCTGATGGAATCTACCTTACTCAGTCAAAATATGTTGCTGACTTGCTGCTTAAAACAAAGTTGGAACATTCGAAACCTTGCTCCACACCTATCAGCACCAGTACTGTTTTGTCTGTCAATAATGGTGCTCCATTTGCTGATCCATCATTATACAGAAGTACAATTGGGGCTCTCCAGTATCTAACTCACACTAGACCAGACATAGCCTTTGATGTGAACAAATTAAGTCAGTTTCTTTCAGCACCTACTGATGTACATTGGATTGCTTGTAAAAGGATATTGCGTTATCTAAAAGGCACAGCTGGTCTTGGCCTTTTCTTTCAGCCTGCTGTTTGTCTAAAGGTGGAAGCTTATAGTGATGCTGATTGGGGTTCTTGCCTTGATGATAGGCGTTCCACAAGTGGATGTTGTGTGTTCTTAGGCCCTAATTTGATCACCTGGAGCTCCAGGAAACAGAAAGTAGTGGCTCGTTCCAGCTCTGAAGCTGAATACAGAGCCTTGTCTCAGGCCTCCACGGAAGTTTTATGGCTGACCTCTATATTTACTGAGCTTGGTGTTTCCTTAGCTGCTTGTCCTGTTCTTTGGTGTGACAACACAAGTGCTGAGGCTTTGGCTAAAAATCCTGTCTTCCATGCTCGTACTAAACATATCGAGATTGACGTTCACTTTGTGCGAGAAAAGGTTGCAAATAGGCAGCTTGTGGTTCAACATGTCCCAACAGAATTTCAACGAGCTGATATCTTCACAAAAGCTCTCTCTCAGGCTCGTTTTGATTTTCACTGTTCCAAACTGAATCTTGCTTGTTCACCAAGGTCCAGTTTGAGGGAGGATGTTAAGACTACTACCTCTATTGATAAACATATCAATTCCATCTCAGCTTTATCAGCTGTAGTTAGTCCACAGCAACGTTCAATAGATCAGCATTGGAAGCAGTATGATCAATCACAGTTTAGAGACTATAACTGTGATTGAATCAGCTCAGGAGCTTAATTATCCAAGCTGACCTGGCAAGGATTCTAGAAGAACTTCCTGGCGGGAAATCACAGCTCAGGTTGTTATAGAGTTTGTTACAAGTTAGTTATGCTTCTCTGGGAATGAGGTTCACACAAATAACGTGACCTCAGTTGTATATAAATAGAGATGTACAGCTATAGTATTGTAACTTTAATCAATTCATTTTCAATAAGAAAATACAGAGCAAAGATATGCTCAGCTTCAAAGCTCCATTCATGGTGTTCATAGTTTCTCCATCTTAGCAGATTCAATTTTCTCTCTGCCTTTACTAGTTACTCTAATTTGTCTCTGCTTAGTTTTTTGAGTTTTCACAGAGAGATGATGGATTCTTTTTCAATAGCGAGGAGAAAAAAAATAAAATCAGAATCTATGATTGGTGATGAATTGATGCATTGTATAAATACCCACCAAATAAATCAGCAAAATAAATTAATTCTTTGATAATCTTTGTTTAATATTAGTGTTCTTCAAAATTAAAATTCTTTTATAATTTTATTTTGTTTATATGTTATGCATTCTGCAAATTCGCAACAATCCCAAAAATCTTTGATTGAGTCATGAGAGTTTCTGCATTATCAATCGATATGGTTTAATTGTGATGACTTGCAGGGATATCCCAGGGCTTTGATAGGAGGGGCGGCCGCCCCGGACCTCTTTTTAATGGGGTCATATATGATTTCAGTATTAATTTAGGGGCCCAATTTTGTTTTATTTGAGTTCATAAAAGGTTCAAATTTCTATTTTTAGTATTAGTAAAATGTCCATATTTACATGATTTCAACTATAGTTTAGGGGTCCAATTTTGTTTTATTTTAGTTCATAAAAGGCCCAAATTTCTATTTTAAATATTAGTTTAAAAAAGACTCGTATGATAAAGCATTAAAGCCAATAATATAAAATAAAACAAAAATATAAAATAGGGCTAGCTTGGAGTGTAAAAAGCCCGAATTAGATTTTGATTTTTTTCGCAGACATGAGACATCAGTATTCAGATTTCAGTATATCATCTAAACCACTAAATAAGGATTTAGGGTTTCTTATTTTTCTCTCCAGCCACCATTGAATGATTTTTTTTCAATCTCTCTCAAGTTGTAAAATAAATAAACTACTCACACGCTATATGTATGTTTATCTGAGAATCTGTAAAATATAACCTAAACAAACACACAATGTACACAAGTACAGGGATGGCCCATGGGGGCAGCAAACCCAGTAGTTTGCTGGGGCCCCCAAATGGCCCAATCTCAATAGTTTTTAAAATCTGGTCCAATTTACTTATTTCTTTGGTTTTTTAAAATTAAGTCCAATCTATTTGTGTTTAAAAAGGCCCAATCTCACATGTTTTTTTTTTTTTTTTTTTCCTTTATAAAATTTGGGGCTCAATTATTCAATTAACTACATAATAAAAAAATAATAAAAAAAACTGCCCATTAAGGGCCCAAAATCCAAATGAATATCAGATTACCTATTTGAAAGTTGAAAAAAGTCAAATAAATATTTTTTGTTTTAATTTATATGGATTACGTTGTATTTGATAAATGAAGATTTATTTATTTATTTAAGGTAAAGAATTATATTGTATTTGGTATATGAGACCCCGATTTTTGTTAATATTATGAAATGGCTTGGGCCCCGAAATGCCTGGAGGCTGCCCTGCACAAGTATCGGTGAATTTGTGTTTAAAAAATTTGAAAAAAAAAATTTCAAACGAGAACCACAAAAACAAATATATGCAAACACAAATGATCGAAAATCACAAAACTCATAAGGGAAAATTGCACAAACTTACCCTAACGTTTCTCATTATGGCATAATATTCAACTAATACATTTAATTGCACAAACAACCCCTCATGTTAGTCAAACATGGTTAAAAATAATCATTGACCATTATTATTTTTTGAAAGCCCCAAACTGCCTCTGCACTTTATTACAAAAAAATCTAATTGCACTTTATTTAAAACATTATCTACTTTAAATTATTATAATATTAAAAACAAAACAATTTAGGAAAACTTTATTTTGAGAAAATACAATTTAATAATATTTTAAAAACAAAACAAAAAAAAAATGTTATTTTGAGAAAATATAATTTAAAATTATGCAAGTCCAATATGAATAGTGGTAATGTGCTATATATTTTTGATTTTTTTTTTTGTTTTTATTATATTATTTTTGAATTTTTATTTATTTAAAAAGGATTATATTTAGTATTCTAAACACAAATATAAATAAAATCATCAAAAGTTTGAAATGAAAATATAATCATTTGTCATAATAAAATACAGTAGCACCGAAAATTTGTTTAATGTTCATCTCTATAAGACAAAATAATTTGACTCAATATAAATTATACATTATATTTTGATTCAAAAATAAAAAAATAAATACTAAATATAATCCTTTTTAAATAAAATAAAAATATGTTTTAAATTTAAAAAATATATAGCACATTACCACTATTTATATTGGACTTGCATAATTTTAAATTATATTTTCTTAAAATAACATTTTTTTTGTTTTGTTTTTAAAATATTATTAAATTGTATTTTCTCAAAATAAAGATTTCCTAAATTGTTTTTTTTAATATATTATTTTTGAATTTTTTTGATTTAAAAAGGATTATGTTTAGTATTTATTTTTTATATTCAACTAATTTAAATTAGATAATGTTTTAAATAAAGGACAATTAAGATTTTTTTGTAAAAAAGTGCAGGGGCAATTTGGGGCTTTCAAAAAAAATAATGGTTAATGGTTATTTTTAACCATGTTTGACAAACATGAGGGGTTGTTTGTGCAATTAAATGCATTAGTTGAATATTATGCTATAATGGGAAACGTTAGGGTAATTTTGTGCAATTTTCCCAACTCATAAATACCCAAACTGGATAGAATATCTTGCAAGGTCCAACAACACCCGCATTAGCATCGGTATAACCAACCGGAGGTGGTGGGGGTGGTGGGGGCGAAGGTGGAGATTGACCTCCTTCCTTAGGTTCGACCCAGCATTTAAGGACATTGATATTTGAGCTTTTTCTAATTATATATTTTAAATATTTAGATGATATGTCATGTTTTGATTGGACACTGTAATTTTTTATCTTCATTTATTTGTTTCCACATGTATAAAACAATTTTACTCTAAAAAAACTCAAGTTCAGTTTTTTTTTTTTTTTTAATGGGCTAATTGACTCGGATGCCCTCTAAATTCTTCAAAATTTTGAACTATGCCTCCTATATATATATATATTTTTTTCCTTAAACTCGGTAGTACTGCTGATAGCCAGGTCAATCCGTAGCTGCTATCGACTCTCTCAATCGAATGCCTAAAAATCTACAAATTCAAATATACTCTTATATTAAGTTGTATAATAAAGTGATTAATAACTGTGCATACAAGGCAATTACGTCAAATCAAAAGTTATCTTAATCTAGAATGTCAAACATAGGATGAGAAACGACACCTACATAAGGATTATTTAATTAGAATAAACTAAATTCATTTGTACATCTAATTAATAAACACACCCACCCTATTAAGTTTAAATCTTATTTGTTTATAATGTGCATATATATATATATATATATTCAAAACAAAAGGATACTGCTAATAATTAATAAACAAAACAATGAAATTATTAACATATATTTAATTTAATAATTATATAAACATACCAGTGGTATGGCAGCCGTGGATCAATATGAGTATGAAATCATCAAAATGTAGATGATGAGGCTCCAAAGAATGATGATAATGCTTCAATATGCCTGTTGCAATAATATATAAAGTATTTTAAAAACGCTGGAAGAGTGGTTTGAGTCACTGACCTACTATATAAGCTTTATCCAATCAAGCTATATTCAAACTATAGACTTGCAACTAATTTTCTCAATCAAATAACACCATGGTTGAGACTTATAAGAAGAATTTTATAAAAATTATTTTGCAATACATTAGATTTGTTGGACTACAACAACTATGGTGATAATCTTCAAGGAGATAGAAACAACACCTTAATCTAGACTGCCAAACATAGGATGAGAAACGACACCTACAGGAGGATTATTTAATAAACAAAATTCATTTGTGCATCTAATTAATAAACACACGTACCCTATTAAGTTTAAATCTTATATATTTATAATGTGCATATTATATCTTTTCAAAACGAAAGGATATTGCTAATAATTAGTCTGGTATTTATATTGATGCTTTAGAGCCTTCACCATTCATGGCCTTTATGATAGTCTTCCGATTAGTATAATGATGGTAATGTGTGAAGAACTGGCCAAACCGAATTGCGTAAGGAGCAACAAGTAAGACATGGATCCGCATGGAGAGACTGCTGCAAGTGATATATCCAATCTGTACATTTTACAAAATGTTAAAAGTTATAATTATAGTGTCAAGTCAAATTTTTTTATTTTGCTATTTATATAAATATTAATACTTCAAAAAAAAAAAAAACTATGTAATAGAATCATGAATAACCTAAATAAATATACATCATAAAGACATTTCTATCCTTGATTTTTTTTTATAACATATGTTGTCATTTTGTGTATAATGACAATTTTGTCCAAAATATTACCAATCCAAAGTTAAAAAATATAAGTTAAAAACGGTGAAAACATTTTTTCTTCAAAAGATTAAAAAAAAAAGACAAGTGGTTTGACAGTAAAAATATAAATTAAAAACAATGAAATTATTAACATATCTTTAATTTAATAATTATATAAACATACCAGTGGTATGGCGGCCGAATCGATATGAGTATGAAATCATCAAAATGTAGATGATGAGGCTCCAAAGAATGATGATATTGCACCAATACGCCCATTGCAATAATATATAAAGTATTTTAAAGCCGTGTTTTAAAAACGCTGGAAGAGTGGTTTGAGCCACTGACCTACTATATAAGCTTTATCCAATTAAGCTATATTCAAACTATAGACTTGCAACAAATTTTCTCAATCAAATAACACCATGGTTGAGACTTGTTAGAAGAATTTTATAAAAATTATTTTGTAATACATTAGATTTGTTGGACTATAACAACTATGGTGATAATCTCCAAGGAGATAGAAACGACACCTTAATCTAGAATGCCAAACATAGGATGAGAAACGACACCTACATGAGGATTATTTAATTAGAATAAACTAAATTAATTTATACATCTAACTAATAAATTCACCTACCCTGTTAAGTTTAAATCTTATTTATTTATAATGTGCATATTATATCTTTTCAAAACAAAAGGATATTGCTAATAATTAGTCTGATATTTATATTGAAGCCTTAGAGCCTTGACCATTCATGGCCTTTATGATAGTCTTCCGATTAGTATGGTTGTAGTAATGTGTGCAGAACTGGCCAAACCAAATTGCATTAGGATCAACAAGTAAGACATGGATCCCCATGGAGTGATTGCTGCATGTGATATATCCAATCCGTACATTTTACAAAATGTTAAAAGTTATAATTATTGTGTCAGGTCAAACTTTTTTATTTTGCTATTTATATAAATATTAACCTCTATACTATTGTAATAGTTCTTGTAGTTCTCGACAATACTATTGTAATAGTTCCACCAAGTCCCAACAATACTATCGTAATAGTTCTAATAATACTTCAAAAAAAAAAAAAAAACCTATGTAATAGAATCATGAATAACCTAAATAAATATACATCATAAAGACATTTCTATCCTTGAATTTTTTTTATAACATATGTTGTCATTTTGTGTATAATGACAATTTTGTCCAAAATATTCCCAATCCAAAGTTAAAAACGGTGAAAACATTTTTTTCTTCAAAAGATTACAAAAAAAGATGTGTGGTTTGACAATAAAAATATAAATTAAAAACAATGAAATTATTAACATATATTTAATTTAATAATTATATAAACATACCAGTGGTTTGGTGGCCGAATCGATATGAGTATGAAATCATCAAAATGTAGATGATGAGGCTCCAAAGAATGATGATATTGCTCCAATACGCTCATTGCAATAATATATAAAGTATTTTAAAGCCGTGTTTTAAAAACGCTGGAAGAGTGGTTTGAGCCACTGCCCTACTATATAAGCTTTATCCAATTAAGCTATATTCAAACTATAGACTTGCAACTAATTTTCTCAATCAAATGACACCATGGTTGAGACTTATAAGAAGTATTTTCTAAAAATTATTTTACAATACATTAGATTTGTTGGACTACAGAAACTATGGTGATAATCTCCAAGGAGATAGAAACGACACCTTAATCTAGAATGCTAAATATAAGATGAGAAACAACGCCTATAGAAGGATTATTTAATTAGAATAAACTAAATTCATTTGTACATCTAATTAATAAACACACCCACCCTTTTAAGTTTAAATCTTATTTGTTTATAATGTGCATATTTGTGTGTGTGTGTGTATATATATATATATATCTTTTCAAAACGAAAGGATATTGCTAATAATTAATAAATACAAATGGGTGGACGAAAGAGTTCAAACCGACCTAAGGTCTTGAACCGAACCTTAAATGGGTGTTCGGTTTGGTTTTGGATATCCATAACTAAACCAGATATATAAACAACAACAAAAATACATTTTTACCTTTTTACATTCTAACCTATGTTAATTCTAATTGGATTAGTCAAAAGTACTTATCTATAATTTTAGCATTTGCATCATAGTTGGCGGTGGGGGCAAAGGTACTCCTTCCTCATTAGCTCCTTCTTGTGTCATGTTCTGCTACTAAAACATCAATGTTTAATACATTAGACATTAGAAAATAGAAGGCAAGAAAATCGAAAAATCGAATCTATGTTTAAAAAATTTGAAAAAAAAATCAATTGGCGGTATAACCTGAGGTGGAGGTGGTGGGGACAAAGGTGGAGATCCTTCCTTAGTAGCTCCTTCTTGTGTCATCTTCTGCTGCTGAAACATCAATGTTTGCAAATTATCAGCCACAAGAAACACATAAACGAACTTTATGCACAAATAGAGATTGAGTGTTAACAATGTTAATGGACAATCATAATCTGCAATGCTTACAAATCACAATATTATCCGAGTAAATTAGGCATTTATCATGCATACAAAATCGTTTTGAATACTCGTATAAACCAAGATTAACCAAAGATTTCATACAACATTTTCTAACATTATTTTAAGAAGTTGCACCGTGAAGAAGTTCCACTAAAATATAAACAAGTAAATCATAATGAATTAGAAAAAGAAAAAGAAAGTCTAGGTAAACATGGCGGAAGCCAATTGGTGGAAAAACCTGTTGCAAATCTACAAAATATTAAATATGAACGTAATCTGATTTCTGATTTCAAGACCTTTTCTCTGATAATCTGATTTCTCAACTTAATGAAAAATCATAATCACATCATAAATAAGCCATACTCACACAAATTACTAATTTTAAAATTTTAAAAAATTAGAAGAAAAAAAAAACCACAAACGAAAACAACCACAAAAACAAACATAAGCAAACAAGATCGAAAACATAAGCAAACATAATCACAGTCACATCATATATCGGTGAATCTATGTTTAAAAAATCTGAAAAAAAAAATTCAAACGAAAACCACAAAAACAAACATAAGCAAACACAAACGAACACAACCAATGCAGCTCGAAAATCACAAAAACCACACTAAAACCAGAGAGAAAACAAGATCAAAAAGCAAACTTCAACGACAGTGAGAATACACGCGAAAAAGTAAGCAAAAACGAAGAGAAACCATACCTAGAGATAATCGTACTCGCACTTGCACTCGAACAGCTTCTTGGCAACAAACAAACAAAAGTAAAAAACCAGAGAGATAGAAAACCAGAGAGACGGAAAACCAGAAAGACCATAGTGCTCTGTCTTGCCTCTTTTTTTTTTTTTTGGCTCCAGGTGAGTGAGTGTCTATGGAGGGAAAGACTCTTAAATAGTAACCGAGAGAAAAAAAGAAGGACTCTGTCTTGTTATATACCGTATCTATATCTATACATCTATACAATGCAGTTACACTTATATCCTTAGAGGATTCTAAAATTAAACAATGTATAAATATGGGTATAAATGTCTTTCACATTCTATGATCATGGACCATTTAAAAATTTAACCTGTAATTAACCATATGTTTTTTTTTCTCGGATTCTATGATTTCTATCTCTCGACCACATCTCTCAATTCATTGTTCAAATGAAAAACGTGTCGCTCTGCTCTGTTTTCTCTCTCACTAACTTAGTGACTCTTCATTTCTTGCTTCTTTCCCATTTATTTCTTTCTTCTTCCCATTTCAACTAGAGACTTCGCATCCATCATACTCGAAGCTTCAAGAACGAAGAGGTAAGGCTACTACCAATCTACCATGTTTCTTCATCTTTTCTCAGTTTAGTTCTCTCCTTCTTCCTTAATTATGTTCTCTGTGTCAAAATTTAGTGTATAGATTTTATTGAGATATCATGATCCATAAATGGAAGTGTTTTGGTTATTTATTTTATTTTATTTTATTTTTTATTGTATGCACAAGCATTATATTTAAATTGACAAATTTTGTAAAAATGCAGGTTCTAGAACTATCTCTGGGAAATGGCATATTTGTGTGTTCTTGTGTTTATTTATTTGTGTTTTATTGATATCGAACTTGAATATGTTCTCATATTGTTCCTCATTGAGTTCTGAACGTTTCGGTTACTCATTCATAAGTTTTCTTCTTCCCATTTCAACTAGAGACTTCGCATCCATCATACTCGAAGCTTCAAGAACGAAGATGTAAGGCTACTACCAGTCTACCAAGTTTCTTCATCTTTTCTCAGTTTAGTTTTCTCCTTCTTCCTTAATTATGTTCTCCGTGTCAAAATTTAGTGTATCGATTTTACTGAGATATCATGATCCATAAATGGAAGTGTTTTGGTTATTTATTTATTATTATTTTTTTTTTATTGTATTCACAAGCATTAGATTTAAATTGACAAATTTTGTAAAAATGCATGTTCTAGAACTATCTCTAGGAAATGACATATTTGTGTGTTCTTGTGTTTATTTATTTGTGTTTTATTGATATCGAACTTGAATATGTTCTCATATTGTTCCTCATTGAGTTCCGAACGTTTCGGTTACTCATTCATAAGTTTTAAAGTTCCGAGTTGGAAGTTACGCATTAGCATTTGCATCACAGTTGGTGGTGGGGGCAAAGGTACTCCTTCCTCAGTAGCTCCTTCTCCTGTCATGTTCTGTTGCTCAAATAGCAAGGTTTAATACATTAGACATTAGAAAATAGAAGGCAAGAAAATCGAAAAGTCGAATAAAAAAAAATTGAGTTGGTGGTATAACCTGAGGTGGAGGTGGTGGGGACAAAGGTGGAGATCCTTCCTTAGTAGCTCCTTCTTGTGTCATCTTCTGCTGCTGAAACATCGATGTTTGTAAATTATCAGCCACATGAAACACATAAACGAACTTTATGCACAAATAGAGGTTGAGTGTTAATAGTGTTAATGGACAATCATAATCTGCAATGCTCACAAATCACATTATTATTCGAGTAAATTAGGCATTTATCATGCATACAAAATCGTTTTGAATACTCGTATAAACCAAGATTAACCAAAGATTTCATACAACATTTTCTAACATTATTTCAAGAAGTTGCACCGTGAAAAACCTGTTGCAAATCTACAAAATATTAAATATGAACGTAATCTGATTTCTGATTTCACGACCTTTTCTCTGATAATCTGATTTCACAACTTAATGAAAAATCACAATCACATCATAAATAAGCCATACTCACACGAATTACTAATTTGAAAATTTTGAAAATTTTGAAAGAAAAAAAAAAAACCACAAACGAAAACAACCACAAAAACAAACATAAGCAAACAAGATCGAAAACATAATCACAATCACATCATATATTGGTGAATCTGTGTTTAAAAAATTTGAAAAAAAAATTCAAACGAAAACCACAAGAACAAACATAAGCAAACACAAACGAACACAACCAATGCAGCTCGAAAATCACAAAAACCACACTAAAACCGGAGAGAAAACAAGATCGAAAAGCAAACTTCAACGACAGTGAGAATACGCGCGAAAAAGTAAGCAAAAACGAAGAGAAACCATACCTAAAGAGAATCGTACTCGTACTCGCACTCGCACTCGCACTCGAACAACTTCTCGGCAACAAACAAACAAAAACAGAAAACCAGAGAGACGAGAGTGCTCTGTCTTGCCCTTTTTTTTTTCTTTTTTTTTTGGCTCCTGGTGAGTGAGTGTCTATGGAGGGAAAGACTCTTAAATAGTAACCGAGAGAAAAAAAAAGAACTTTGTCTTATTATATACCGTGTCTATATCTATATATCTATACAGTGCAGTTACACTTATATCCTTAGAGGATTCTAAAATTAAACGATGTATAAATAAGGGTATAAATGTCTTTCACATTCTATGATCAGGGTCCATTTAAAAATTTAACGTGTAAGAGCATCTCCAATAGGCCGGAATTGGAGACCTCTTTGACTATATTTAGGGAGCCATGATCGGAAAGTGCTCAAATAGGCTCCCTATCTCGCTCCCTATTTTTATTTCCGGCCAAAGCCTCCCTAAATTTAGGGAGCCAAGACATCCTCCCTATTTTTTGATTCTCTCTCCTCAAATGAAATGGATGGTGAGGATGAGTCCACATCACTCATTTTTAATGGTCCAAATTCATTCTCCTTATTTTTTATTTAACTCAAATTCTTTTAATTTAAACATAAATAATTCATTTATTTTCCTCCATTTAATTCTTTTCCAACGGCTAGGCTATGCAAAATTCAATTTTATTTTTTTTAACCAAAATGACCGTTAATTGTAAATAATAATATTTTAAATTTATTTAAAAATAATAATTTTTTTAATTTAAAAATAAATAAATAATAATTTTGGAGCCATTTTTAGGGAGGCTTATTGGAGTATCACTCCTTATATAGCTCCCTATTCCTAAAAAGTACAATTGACTCTCTAAATCTAAGGAAAAAATAGGGTGTCTTATAGGAGATGCTCTCATTAACCATATTTTTTTTTCTCAGATTCTATGACTTCTCTCTCGGCCACATCTCTCA
This sequence comes from Acer campestre, assembly GCA_954870605.1. Taxonomy (NCBI): domain Eukaryota; kingdom Viridiplantae; phylum Streptophyta; class Magnoliopsida; order Sapindales; family Sapindaceae; genus Acer; species Acer campestre. The sequence continues at coordinate 2,851,674 of OX940803.1, read as the reverse complement.
ATTCACTGTTCAAATGAAAAACGTGTCGCTCTCTCAGTTTTCTCTCTCACTGACTCGACTCTTCATTTCTTGCTTCTGTCCCATTTATTTCTTTCTTCTTCCCATTTCAACCAGAGACTTCGCATCCATCATACTCGAAGCTTCAAGAACCAAGAGGTAAGGCCAGGGGCGGACCCACATGGAGACCAGGTGGGGCCCGTGCCCTACCTCAATTTTTTTAAAAAAAAATTTGATCCTGTGTATATTGTATATATACATATTTATTAAGAACCTTTAACAAGAAGTTGTTGTTAGTATGGTGGCAATGGATCTTCCTTTTTGACTTAAGGTGCATGGTTCGACACCCATCTCACAAATAAGTACTTATTTAATTCAATTTTATGTTCTAATTTTTTTATGTGCTTTTTTTTTTTTTTTAATAATTCGATTTTATCTTCTAATTTTTTATGTCTTATTTATTTTATCATCTTTTCTAATTCATTTTCTCTATTCTGTCGTAATCAATTTCTTAACTACTATTACTTTGTGTTTACTTAATTCAATTTTATTTTATATTAAATTATATATTATTATTTTTTTATTATTTCCAATAGTCTTAATTTGACATAACTAACACACTCAATCAATAAACCCTAAAATCTCAGATTTTACTTTATTGGATTAAAATAGTCAATCTATTACTATGATTCATTTTATTTTATCCTAAGTATTTTACTTTATTTTATAGTTTTAATTTATTTAGAATTAATAAATCAATAATTTACCAATAATTAGAAGAATAAAAAATTTAAAAAATGTATAGTAATAGTTATTAATAAATTATTTTTGTATAAATTTAAATTGAATTCAATATAAATGCAAAACAAAATTTCTTATTATAAATTTAGATTGTAATTTATTCTTTTAATTTTTTTCAATATTTATGTTGTTCTTCTTGTTATTATTTAATTTTTAATATTTTTTCTTGTTTTTATTTTCTTTTGAATGTAAGATTATTTAATTCATCTAAGTGTTCTATTTATTTTATTTTATCTAAAAAATAAAAATAAAAATAAAAACGATTTTACTATGATCTAAAATTTTCAATAGTTTTTCATATAATTGCGATTTTAATTTATTCAAATGCCCTACCTGATTAAAATTCCTGAGTCCGCCACTGGGTAAGGGCCAAGGCTACTACCAGTCTACCATGTTTCTTCGTCGCTTTCTCAGTTTAGTTCTCTCCTTCTTCCCTAATTCTTTTCTCCGTGTCAAAATTTAGTGTATAGATTTTACTGAGATATCATGATCCATAAATGGAAGTGTTTTGGTTTTTATTTATTTATTTATTTTGTTTTTATTTTTTATTGTTTCGTGATTTTGTTGTTTGTCTCTTATTATCGATTGATATAATTGAAGTTTAATGGCTGGAGTTATGATAAGAATCATAAGATTTTGCTGTTTGTTAGAGATTTGTATGGGGTATTGTTTTTGTATTTGTTTCCGATGCTTTTGTTTGGATTTTCCATCTGCCAAGGTATTCTATTCTGAATTGATTTGATGATTGTGACTGTGGAGGTTTGACATTGACATAATGCACAGGGATTTTGCCATGTACTTCTCAAGAATCTAGCAAATTCAGGTTTTCCATTGTTGTGAATTGTGATGCTCTATGTTCATTGTCCACGTGCCGACTGCCTTGTGAGTTATGAATTGTTCCCTGTAACCTGTTAGAAAACTTGTTAGTTGCTGTGAGAAATTTTTTCACTTTGACACAATATCTTGATAGCTTTCTCTAGCTTAAGTCGACTCGATGAAATTCTGGTCTCACCTTGGTTCTTTCTTCCATTGTGTCGCCACCCTTTATCTTCGTCTAAATATATATGTTTCCTTTGGTAGCTCAAAAATGTGATGGAACTTGCTCCTATGTGTTTTGATTATATATTGGTGCAAAAATTTGCTTGCATATCTATTTTAAAACTGTAAAATTTGCTTGCATATCTATTTTAAAACTGTGCTTATTTTACTTGGATTGTTGCATTAGAAATGAACTCCGAACTTTTGCCGAAATGTTGAATGCATTTTTTTCTCTTTCGTGCTGTTGAGTACCATGTTTGTTTGATAAACACTTTTGCATTTCTTTGTAGGGATGGAGTGAGTGAATCTCAGTTCAATCAAGTTTTGAACATAGAGCTGGAGCAAATCGTAAAGGTGACTGCAACCGTGTTTTCTTTTTGCTAATTAACTGAAGCATTCAAAATGTATTTTCCATGTTCAATATTTTAGTTTGGGTTTTACTAGTTGATTCGAAGGACTATTTTTGCATAAGTGTTCTTTATTTTCATATATAGCACGTTAATTGCCACCGTTTTATGTTGACTTATGCAAATTTCACTAAAACTTGAATTTTGAATACTGCCTCATTTCCGTATGTGTGCCATTCTTCCTAGAGCTTGTATGTTTTTGTGGTTAGCCATTAAGGACCTGCTGGCTTTGGCATGCAAGAAAGGGGAAATGAACTTCTATTTGTTGCAGGCCTACCAACATCTCAGCGAGGCTGATGTTCCTAAGTTCACAGTAATCGTGACTCAGAAGAATCACCATACAAATATTTTCCAAGCTAATGGCCCTGAAAATGTTCCTCTTGGTATATGCTACCCAAAGCTCCTTTAATTTTTGTTTTCTTTCAGTATTAATTGTATAAATTTATTAACTCTCTATTTCTCTGCGTCTAAGGGAACAGTTGTGGACACAAAAATTGTCCATCCCAGAAATTATGATTTCTCGTGTGTGTGCCCAAGCTGGGAGGATTGTAAGTTCTTATTTTACTTCATTCACTTTCTCTTATTGTTAGTATCATCTAATTTATTCATATAGCCAGAATTGTCTATTCATATGCATGATAAGTAACTTGGTTGTAAATCATGATAATCCTAAACAATTTTGCTTTTGCATTTTCCATATTCTGTTGTGAGATCAAAGTTGTGCTATGTTTCTAGTCTTGGAGAAATAATTACCTTAATTGGGTGCACGGTACAAATTATTGCTCGGTCTATATGGTTGACCGACTGAGTAACTGGATTTTCTTATATATTAAAGATTACATTTGCTACTTTGTCTAATGATGCTGAGTTTTAATTAATTTGTTTTATCCACTCCCTGTCATATGTGCAAGCTTTCTAGCTGCTTTTGCTTCTCATCTATTCTTGAAATTTACTAACATTTAAACTGATGTGAACACCCTTCCTTTTTCCGCATTATCCTCCAGGTATCAAAGGAGTACAACTGCAATCTCGACTAGTAAGTTTACCACATTTCATAGTCTTTACGGTTTACACTTTCTCTTACAAAAGAGAAATTTTTTTGTGAATTACGTTTATTATTATTTTTCTATTATTTCTCCATCTTAGTTGCCCTTGGTATTGTTCCAGTGGCTCCTATCTGTTATGCCCACCTTGCTGCTGCACAGATGGCGCAGTTTATCAAGTTCGAGGACTTTTCCGAAACTTCGTCAGAACAGAATAGGAGTGTCACAGCAGTAGGGAGTGTTCCTGTACCTGAGCTCCCTAGATTGCACCAGAAGGACACATCTTCAATGTTCTTTTGTTGAGATGCTTCCTCATATCTAGCGCTTTTGGTAAATACACAGCTAATTTGGTTTTGTTTAATGACTAGAGATAAATATATGGGTAGGGTGACTGGATATAGTAGTAGACAAATTTGGTTCCAGTTATAGTTTTTTTCGAAAGATTTTACTTTCTTTAAAGTTTGATCTGCCCCTAGATGAGTAGGAGTAGTTGTTTGGATTATATACTACATTTTCAGGAAATATCCCTTAAATGCTTTGGGTTGGAAATTTTAGTGATGATTTTACATTTTCAGGAAATGTCCCCATACCTGCTGTGGTTTGGAAATTTTCATAATCATTTTATGATTGTTTACGCGGCTTTATCTTTAGAATATATTCTGCATTCCGCCTTATTATGTTGTATAATCTGATATCTTAGTTCAATTGGTGTGACACATTTGTGATTGGAAATCAAATTTCACCGTAAGCAATTGTTAGTGTGACACATAGACCTTGACTGGGTAATTGGTATCAGATTTCAATATATATATTATGTTTGATTGGTGCTTTTACTTTATCTATGGATTCCCAGTAATTGAAGCAACTTTTAACGTCCTTGTCTCCTTGATTAGTAGCTTGGTTGAACAATTTTGCTTTTGCTTTTGCATTTTCCATATCCTATTTTGGTATCAAAGTTGTGTTCAGTTTCGAATCGACTTGGAGAAATGATTGCCTTAATTGGGTTTACGGAATTAATTATTGCTCAGTCTATATGGTTGACTGTCTGAGTGACTAGATTTTCTTATATGTTAAAGATTACATTTGCTACTTTATCTAATGGTGCTGAGTTTTAACCTGCTGTTTCTTATCCAACAATATTTAAGCTTACATTGTTTTTCCCCTATAACAGGGAACTTCAAGGCCTGCACACTACCATGTCTTGGTTGATGAGATTGGTTTCCCACCTGATGTCTTGCAAAATCTTATCCACTCCCTGTCATATGTGTAAGCTTTCAAGCTCTGCTTCTGCTTCTCATCTATTCTTGAAATTTACTAGCATTTAAACTGATGTGGCTCTCTTCACATGGTTTTTACTTTAGAAAAAAAAACTTTATAGATAAATATTCCTTCTACACTATTACTCTATATATATGTGTGTGTGTATGAAACCACTTGATATTTGAGTCTACAAGACTTGTTCTCATTAGAAACTTTGTTCATCCATACTCTCTGAAAAAAAAATGTCAATTGTCTTGCTGAGGATAATGCTTGCTCTGCTTGGTATTTCGATGATCACTTGAAAATCCGGTAAGCTACTAAATTCCCATTTCACTAAGAATTTATTCATTCAAGATTTCAAGTACAAAAGTTGTTCCAAGTTTTAAGTTCGCGTTCTAGTTCTATTCTGTTCTATATATTTCTTGTTCATCTTTTTTTCTGTTGTGTGTGTATGTGTGTGTTAGATGGGGAGTTTGAGCAATGGTGCATAGCCGACAAGCAGACCCTGGATGATGAGTTGCAACGGGCTCTTGACTGGGCTTGTGGAGGAGGTGGTGGTGCTGATTGTATCAAGATTCAGGTGAACCATCCTTGCTATTATCCCAACACAGTGAGAGACCATTCCTCCTATGCTTTCAACAGCTACTATCAGAAAAACAAGCACAAACGTGGATCTTGCTACTTCAAGGGAGCTGCTATGATCACAGAACTTGATCCTAGTAAGAACTTTTGATCCACAGATTTCTTATCAACAAACTTTGTTTTTTTACAAGTTTCAAATCTTGCTATAAACAATTATAAATTTCAAACCTTTTATGATTGTTTTCGCTGCTTTATCTTTAGAATATATTCTGCATTACGCTTTATTATGTGTTGTATAACCTGATTTTTTCTTGGGCTGTCTTATTTTGATTATCGGTTCATGTATCGAAAGCCACTTATTCATGAAAGAAGATTTATGGTAGGCATCTGATTCTTCATCATCCTTACTCTCCGTCGTTGAAATCCTCCAAACATTAAACACAATCGTTGTCGTCGCTCTTTTAATCTGACATAATAAGTTAAAATTATTGCACCTTGTGCTTGATTTTTGTAACTTTCACTAGCATAATAATTTTAGACAAAATAACCTAACTTCCCTCGTTAAAAAAAAAAAATGCAAATAGACAGAAAATTCAAACTTTACAAATAGTCCATCTTAAAAGTTAAAAGCCATATAATAATTTAATGCAGAAGCAAAGTCTATCCTTTTCTACCGATGGTCTCTCGTCTTGGTTGTTGGAGTCTTCAAGGTGAAGTTCCACCACCAAGGTTTAAGTCTTGATAGTTATAAATATTTATCCCATCTTTGATCATAAAATCTCAAAGTATATGGAGCTATCTCCCAAAAGTGGGAGTAGCCTTCTCTCCGGATGTGAGAGTTATAGAAATAGTTTGAGTAGTATTCCGGATTTCCGGGGCGTGTTTGTAAAGTCTAGGAAAGTTCATAGGAAAGTGACCCAAGAAAGGGAACTTGATTCCTTAGTAGGTCGGAGGTAGGAATTAAGCTTCCTTTAAGACGGGAACTTAATTAAATTTTTGATTTGTTTTTAATGAACAAAACCTCAAATTCAAGTTCAACTGTATAAAGAGATTGGACTGAGATAGTCCAATCCCAGTTCAATCCCGCATAACAAACCCACTTTTTGAGCAACCACACTAAGGTCTTCTCCTTTAACTGCCTCCTCCATTTTTCAACTGTACTATTTGATTTTGATTTCTGTTTTCATATATATATATTTTTTGTTGAAAGAATGAATTAATTAAAATAAAAGGTCAATACATCATGAACAAAGCGAGACCGCTACTAGGAGGAAACTCCTCGATCCAGATTCCCAAAACGGGACTAGAAAAACAGGGAGGACAAAAGTGCAAAATACAGATTAACTAACTAAAAAAAGTTAAAAATAATTATACTATCATTTAATTAAAATATAAATAATTTAACTTAAGGTTAACTTTGGAATATTAAAAATATATAAATGTAGGATGTGTATACATATTTTTGGAAGGGATACAAATATCGTCACTCGCAATAATTTAATTTAGGGATAATTACCCCGGTGACCATTGAATTGATGACACACTATCAAAATAGTCACTAGATTGGAAAGTTGTTTTAAAATGGTTATTTTTAGCGAACTTCATAACACTAATGACCATTCCATCTAATTCCATCCCATGAGTGGCATTTTGGTAAATAAGGGGATGACATTAATTTATTTTATATATTTTTTTGGAAATCAATTTTTTCTATTTATAATCATTTTGGTAAAGACTCCTTGATTTATATTTATAACTTATAAATCTAATTAGAATATATGTGTATATATATATAATTTTGTTTTTCATTGTTTGTCTGATTATGTAGGACTACCGTTCGCAAGGTTTGTCGGAATTTTATAGATCAAGAGATCAAGATTTATTATGGCCACTGGATTCAATTTTTTTTTTTTTTTTTTGTTGAATAGCTAAAAATTTTTTTCCCTTGGGGCCTCAAATCTGTTGGGCCTGTCTACGAAGGAGAGGAGAGTGTTGGATATATATTGTCTCGATGTCAATTTTACCACGTGGCAAAATCTAAACCCTCATTTCAGTCTCGTTAAAAACCCGCCGTGGTCAACGTGGCCGATGACTTCTGTCGTTAAAAACCTGTGGTGGTAACTTACAGGAAATGATGACCATTCAAATGAGCTTCAAGAATTTAAAATGTCAAGAAATGAGACTTATGGCTTATCGTCTGCCAGATATAATCAGCATATATTTCAACCGTTGCTCTGAATATGTCCCTCTTAGTACAATTGGTGTGACACATGTAGACCTTGATTTGTTATTGGATTTCAATCTATGATATATGTTTTTATTGTTGCTTTTACTTTTATCTCTGGATTCCCAATAATTGAAGCAGCTTTTAACGTCCTTGATAAACTACCATCTGCCTTACCTTAACATAAAGGTGTCAAAAATAAAAATAAAAAATGTTAACTGTCATCACTTTTTATTGCTTTTCCATGCCTTACATTTATCTCTATCGAAATCTTTAATAGATTCAAATTACTTATCGAAAAATGGTGTTCTAATTTGTATATAATCAATTAAATTAGGTCAAACATACACAATTGTTTACATTTAATTATTATTATTTTTTTTAAACGTGTACATATGACATAATTTGATTGGTTAAACATGAATTGAGATTTGAATCTATCTATGATGTTATTCTCCAAGGAATAATTCCAACTTCCAAAGCAAAATCATGGGTTTTGTATTTTTGTACCCATCTTTGGGGTGTACACTGGATTTGCTTTATCAGAATATATCACAAAAAATCAGAAATACTTGATTGGTTTTATATATATTGTTTTTTTCTTTTTCTTTTTCTTTTATATATATATATATAAAGAGAGTGCCGGCGACTTGAATACGAGACAATATCAAACTGAACGAGGGCTGCTACCATTTTATAATACTATTAGTCTATTAGCCGTAATCTATAAATAGATATCTTTGACTGCCTTGAATGTGTTGGGGACTTGGAAGTTCTCATGATCACACTTGGCAGGCTAGATATTAATGTCTTGACTCTTTCATAGAAGTAGAAGTGTAGAATAATTCATTCAATTTACATTGATGATGAAGATTATTGAATTGTTGACTTGACTGACTGGTTGGTTGGTTGGTTTGGTCATACATCAGAAGACTGATGGTGGTGGTATGGTGGTGGTATGGTGTTGCCGTGTTGGTGTTTATAGCACATGGTGTGAATATGCTGAAAGAAGAAGAAGAAGAATTCTTGTGGAATTTTAGACCCCCTGTAAAGACCAATCACATTTTGATAATTGGTCAAATAATTGGTCAGATTTCTCACCAGAAATAGTTGACAACTTTCCATGCAATAGCCAGTATGTTTAATTGCCCCTACGCTTAGGCTTCAGTCATGGATTCGCTCAGCAACTGGAGCTCAGATTTCCTGCGAACTAGACCACCCGATTTGCATCGTGTTAGCCAATCATAATCGGGTTTGTAGATTGTTGTCATTTATTGGCGACACGTGGTGTTATTTTATTGATTAAGTGAGATTGAAATTGGTAGTAGGATAGTAGCAGAACAGAACCGCAACTTTTATTTTTTTCTTTTTTTTTGTCATTGTGTGACGCTTTTGTAATTACTTTTAGTTTGGGACCCACTTTTTCTCTGACGCACCACTACTAAGAGGTTTCTTGTGCAGAAATTCACTCGATTTGACGATTTTACCCTTTCGAATATTCCATAATTTGATATGATTTCTTTTCTCTTGAAAATAATAATAATAATAATAAATACATAGAGAGATTTACTTTCACTTGATCTTTCCCATTTGACCATTTTATCCTTACCATTGAAATTTAATTTTTGACCGACACCATCATGTACCAAATATTGATGTCCAATTCTAGTACAACACATAATTTTAGGGACAAAAAGTTGTTTTATATGCTACCCCAACCGACGCATTAAATAATTTGTTAGACTTGAATTCACTCTTAACGATGCAGGAGTGATATATGTATATTATCCTATCAATCTCAACTTATCGGTAAATAATAATTAATTTAATAAGTTTTTGCAAATTATTAAATTTAAAAATGTTATTTTCAAATAACATGACCATATTATGAATGGATTGACTATAGACATTGACTCCTTTTACTAAAGTCTCCGGTGCCCCCACCATACAAGAAAAAATATATATATATATATATATTAATCGAAAACCCAACACCAAATAAAACAAAAAATAAAAAACAATTCATATTCACCACAATTATCAATAATAATAAAAATACAAATTTTTATGTAACTAATTATATATATATATATATATTTTTTCAACTTTTTTTTTTTTTTTTTTTATGGTATGTATCACTTATCTAGATTATATATTTTTTAAAAGTTTTTTACGATCGATATAATTGATATAATTTGAGTCGCCGCTGATTTAGTAGTTATTTATCCAAGTTCTGATATCGTCACTTAATAGTTATTTTTCAAGTCCTGATGTCGTCCATTAATATAGGGAGTCATTTTTATTGGGTCACTAAAGTTTGGTAGGATGTCGTTGGCGGTGTGGGAAATGATTTAGGTGCCGCCACATTAAAAGTTTAAAACTATCCAAACTCGAAAGTCTAAATTCCCAACCTCTTATATTAAAGTGTATAAACATTGAGAACCCCACCTAATTAAATGTGGAGCCCGACAAAAAGTAAACCTGTCCCAAATTCCAATCACCAGTCTCCACGTCACAGTGCCTAATTACATTGTATTATTAGAACGAAAACAAAGAAAACTTTTATTTATTTATTTATTTATTTATTTATTTACTGTTGTGGTTAGCAACGGTTAACGGCGATTAAATGATTTTGAAAACCTAGAAAGTTACATGAGTTTGGAAATGGAGTTAGAAAATTGTTATAAGCATTTATAATATAAATAGAAGGGAGTTTCATAAAATAAAATAAATTATGGATTTTAACAAATGTTTATTTTTGTAGGTAACAGTTTGGTTAAACAATTTTTAAAAGATAAGAAGTTACAAAAATGTTGGAAATGGAGTTTAAATATTACTATAAACAATCGATAAGGTAAATTTAAGTTCATTTCGATATAAATCTAACAAAAAACATAAAACTTACATGTTTGAACTATTATCGGTTAAACAATTTTGAAAATCTTAGAAATCACATAAGGTTGGAAATTTAGTTAGAAATTGACATAAGATATATATAGGGAGGGATCGGGAGACACAATTTTTGACACAATATTTAACATGATTTTATAGTCATTGGATTTATAAGATTTGAATGACTTAGATTTAATATATAAAAAAATTCCTACTCATTTATCTATTATTATTTTATTTTATTTTCTCTCTCCTATCATAAAATCACTTTCCTAAATATTTTTTAAAAAATCACTTTCCTAATTAATTAAATCTAATTAATATTTCTTATTCCTCTCTCTTGCATTTTTTTTATCTTTACTGTTCATCTTATTTTTTTCTCTTGTGATATATAACTTTACTTTCTACCATTGCTACAAGTGTATAACAACGGTGCAAAAAATTGATTTATCAGTTTAAGACATGGAATAAAATAATGGTAAATAAATAAAAGAAAGACAAATATATAAGGAATCTAGGACTATATATACGATTCATTTAGACATCGTAATAACTTGAAAAAAATAAAGCATAAACAGAGGATGATTCATATATACTGTTCTCTATGTCTTGAGTAATGGTTTACTCATATTGAACTTATTAAATTTATTTTCAACGGTCTCCTGAATCCTAACCCCATTTGAATTTGTCACTCCATAGAAGATTTATTATGTGAGGGAGAAGATAAAACTAATAGTGAGGATATAAAATTAAAAATAAAATAAAATAAAAAATAGTAGACTACAGTGAGGGAAAAAAACGCAAGAGAGAGGAAGAGAAAATATTATTTTGATTTAATTAGGAAAGTCAATTTATGATAGGTGAGAGAGAAAATAAAATAAATTAATGATAGATAAATGATTAGGAAATAATAAATAAATAAATTTATTAAATCTAAGCCATTCAAATCTTATACATCCAATGGCTATAAAATCGTGTCAAATACTGTATCAAAAATCGTGTCTCCCGATTCCTCCCCCGATATATATAATCTAATTAGAATAGTTTTTCATCCAAAAATCAACAAAATTTAGAAAACATAAGGTTGTAAATTAAATTAGAAATTTACTATTAGCGATTTATAATCGATATAGAAAAATGTCTTATCCAAAAATTTACTAAAACTTAGAAAACTTATAGATTTTAACTGATATTAATTACAATCAGTTAATTTTAGTTTTTGGATCGGTCCACACGAGTCTTTTGAATTGTATACATTTGAACACTTCGACATTAGGTCAATAATGCCTTTATGGTCCAACGATTTGATTTCTAATGAGTTCAGGAATGTATAGACAAATCTCATGTAAATGATAAAAATGATGGATTTTTTTTTTATAATAATTAGGAGTTGACAATATAAAAAGTTGTTTCTTCGAAAGTATATTTGTTTTATTTTAGGTGATAAACTATTATAATTAAAAGGTTTGTTACAACAAGATGGAAACCACGGCTCTCAATTAAGTTGATTAGTTCAAATCTCATTTGACTAAAAAAAAAAAAAACTATTTATAGTATTTATTGATAAAAGATAAAAAAAAAATTAAGTTAAATCAATTTAAATTTAATTATTAATAATAAATACATTAATATATAAATTTTTAGTAAAATTGGACTATATAAAGTAAAATAAAAAAACATCACAAACAATCATATGCTGAAAAACCTCTAGGCAGTATTCATCCATATAATAATAAAAAGTAACAAAAGCCAGAAAAGCACAAAAGCCAAGGGAAACAATTTCAACAAAAACAGTGACACACATGCTACAAAAAACTGAAACAAAAACATCAAGAAAAACAAAAGGATCCCCGACCTATGCAATCATTGCCAACCAACAAAGAGTAAAAAGACGGGGTGTTAGCCCACTAAGAATCAACCTTTAACCCCAAAGTATGCTTAGAAAGAACGTTAGTAACCTGATTCCCCTTCTTAAAGATATGAGAAACCTAAAACTCCATTTTCGAAATCTGAAATAAATACATTAATAAAATTACGCGTGAAGAAATCTTCATCTAATTAAAGACAAAACTATTAGATCTTCCAAATTAATACACTAACTATAGGAAAAGAAAAAAAGAAAAAGAAAAAGAAAAAAAACCCAACAAACCACTTGTTGAAATGGATCCTTTTCTCATTTTAAGTTTTTAACCTTCTTGTTTCAAAAAAAAAAAAAAAAAAAAAAAAAAGTTTTTAACCTTCTAATTTTCCCCATAATTTTTATTTTTTTTTTTTTTTTTTTAAGGAAATAAAACACATAAAATCCATGGTACAATTCACACAAGACAACCTTTACAGCTCTATAACTATTCACATATAGAGGGCAAATCCGTCTATTCACTCGAAACAAGACCTCTTTTTTCATGGAAGTTTACAAAGACAGTAGTAGTAGTAGGGTTACTTTCGTCATTTTCTCAAACAAACGAACGACGTCGCTTTTAAAGAGTCGCGATCAATGGGTTTTCTCGGCGATTAAGTAAATAAATGGCAGTCCGAATCTCCACGTCTTAGGAAAAAGTGGGACCCAGTAGAGATGATTTCTTTTGTTCTATTTTTTTCCTAGGTCTGTGGGTCCCACTCAAAATCACATATTCCAAAATCTCACCACCACCGTTCACGTGCCCATGATATCTCCCTTCTCTCACTCCCTTTGACGGCGACGATTTTTCACTTCAAACAGAAAAAGAAAAAAACAATATTAAAACACAATTAGAAAAGATTATATTTAGTAATTTCGCGCCCTACTTTATTATAATATAATAGAATAGTGACCCACAATTTTATAAGGACATAAATACCCCTGTTCCTCTACTTTCCTTAGAAATAGAGGACAGGGGTAGTTTCGTCCATTCAATGGTCACGTCGGAAATTCAAATCCAGTGGTCCACACCTCATCGTCGCTTCTCCAGGTTCGCGCCCTTTAACGGTGATGATGATATTTTTATTTTATTTTATTTATATTTTTCTCAAATTTTAAAAAGAAATCTATGTAAGGGCAGAATTATATGACTTTCAAGCTGTTTTCTTCCCGTCCATTCGAGATATCCAAAAGACATAAATACCCTTGATCAGATAGTTTTGATTCTCTTTTTCTTCTTTGATTATGACAATTTTTGTTTTTTTTTTTTTTCCTTAAAAAACCTTTATTATTCTTTTATATATATATATATATATAAAAGATTATAAACAATTTTATCTCTATCAATCAAACAAGGAAATATTCTCGTAATCTGTAAAACACACATTAATTTGTATCGATTATACTTTCACTTTATAAATTAAATATCAGTAAATACATCCTCATATGTATGTAATAAATTTCGAATCAACTCCGGTAATTAATATGGAAAATGATAAGTACACTTTAATAACTTGACATGCAAAATTTATTATAGTAAGAGTGAATACCGATTTTGTTATTATTATTATTATTATTATTATTATTTTATTGATGGTATCTATTTTATTTAGACTATGTATTTTTTTTGAAGTTTTTTACCATTGGTAGTATTTGAGCCGCTGATTTAGAAGTATTTAAAAAAAAAAAAAAAAAACCTTTATTTGATGATAAACAATTTTATCTTCGATAATCAAACAATGTAATATTCTCATAATTCGTAAAGCCTGTGTTAATTTATACGGATTATATTTTCACTTTACAAATCCGGTATGACTATGGATCAACTCCAATAATTAAGATCAATGGTGATAAATACATCTTAATGATTCGTCATACGTGCATGACAATGGTGATGTTATAATTAAAATCACCTCAACATTATTATAGTAAATGAGGGTTAATTTCGTAGTTTGCCAAACGATGAAAGCTCTCTCGAAATAATTTGGCTGACAATACGGTTAATAACTACTAAAACAGAGAGGTAGTTGCGGGGGCAAAAGGGTCTTTTCAACCCGAGAAACTAAGATGTTATTGTTCGTACAAGAGTTGAAACAAGCTCACTTTTTATGTTATGTCATGTTTTATTATTTTTATTATTTATTTATATATAAATATATTTTTTCAGTTTTTCACATTGAAGGAAGAAAGAGATCCGAAATTGTGTGTAACAAATACCTGAGAATCGTAGAAAAGAGAGAAAAAGAGGAAAACAAAAGAATTTTTAATCAAATTGGAATATATTTTCAAGATTTCACTTTTCGATTCTTCATTGTTTATTTATCTTTCCTTTTTCCTTCTGTTGTTTGTTCTTATTAGTTGATTTTATTTTATTTTATTTTCTTTTTTTGTTGGCAAAAAAAAAAATCCCTCAATTTTCCCTTTCTCTATCTCTGTTGATGATCATATGATTATTTTTACATGATTTCGTGTTAAGGATTGCGGAATTGTTTCTGGGTTGCTTTTGTTTTTCTGATTGTAAGTAGAACAAAGTTTGTGTGCCACCGATGCCAGATAACCGGCAAGTGAAAAGCAATGCTGTGTCAAATCAATCCTCTGAGAACATTGAAGGTAATACAATTTTTTTGATACTCTTTATTTTATTTTTTTTGTTGTTTCACGATATGGGGATCTGATTTAGTTTAGTTTTTTTTTCTTTTTTTTGGGTTTCTTTTTGAGTATGGTTTGTTTGATGAGATATGATTGTGTTGTTTAGTTTTGTGATGATCATGGTTCGATGGATGGTTTTTGTTCGTGATCAACGTTTGCAATGTATGTTTTGGTTGGAAATTTTTAGTCCTTTTTATGCAAGCTAGCGTTTTTCTGTATGTGGGTATGTTTAGTTATTTTAATAGTCGTGATTGTTGATGCAATGTATAAAACGAGGGTTTGAAAGAGTTTTGGTTTGTAAATGTTAAAATTTATCATGGATTTTTTAATGGGAGAATTGGGGGCCCTCTTTTTTATGTTTAGTGATGTGGGTTTTTGGTTTTGGGAGATATGGTTGATGATGAAATGTACGTTGAGGCTTTGAAAGAGGCTAATTTTGGTTAATGGTCTCAATTTAAGTTGAAAATTGTTTCGAATAGTGTGTTAATCCTTCGAGCACTGATGCAATGGATTTTAAGATTTCAAAGTATGAGAATTTGATGATTTATTCTTATTTTGTGCATTTGCAGAAGCAATATGGAGGTTGAAAATTCATGATAATCAAGAAGGGGGTGGTGTGGCTCAGTCAAGCCCCTACCCGGATCGCCCAGGTGAACCGGATTGTTTATTTTACCTAAGGACTGGGTTGTGTGGTTATGGAAATAATTGTCGTTTCAATCATCCTGCGTATGCTGCACAGGTAATTAAGATTTCTTACTTTGAAACAAGTTCATATTTTCTCTAGCTTGATCTGTACTAATTTTATGTCAATACTCAATAGATCATGTGTATTGTTTATATACTACGTGCTACATTTTGAAACGAACGATGCTTCGTTTACGTATACTTGTACTGTTTTTGCTTGTAATAGATGGTGTAGGGTGATAGTATATTTCGCATTGCATAGTCTGATAGAATTCTTATTTGTGCAGGGTGCTCAATATAGAGAAGAGCTCCCTGAGAGACTTGGACAACCTGACTGTGGGGTATGATTTTTGCTTTGATGAGTTTATCAGATTGTGTTTCCATTTTCTGTGGCATGTTAGAATGTAAATTGTATGAAAAAAGGAAGAAAAACAGAATGTTGTTTATGTATAATCATAGATGATGCTATGTTGTGAAAATAACTTTCTGGAGAAACCGTAGGTTTATCAAAACCATGGGATTTTTTTAATTCAAATGAATTTGTGAAGTATCTATGATCTATCAAATGAAATCCCAAATGCACTCTAAACGGTGTCCTGTGTAACAAGGTATTTTGAAAGTCTTTTTTGTTGTCATTGTATCAGTTTTATTTTATGTTTGTATCTGTTGTTTGATAAAGTTTATGAGTGCATGCTATCATCCCTACCGATTTTGGATGGTTGTGTCAGTTTTTCTTTGAAAATTCTTTTGCATAGTATATTAGCTGTGAAAAGTGGGATCTTTATTTGAATTAATGAAGCATTGTGTTTCATTTATCACCAACTCTTATTGTTTGTCAAGATAGATCAAGTTGAAGTTTGTTCATTCTTGATCTCTCTAAGTTGGCAATAACTTTTGAGAAAGGCTTGCCAAGTGGTTGACTGAGAATCCCTTGATAGGATTACGGTAATACCTTGTGCAGGGTGCCAACCTTTCATAGGAAACTGGTTTAAATGTTTTGTAAGTATCTTTATCTACTGAACAAATGCTAGCAATTATTTGAAATAAGGAAAGTGATGAGTCGGGCTGACAGATCTTTAAACTTCCTTTATTAAAACACTAGGGGATTTCTCTTTTAGTTCATTAGTATTAGTTGTTAGCCTTCTTCGTATATGTTAAGATTATTATCCCCAATCCCTTGCAAGTTATAATTTCTCGAATTTGCAATTGTCTGCCTTTGGATGTGCACTGCAGTATTATTTAAAGACAGGGACCTGCAAATATGGATCAACATGTAAATATCATCACCCAAAGGATAGGAATGGTGCTGGACCAGTCTCATTCAACCTTCTAGGTCTTCCTATGCGTCAGGTACTTGTTTCACCGAAATATAGTACAAGATTTTACCCCATTCTTTTCCATAAATTAACATTTGAATATTTTACAATTAACAAGTTTTGGCTTTGTTCTCATTCATGCTTGGATGGGCATGAATATTCATATATGATTCCTAATATTAATATAATTTTTTCTTAGGGTGAAAAATCCTGTCCATATTACTTGCGGACTGGATCATGTAAGTTTGGAGTTGCATGCAAGTTTCATCATCCCCAGCCTGCATCACTTGGAACTGGCCTACAAGTAACTGGAACTGCTGCGTTGGGATCAATGGGGTCGTCTGTTCTGCCTTCATCAGGTCTACCTTATGCAGGTGGCCTTACAACATGGTCATTACCAAGGGCACCATATGTCTCTGGCCCTCGTTTACAAGGATCACAAGGCTACATGCCCGTTCTTGTCTCTCCTCCTCAAACCATTGTACCTGCACCGGGCTGGAGCACCTACATGGTCAGTTAGTTATTTCTCAAGTTAAACAGAATGTCAATCTGATTTTTTATGCTTGTGTATATTTAAAGTGTAACAAAGGCAATCTTTTGTCAGTTCTTGATAATTTAGAGCTGGGTGCATGAAGGATCATTTTTTTAACCTTAGGTAGGCATAGTACTTTTAAGTGCTTTCAGGACAAAAATGTTGATAATTTTATCTTAATTCTGGAGCAATGCTGCAAAGAAAATTGTCAACTGGAACTCAAGGGGTTTTAAGTGCTTCCCTCTTGTCCCTTTTCCCTGTTGCACCAATGAGAAAGTCTCAAATAATCTGCTGTTGCAATGGTTGCAATCATTATAGAGAAGATCTATGTATTCATTCAGTTTCCAATATTAATTGGAACAGTTGTGCTGACTGCATCAATTAACTTTGATTCTATCAAGTTGTTGTGTGCACCGTAGAATGTGTATAATGTAATAAAAATCGAACTGTTTATACTTAAACGAAGAGCTGTTATGTTGATTTTTTTTCTCAATGACACTGTCTTTTGGATTTCATGTCAAATTTCCATTGTGTTGAAATGAACTTTTTCCTATTCAATTTTTTATATGCTTTCTTTTGTTAAACAGGGAAACATGAGCCCTATATCTTCTACTGGTGTTCTTGGATCCAATATCATTTACAACTCCAGGAGTCCAGCTGAATTGGGTGCCGGTGGACAGGTGAACTTGTTACCAGCATCTGGTCTAAATTTACCTGAGAGACCTGATCAACCAGAATGTCGATATTATATGAACACCGGAACCTGCAAATATGGCTATGATTGCAAGTTCCATCACCCAAAAGAAAGGATTGCTCCAACAGCAAATACTATAGGTCCACTTGGCCTTCCCTCAAGACCTGTAAGTTTTCATCTTTAATTTGTACATTCTGAGATGTATTATGATTAGAGATTGTTTTCCATTCAGGATCTTGGAATAATTTATTGTGGAGAGAAGAGTCCTCATCTTCAACATATATTTTAACTACTTATTACTAATTATTTTATTATATTGTTGATACTAACAAGTTCAACTCGTAAGCCGTAAGGTCCCTTTTTTCGTGCAAGAGGTATTGAATCTCACTCACGTAAGGGTTGTTTTGGGAGGTTTGGTTTACATTTAATTTGTAATAAAAAGTTAAAAGAGAAAATTGTCCTATTATTCAATTATTCATTATTGGTTCATTGTGTGGTAGTTTATTCAAATTTATAAGTTTTTTTGTTGCTGCAATGAAATCTTTTATCGGTGGCATTATAGACTTATAGTATAAGCTCCACTTGGCCTTCCCTCAAGGACCATTAGCGTTCATATTTATTTCATAAATTATGTCATGCTCTTTGATTTTCAATTTCTTGCCTTGAAGAACGGTTTTGGAAACAATTGGGAATATCACGGATAAGGTTTGAAGAAAAGAGTCCATATCATTTTACTCAGATTTGCAAAGTACTTATAATCTTATAGTAGTTCATAAATTTTATATTTTACATGTTTTTATCATTGTTGTAATGGATTTATATTTATTTTCTATATGCAGGGACAAGCAGTATGTTCGAATTACAGTATGTATGGTATCTGCAAGTTCGGTCCAACTTGTCGATTTGATCACCCCTTTGCAGGTGCCGGATATCCTAACTATAGTTACAGCCTTCCAGCTCTATCTATATTGGATTCACCTCTAATGAATCATCAGGTCATACAGACAGCTCACACATCCGAGACTTCTCCTGCTATGTCATCAAAGCTCCCTGATTGGGTACAGAATTCTGATTCTGCAAGGAACCCAGATACGAAGAACTACGGTTCAACCAATTCAGATGATTTGCCTACTACTCCGGATCATTCCCCATCTCATTCCATGCAGAGTTCTTCAGAACCTTCACATGATCAGTCTAATTGAATCACTTTTTTGGATCACTTTGAATTTACCTTTTTTTTTGTTACTCAGTACTTTTGAAGGAGATTTATGAATTTGTACCTCCTACCCCCCCATTTCACCTGTGTGGTTCTGCGGATTGGTATAGGTCGTTTGGAACGTTGTGATGAGCGAAATCTAGAGGGGGGTATGGAAGGCATTTTTTGTGGTGAATAAATAAAAGGCAGGTGAAAGAAGAAATTGTAATAGATTCCATTTTTACAGTTCCAACTATTTGATCTTTTCTTGGATGATATCTCATTCTGTGTTTTTTGCTTATTAGAGTTTGGTGGAATTTGATTGATTAGATTGCTTTGGCCTTTTCTTTTTTTTTTTTACAAAAGAAAAATGCTGATAAAGTTGAAACAAAACACAGCAAAGAAATTAATGTCTCTCTCTGTTAATGTAGTAGGTCACTAGGTTGGTTGGCAATGTTAAATGGTCCTGTCAAAGCACTTATTGACGACCATGTCTAGCTTTGACTGTCATTGGTTTATCACTGCTTCTGCTTCTATGGTGTCTTTATCTTGTTCTCAGTTTCCAGGAGCCTTGTAGGAGATACGAACTGTGTCTGTCAAGTACTTGATAAAAATTGACAAAACAAGTTGACCAATTGCCTTGTTTTATGATCCCATTTATCATTTGATAGAGCCTGCCTATCCTACCGATGCATGATGGACTGTTTTCTAGGAAGCACATTTTATATATATATATATATATTGAAAAGCACTTTCAAGGTAAGTATATATTTGTTGTCAAATTTTTCCCAGTAGAGAAAGTGTTCTTTTGATATATAATCTTGTAAGGATTCAGAGTCAGTTGATGATTATGCAGAGGAAAACATCAACACCAGACAAGTAAATATCTGAAGCAAAACATAGGAAAGCAGTTTTGAAATGTGATCATGTAAAGGAAGACCCCTCAGAATAGTTGTGGCAGATTTGAGTTGTATAAATAAATTTGTGGGCCTTCCTTTGCATTTATGGCTACCACCAAATTACCCAAATTTATTTATTCACATGCATTCACTCTTGGTTCTTCATTAGTAATTGGGATTTTGACCTACCTTTAAAAAAATAAAAATAAATAAATAAAAATCACAGATGAATCTCAATTCCAATTCCAATTTATAATAGTTTTCGAGAATTAAAATAATAATATGATATTTGAATCGGGTTTTATATACATCCACGTGTAAGAAAAGTAATGGTCAATTCATTTATATATAAAAGATAAAAATGAAGGAAATGTGATTTTATATAGAAAAAGCTGCTTATTTTGGAAGCAACCCCGCCTGCTGTTGGTGTCTTGATACGCTTTGTTTGAAATCTTCTTTGTTTTCTTTCTGTGGCTCTCAAGCTTTGCCACCTCATCACTCGACTCCATGTGAATAATCTCTCCAAATTTGAAATTTTATGCATGGACATTATTTTAGTTAATCAAATATATATATATATATATATATTTTAAGGTGTTGATAAAAATACGTAAGTAAAAAAAAAAAAAATTTTAAAATTAACATTTATATGAATTTAAGCGTGTCCAAAAAATATCCAATTCATTGACGATAGGTTGTTGGTTTTGAAGAAAAATAATTAAACAATATTAATATTAAATTATCAAATTGAATAAATCATGTTATTATAAATGTTCAACAAAGTTCCCGTTCAATATGGTTTGATGATAAATGGTGCTCGTTCAATTTAGTAATATACCAAATTCAAGTCATTCGGAAATGGAGTTGGAATTTATATATTTTTGGGGTGCCAATATAGTAAAACAAAAAATTTAGGAGGGATCGATTTATAACATTTAAATATTTTAAAAGTACATAAAAAAAAAACTGAGGGAAGGGCAAGACATTAATAATTGTAAAAATTAAGAGTTTTTTTTTTTTTTTTTTTTTTTTTTTTTTTTTGAGTTTTCCCAAAACTACTATATAAAATAATTTACATTAAAATAAGTTGTAAGGTAAAATTACATTTGATGAGTATTATCATGTGAATACTTTAATTTTCAATAGAGAATATCACGTCACATGTGAACATAATTTTGTAACATTAATTTTCATCATGAATATGAATCGTACCTCGTGTCTTATATAAAATTTATTCGTATGTTAATAAAATTAATTAATTCATAATAATTTATTTCACTTTTCATCAATAAAATAAAAAAAAATAAAAAATCAACTTCTATAAGACATTCTTTTTATTTAGATATCCATGGGTGTCCGAACCAACTAACGCGTACCTCGACTGATCTTACGAGGTCCTGAAATTAACAACCGGGTAAACCTCCGGTATTAACCTTAAAGGCACGAGTTAAAAACAAAATAATTACTATAAAAAGAAATATTATAATGTATTTAATCACTATATTTATTGAAACAACACAATAATTACATTGTCTTATTCCTCTTTATAGTAATTATTTTGTTTTAATAAATATTATATTCGATTATTTCCTCATTACGATGCATCATGCTTTCTTCGTTTAGATCTTAACGTTGAAATTTATTAAAAGTCAAATAAATTTCATTTTCTTCATTGTTCGGATTAAAAAAATACATTGTGTTTTGTCCGTTCAGATCCTACCACGTGTCATATTTTGTGACGATGATATGCCACATAATAATGACGTATATAAGATGGGCCCATGTGTGGATTGGAGCCCAAAATAAGTCACGCACGCGGTCCATCATGTTGTTGATGCACCAGATGACAACAAAACTCTAAACGATACAATGCACCGGCTGCAGCGAATATGTTCTCCCACCACCACCACCAAGAAGGATTAGTCAAAAGTTGGGTTTCTAATTTTGAATATTTGACCGGAAAATGAAATAGGGACGCGTGTGAGGCTGTGATTGGGTAGTATCCGACCGAGAGCATATCTATCAACAGCTGTCGGTTGGCGTGACAAGTAAAGGCCCCTCACCAAAAATGTGAGTGCGAGTCAGAGAAAAGGCCAGCCTCGATTTTCTGTAATGTTGCCGGCCGGTTACCTTTTTACCGGGTAACCTGCTGGGCCCGGTTGACTCGCTGCCTCGATCCACGTGATCCTATTGATTGCTGACACGTAGTTTTTGATGTGATGGATTTGTGGGCCATGGTTTGCATAAACTATAATAAACCCATTGAATGATTTATGAATATATGTTCAAAAATAAAAATAGAATATTATGAAATTTATTAAGGCATACGATTTTTTGGGTAAATGCGGATGATATTTACGATATTAAAATTTAAGACTCGAATCATGGGCCCCTAAGGATGTAGCTCAGTTGGTAAAAGATATCGTAAATTTCACGAACTTTCACATCTTGAAAATGTCCCAAACTTTCACATCTTGAAGATTGAATTCTATTTGGACACTACAGTTTACATGCACAAGTCTACTGATTGAAGAAGTAACGCATTGAGTGTGCACATGTGCTCAAATCTCAATCACTTTCTCCAACATTTTAAGCAAATCCAACCTCGCAAGTTTTTCTCACATTTGTTGTGGTCAAAATGATTAAGGCTTTGGCTTGATCTTCTGAGCTTGTTGAGTGAATTCAAATTCGAAAATGGAGCCCACTAAACCTTACCATTTTTTAAAAAGAGAAAACTATGGCATTTGGACATTTACGTACCTATGAGAGGATTCGAATGTCAAACCTCTTGGGAGCAAACCATTGACACAAGTACATAACCATTATGGTAATGTATTTTTACAACAATTGGTAGTGTCTGTGACTAATAAAAATAATCGGTTGTAAAGTCGAATATATAAATATTAATTCAAAAATGTACTTGTATTTTTTAACTTGTTAAATGTAAATTCTTTTTGATCTTGAATTGAGAGTTAATTGATGGAGACATTACTCAAATATATATTTTTATAGACCGAGAAGTTTACCCTTTTTTTTTTTTTTTTTTTTTTTGGAAACAAAGAAGTTTACCTTAAAACCAACATCAATCTATAATCAAATCATCGATAATTGAATAAGGAAAAAACACAGGTGTATAATCCGGTCAAAAGCTCGAATTTATTGTGTTCACCTTATGCTCATAACTCATAACATATTATTATTCAACTACAAAACCACTATTCATTTGATGATCAAACAAGATCAATAATCTACCATTTCCCAACACTTAATGTCATTGACCGATGCAATAAGTCACAAGAGAGGGTAGTAGTCACAAGAGAGGGTAGTAGACCAGACCGAAAAAGTAATTATGTATAATATTTTTCATACTTGAGAGCATTGATATCAAAAATATCTTCAATATTTCGAGAATATGAATAATATTTTTGTTATTTTCGTAAAATTAAACATATAATATTTTCACATAAGCATATATTAGTTTGCTAAAACAAATAAAGTGATTAAAAGGGATACCAAGAGAGGGTGGAGAAAATCTTCAAATACACCGAGTGTATTGATGAGTGGTGTATCTGACTGCAGGAGATTAAACATACGAAAAAAAAAAAAAAAAGTGCCACATCTATATTACAATGCACCAGGTGCATCGAAGTTTTTAACTAGAGGATGAGGACTGGGGAGGTGTCAGATGACTCGGATTCTATTCAGCCTCCCAGTGGAATGGTCTATTCGTCTTCGTCTTGGCAAAATGCCTTTTTTTTTATTTTAATATTATTTTATATTTATTTATTTTAATTTTAAATTTTCAAACCCACTCACTCACTGAGTTCTCTCCTATCCGAGTGGGTCAATGTGGGACCCAACTCACGGCGTTATTGTATTTACACGTTTTCGGATATTCAAATCTATTTAATTAACATCGCTCTTCCTCCAAGAAATTTCACATGGTCCTTGATTCTGTGTTCTACTACTTTCTGGATTGGTTTGAAATCAACCAATCTTTAATTTTACTATTTTCCTTCCTTTTTTTAAAAAAAAAATAAAAATAAATCCAATACTTTGTTTAAGAGAAGTATTTTTCCCGAGGTGTGAGAATAGATATGTTGCCTCGGCTTATAACCTTTAACCATTTGGTGTCATTTTTTTTAATTAATTTATTTTACTTTATAATTTGAAGGTAAAATAAGTTTTATTAAGCTTAAAAGGGTTATTTTTATGCAAGACAATGCAATATACTCATATATAGGTTTTTTTATAGAAAATATATTTATATTGCAGCCAACCTCCATGAGATTTGGTCTTTGACAATCAAAATCAACTTTATTATTAATTGACAATGACCTCCCCTACCGGTAGTTAAAGCTAGTCAAATTTGATAGTTAACCGAATTTAACCTCTACAAAAACTTAAATACCATGAATAAAAAAAAAAAAAACTGATTTAAAAAATATATAAATATATGAAAACAAATTTGGATTGCCACTATAAATAAAAAAAATTGAAAATTACAAATAAAAAAAAATGTGGAGACATAGGTTGTATTTATATATTTTTCTTCAAATTCAAAATTCTAAAAAAATAATAATCTGAATCATCAAAATCCAATATAACAACATTTTCTTCAGATAATTTTTTCTTCTTCCATATGGATTCTCGAATTTTTCTTCATATTCAGGTTTTTTAGATTTCTCAAAACTAAAAAAAAAAAAAAAAAAAAAAAAAACTTGGCTTATCGAAATCTAATCTGACAACGTTTTCTTTTTCCATTGATGTATTTCCAGATTTTTTTTTTCAGATTCAAGTTTTTTATATTTTTCAAAAATAAAAAATGTGGCCAAGATGAATGGTGAAAATTTAAAAGCTAAATTTAAAGCTTTAAATTTTATTTTTTTTAATAAATAAAAAGGCTTGAAATGATGAAAATACCCTTATCTCTGTTAAGTTCGATTACCTTTGACTAATGATAGGGGAGGTCATTATCAATTACGCATAAAGTTGTTTCTATTTATCAAATATCAAACCTTAGGGAGATTGACTACAATTTGATCTTTATATACAATTGGCAGATTTTGATTCAATAAAAGTCAAAAGGTTTTGTACTTGATAAATTAATTTTATCAATCTTTGATTTCCATATGTCCACGTATCTTTTATGGAATTTTGAAACACCATATGCACCATGTGTTTTGTCTTTTAATTATTGATTTATAGTCTATTGGTTTACATAATTCAAAATTAAATGGAGATATGATGTACTTTTTTTTTCTTTTCTTTTCATCAATAATGTCAACAAAAAAAAAAAAAAAAAAAAATCCCTCTAAATCCAATACATTGTATTGACTCAACACAACTTTTGAAATGGCGTTGGCATATGCTTGGAACAAAATTTTGAATCATAGAATATCCTCATTTTGGAAGAAATTATTAATTTTTGTTTGTATTGATTTTTTTTTTTTTATAAAAAATATAGAGTTACTTTTTTTCTTGAATAGTTATCTGTCTTTTCATCCGTATTTATGATAGAAATTTTAATATCTTTATACCTCGATGTTGCGGTTACACTAATATTATTTGATCATGATAGGTTTTCGATACACCCATGATTCGATATTGATTTTTCACCTTTTTTTTTTTTTTTTTTAAGTTATAATCAAATTCAAAAATTTAAAGTTGGATACATGAATCTGTACCAAATAATTCCCTTTTCTTTTTAATATTACATTGTTCTAAATTAAAATTATTCAAAATTTCCCTTCAAAAAAAAAAAAAAAAAAAAAAAAGGTTATTAAAAAATTACTTTAATTTGTTCAAACAAATCAATTCGATCCAAGTTGATCACTTTTTAATATGTTCAGATGATTTTAATCAATTTAATAATTCTCTTATGTTTTAAAAAAACTAACTAAATAGTTTAGTTGATTAATTTACTTTACAAAACCCATTTAAATCAACAAAAAATATATATACAACCGTGGGCGTGGAACCGTTGCAGCCCCGTAGTATAAAAAAGAGAAAAAAAATGGGGCCCCGTATACTTTTTTTTTCAATTTTTTACACTACGGGGCCGCGACCCTGGTTGTATATAGTATCTCCCTTAAATCAAATCATCCTATAGTTATAAACAATTACCCAAATCTCCAAATTAACAAACAAGTAGGCAAAAGCAAGTGGCCTAACCAAAACGAGTCACATATTGTTGTGGGGAAGATAAAATTTCATGATCATGATTGATGATTGATGATTGACGATTGATGATCATCACACTACCATGCAAATCCAATGGTTTCAAATTAACCGATTTGTTCTTCTACTTTTATAATTTCAATATAACTATGACCCTTTTTGGGTATATCTTCATGTTAGTTGGTAAGACTATACAAGGCAGATGTGTTGCCAATTTTTTTTTTTTTGAAAAAAAAAAAATTGTTGCCAAATTTGGGAGGCAATCTATGGCCTGAATATTCTTATTTTTAACTAATACATTTATATATATATATATA
Source organism: Acer campestre (assembly GCA_954870605.1). Lineage (NCBI taxonomy): Eukaryota > Viridiplantae > Streptophyta > Magnoliopsida > Sapindales > Sapindaceae > Acer > Acer campestre. The sequence continues at coordinate 2,825,067 of OX940803.1, read as the reverse complement.
TATATATTGTAATTTAACTTAATATAGTATGAGAAAAATGTGCTGACATTGTACGAATTATCAAGAACCCCGATGAATGTGTACATATTTTCTGGTCTTTTGATGTAAAGAATTGTGATAATTAGCTGTTCAATTTGAATATTAAAAAAAATAATATATTTTTTATGTAAATAATTTTAGAGTGCCGATATTGCCACTTATAAAATTAAAAGTTGGAATTCTCTCCTTCTCTTTATTTTTCTTTGGCATTCTTCAAATGTAATTCAAATATCAAGTTGCATCAGAGAGAAAAAAGTGAACCAATCTTGACCCTAATTAAATTTTAATTTTATTTCAAGTATCAAACATTCTCATCATTACATGACTATCATATATTTTTGTTGTCTTTATTTTATATATAGTTATGAACTCTATCAATAACATTTTATTTTTTTTTTGGTTTTTTTTGTTTTTGTTTTTTGTTTTAAAGATAACAGTAGGCATAATAAGTTTTTTATTTTTTATTTTTATTTTTTTAAGATAGATGTATATAAATTTTTTTTTTTAAAAAATCTATTTTGAAAATCTCTTGACCCTATATACAATTCAGTCCCACGTATTCTGTTTCATAAGGCTCTTGTATTCGAGATATTTTCAAAAGTAAATTGGATCATCAATAAAAAAGGATATGATTCCAA